>JAPVLO010000530.1:600000-833660 GCA_027257055.1 Cephalopachus bancanus
AGTTGGTCTTCTCATTTGTTGTCTTGCAGGGGTTTGGTGAATCTCTTGTGTTTGAATTTTTGTATCACTGATGAGATGAGGGAAGTTTTCTTTAATAATCGTGGAATGTTTGTTCCAAGGTGGTCTCTGTCTCTCTTCCTGCCTCAGAAAGTCTAATTACTCTTAGGTTCATTCTTTTGAAGTAATCACTCATCTCTTGAAGGTTTTGTTCTGTCTTTTAAGCTTCTTTTCTATGTTTTTGACAGTTTGGGTTAGTTCTATATTTTGGTCCTCAAGCTCTGAGATTCTTTCTTCTGCTTGGCTAATTCTGCTTTCCATGCTTATCAGTTTGTTATTTATTTCATTCACAGTATTCTTTACTACTGTTATCTCAGTTATCAACTCCTTCCTGGCTTCCTCTTGTTTCTCCTCAATTCTTTTTAATCTCTCTATTAATGTCTTGATATCTGGGTTTGTAGTTTGAGACCAGTCATTCTGGGGGCTCTTCATTGTTTGCATTCTGAAGTCTGTTTTCTCAGTGTCTGACTTCCCAGGGGTCTGTGAGAGACCCATATTCTTCTTTTGGTTTTTCTTCATTTGTGTAGATTTTTCTCTTCCCCTTTTTCTTCCCTTCTTTAATTCTGTTTTTCAGGGAAGGTGGCATTTCTTTTACTTCTTTTTGTTCAATCTCCTATTCTTCCTTATGAGGATCCTCTGGTTTTGTTCACTTTTGTGGCTGGACTTTGGGTTGGGGGCTGTACTTTTTTGCAGTTTTGAGAATTAATTGAGGGTGAAGCTGTGATTTAGAACCTATCTGCAAATCCCAGTATCCACCGACAGGTGTATGGGTACCCTGGAACCCACTTCCCACTGCCTTACACTCTGTCCATGCAGTGGGGTTAGGTTTGCTCCCTAGAACTAAAGGAGGTAAGGAAAAGGAAAATAATGGGAGAAGGGAGGTCAAGAGAAAGTTGGAGAAAGAGAAGAGTAAGGGGGGGAAACAGACATACATACCAATTAATGAATAACAAGAGACACAAGGTCAGAAAAGAGTAAACACAGACAAAGAAAATTCCCTAAAGCATACCAGTAATCACACAAAGACAGTCCAATAAAATCATGCCTTTTGATATGTTCTTCCCCAGTACAAAGGTAGTCTAAATCAAATGAGAACAAAAGTGAACAAAACAGTCAAAACAACAAAGTAAAAAATCCAAATAAGAAACCAGACTAGCTCTGGGGTATTTCCTGAGTGTCTAAAGTCTCTTCAGCTCTGATCTCTAGCCTCTTCCCTTTGCTCTCATTGCAGGCAAACAGGTCTATTCATAGTTTGAATTGGTTCCCTTGGCTTGCTGTGTGAGAGATCCACAGAGAACTGAGTTGTCAGTGTCTGATTCAGTGTGGGGGAGGGGTTTCTGTCTCCTGTTTTGGTGAAGTTACCTCAGAAAACAAGGTGGAGGCTATGCCGAGATGCGTGGGGCAATGTGAATCTCTGCCTGGAAAATGACTGCAGTGGGTGGCTCCTCTTTCACAGATTATTTCTCTCCATTCCTCGGGTTCCAAGCTGATGTGCTATGATGACAGGTGATGAAGGTATGTGTCCAGCATCAGGCACTGGGAATCAGCAAGACAGCTGGGCACTACAGCTGGTTTTCCCTGGGTGGCCTGGGGTGGAGGAGGGAACTGGGAATTCCCCAGGCTGAAGCCAAGAGCTTCAATGACAGCAGCCGTTCAGCACCCAGCAACTACCACAGCAGCAAGCCCCTACAGAGGCCACAGTGCAATGATGGCAGTTTGTTGCATGGGACTGGTCACAGCAGCCACCCCCCATGTAGGCAGTGGCCACAGGGGCACATGGAACTTCCCTCAGGAGCCACCCTCTGTGGAGATCTTCACAGTTCAACTTGTCCCATCACCATCTTGCTGAGCATGATAAAATATTTTTTAGAGTCCAGTTTATGGAGGAGTTATGAGGAATGAGTTTTTGTTCTAAGTTTATAGTTTGGTTAGAAGTGAATTTTCAACTAGTAATTGCCCCTGTTGCCCCCTAAAGTCTATTCCTGGGGCTCAGAGGGGCATTATCAGGATTTTAGCTTGTTTTCTGGCAGCTTTATTGACTGCCTATACTGCCTGTTTCTGTTTCTTAGCATTCTGATTATTAAACACCCTTTGGGCCACTTCCAGCAGCTGAGAAATATGTATTTCTGCGAAGATTTCAAGCTTCTGTAATTTAATTTATTTTCAGATGTTCAAAGCTTCCTGTGCCACAAATTAATAGCTTGAGTATTTGTAGGGGTCAAGGAATTGAAAGGGGTAAAGTACAGAAAGCATCCTGGAGGCGTTCAAGAAATGCCCTTGGAGATTTCTTGGGAGCTCGGAGAATTTTGGTAGATTTAGAAAGATTGATAGGTTTTCGGGCTGCTCCCCTTAACCCAGTTAATAGAGTCCAGTGACAAATGCTTAATGCCCTGGACCCTCCAGAAGTATTAGGGTCCCAGTCTGGATGAGATGAGGGAAGAATCTTATTTAACATTTTTTTAACTTTTTTTTCTGTGTACCTGCAGCTGAGGCCAGAATAGATTTCCTAGCCTCCGTTTTAATGCACTTTTGTTTTTCAGAAGTATACAAAATTATAAGGAGTTACTGACAATTATTTTAAGTGGGGCGATGTGTGCACATAACTGATTTTATTAGAGACCAGAAATAGTTTGTTTGGTTCAATCTGTCCCCTAAGGAGAAGGAATCTCCCGGAGGGGACAGAGAGGGGCCAGATCAGTCTGAGAGTGGAGGTGAGTTGCCAGAGGTGGAGGCGACGGAGGGGAGGTGGTGATACTGGCCATGCATGCAGGGTTTAAGAACAAGATAAAAAATGGCTTTTGGCTCTCGGTTTGTTCTTTTATTTTCCTATTCCTGCTCTTGGAAATATTCTTATGGTCCTGGGAAATGGGGCGAAGATCAGTCTTCCATAACTACCTCTTGCTGAAGTGGGCTGTAGAGATTTTTTTAATCTATTTCCAAGGGCATGAATAGGAAACAGTGGGATTTTAACTGAATATTATTTGGATTTAATAAAATATCAAGTGAGAGCATAGACAAAATCATTAAGCAAGTAATGATGGAAAAAGCTATTGCCTCAGAAACAACACTGGAAAGTAAAAGTAGTCCCACAAACTACATGTATGACCAGTCAAAGTTTTCCTTCAATTTATTAAAGTAAGTTGAAATATTTCCCTGCAAATTATTTACAGCTGTACTTTAACAAGGAAACACAACCATCTTGGTAAAGTCTGAAGAAAAACTGAAAACATTAGAGACATGTAATTAGGTTGCATCCTAAATTAAGGATTAAAACAAGTAAACATTGGCAAGTTATATTTTACAATGATTGATAAACTCAGGTTATTTTGTTTATTCTTTGTTAGATTACAAACCGCTTCAGTGAAATCAATTTACCTGGACTGCAGGTGATTCAGAAGAGGGTAAAGTAAGTGTGGTTCCTGAAGCTTGTTTTTTTTTTCCTTCCTTCCTCTGTTGTTTAAAGGAGAAAAATTTTATTAAATAATCCAGGAAACTGGAGGGTCAAGAAACCTGTGATCTCATATTAAATGACAAACAGACAAACAAGACTTGTCCAGACCAAGTGAGAAAAGTTAAGGATTCCTGGCACAGCCTTAGGGCAGAAAATCACAGATCCCCAGCACAGCCTCAGGGCAGAAAACCTGAGGACTTTATTCAGCCAACGTCTTGGCTAAATGAATAGTGTCCAAAGGGCAACCTCATCAGGCTGTGACTCCCTTAAACAGAACTGTGGCCAAAAGCAAAACAGAACAGATTTTTACCAGTAAATAAAAAAACTTCTTACCTCCCAGGAGGATGCAGATGGACTTCAGTTTCTCTGAGATGAGAGGAGTCAGCAGTTGTTCCAATCCCTCTGAGCCAGATGAGAGGTTATAGGGCCCTGAATAATTCAGGGGGTGCCTCCCCAATAACTCCCTGTTGAACTGGAGAGAGCTGGAGCAAGGTTTGTCTCCCGAAGTTGGCAACATCTCGCTGGGGCCTCCAAATGTTATGATCAGAGTGTGAGGGGGTAGATTACCATTACAGAGAGAATTTAATTAAGAGTCCTTTATTTATGCCAGTGACTGAGAGCGGACTATTGTCCTAAAGGGCTTTCAGCCCCGAGTGATGGTGGTGGGCTTAAAAAGGCAAAAACTGCAAGGATACATAGCAACTTAGCAACCATAAACTAGGAACTTAGCAACCAGAATGGGAACTTTTGATTGTTAAGGAGTTTTGATTAACTTTATGTCCCAGGCACAGCTGGTGACTGGAACAATTAGGGCGGTCACATGGAAACAAGGTGGAACGACTACTATACTATGGAGTTACCTTGGTTAAGTCACGGAGTTACCTTGGTTAGGTTACTAATAAAATATAGGCTTATAATATGAGAATGTAACAATGGAGTTTTGCAAGGCATAGCATTTGAGTTTAGTTAACAAACCATAGAATTACATGGAACTTGTGGCTAGGGAGTTTTCAAATGGTCAGGAGAAACAGTTTATGGGAAACAGGAATGTGGGTCTGTGAGTATAAGGAACTTATTTTAGTCACACACAGTGGGGGTTATATCTGGGTAGCAAGCAGCTAAGATGGAGGATTTTCAACAAAAATGCAGTTACTTTTATTAAGCAAGTTATTACAAGCTATTATAAGTTTACAGACATTTCCATTTGTTTGTGTGTGTGTGTGTGTTGTTTTCTTTTGTTTTGGTTTGTTTGAGTTGGAGTCTCACTCTGTCACCCAGACTGGAGTGCAGTGGCCGCTCCCGGCCACCACAGCCTCGACCTGCTGGACTCTGGTGATCCTTCTGCCTCAGCCTTCCAAGTAGCTGGAACTACAGGCGTGCGCTACCACACCCAGCTAACTTTTTTAATTTATTGTAGAGATGAGGTCTCGCCATGTTGCCCAGGCAGGTCTCAAACTCATGGGCTCAGGCAATCCACTCACCTCAGCCCCTCAAAGTGCAGGATTACAGGCTGAGCTACCAAGTCCAGCTCCACTTGTTTTTAGATGAAAATTTTTTTATGAATGTTTATTTATAAGCCAATAGAAAGGACTGAGAAGTGAAGCAGAGGCAGAGAAAGAATGAGGGGGCATATGATGGAGTGAGGACAGAGAGGATGTAGGTGAGATACATTAGAAGGCACACTGTTAAACTTGACTTTGTAAAAGAGGAAAGATGTTTATCTTAGACCAATGGCAAGCTAAGCAAGGCTATTCCTCTCTTAATCACTCCCCAAAGTTGTGATAACAGGAGTCTTTGACCAATTATATCTATGCCAACCAAATATCACCTACATTAAATTGTTCTCTGAAATTTTCTGTCATAGGAACTTCCTTGTACTTACTTTTTTTATAATTTGAAGAATGCCTCAAGCGACAGTGGTTGTCCTAAGGAAGAAAATGGTGCCATGTATTAATTAACAAAGCGACACTTACTTTAATAAATTCACCTCAAGTAAGATTATAAAATTAATTTCCTTATTTTGTTGAGAGAGAATTTATTTCTTACACCAAATTGATAGTAGGCTCCCATAATGTGATTTAATTATATCAAAATCCAATATATGAATGTTCATGAGATGTACAGAAGTCAAGTGCCCTGGAAATCTCAGATTTGCCTGGCCAGTGCATTTTCTTCTTATGCTAAAGGTGTGTGAAAATAAAATTATTAGAAGATAGTGTTGTACATGAAATTATAATAAGAAGACTTCATTTTAAGAAGTGTCACTCCACTAAGGTAGCTTGAAGCCTCCTAATTTGTTGGAAGAAATTATTAACTGGACTCTCCTCAGCTAAGACTTCTTCCACAGACAGTCTTGGATAGATACTGCAGTGCTGGCTTCTGTCCAAGAAACACTCAATTATTCTTTTTATTGGTAAATCGACCTCATTCTTTATAATGGTCATTCTCCAAACAGAAAATGGGATGAAATAATTCATTTTTATCCCCTGAAATTGTTCCTGGATTCTCTTGAATAATATGCAAGTGTTCCCAAATGCATTCGTCATTCTTGTATAAATTACTCAGTTAAGGACTACAGATAATAAGCATATCTGATGTTTTATTCTTAGGATAACTATTTTTGAAGTTCTTAGAGACACATTTTAGAAGATTTTCTCAAATGACAATATTGGTAATCAAAGACAGGTGAATTCTGGATCATTTCAGCAGTTGCTATGGCCAATAGTTTATAAGATTCACTAAAACCACTGGAAACATGATAAAATGGAGGAAATTACATTTTCCAGAATACTTTCTCATGAAGAATACTCTAAGTGGCTAGAAAAAAATTTTTTTTTAGAAAACATTTTAATAAATTTTTTAAGTGGACTTTGAGATCACTATATCTCACTTTCTTTATTTCTAATGAGGATCATCCCACTAACTTCAGAACTTTTATTTTTCTAAATATAATATGAGAGTTGGAGCCATAGAGAAGTTTTTTAGGAGAATACAGAAAAACTTTACCATTATTTTCAATGTCCTCCTCTTTAGGTTTTCCCCCAAATATTTATATTTTTTATTTTATTTTAAAGATGTGGGGTACAAGACAGGATTACGTACACAAGTGGTCATCATACAGGTAAAGTTTGGGCCTCCCTTTGCCTTTGGTTCCCACCTTGCCTAGTTTGAGATCAGTAACCCTTACTGATGTTATATGCCCCACACACACACATAAAGGCTAAACTATCAGACTGTCAAAGGTGTTGCATGTCTTGGTCTGGCTCATGATGTATTAAGATTCCTGCAGCCACCTCCGGAAGCTTTCCTCAGTGACTTGCTCTCTTGCTGCTGTTAATCAAAGTGCTCTCTTGTTCACATGGACCTGAAGGCATGCCAGGATCACTTATTACAAAATCAAATCGCATAGCTTAAGTTCTAAGATTTTTAGGTCTTCTCACCAAGCTCCTAGGGATAAGGTTGATCTGAGCTGCTTTGTCATCTGCTGCAATCATATTGAAACACTTAAAGTCTTAGATTCACCTTGTCTTACCCTATTACATGGAAGTTTAAGGCTATGAGTTAATCGGCCTATAATAGTATGAGAAACAACTAAAACTCTTTTGTTTATTTTTTTGAACTTTGATTTCATTTAATTACTATTTCTTTGATTTCTAAATTGAGAATGTTTGCCACAAGTGATTTAACAAATAATAAATTTTTGTTTTTAGAAAAACCATGTTATTAACTTTTCTACTGTTAGACATCACACTTCTGTGACTTGAAAGATTTAGCTGGATAAAGTCTTAGAAAATTTGATAAGGATGGGTATTGGGTAGATGAGCTGTGGGAAGGTGCATAAAATCTCCAAGACACCCAAGAGCCTGCCTTGTCCCCATACATGAGAGCAGACTGGACTGCAGGCAATTGGGTTTGGCAGGAGAGGGCAGCGGGCAGGAGCACTCAGGGTGTGGAGGCCATGGCCAGCCCTATGGCCCTCGTTCTAAGGCCGGTGGGAAACCACAGGTAAAATTAAATCGGGAGAGTGACAGATGAGATTCGGGTTTTGTAAATGAGTATTTTGCCATTAATAAGTTGAGATCGCCAGTGATGGGCGGGTGGGTCTGGGCTCCTCCTTGTGGGCTGCACTGAAGAGAGCTCAGAATCAGGCCGGGGGTCCTGCCAGGAATGCAGAGTCTGCATCAGCTCAAGAGGAAACACGGAAGACCCAGCTTGGGTCATTTCTGCCCTCTGCCTCTGCCAAGACTATGAAACCGAGGGACGATCTCAGGACAGGATGCTGAGAAAGAAAAGTGGATCCTAAGGGCAAACCTGGAGAAAGGACGGCATGGACGTGGTACTGCTGTCACGAGTCTCCTGTCAGGACGGAACCACTTAGAAGGACGTGACATTCACACACAACCATGTCAGCACCACATTAGTAAAGCAGAGAGGACTTCGACTTTCATTCTAAAGGCTGAGCCAGACCCAGATCCTGGTCAGCAGAAGTTGTGACATCAAGTGTCCAGTAAGAGTCTGAATGTCATGTTCCTGTTACGAGACCACTGTTTCATTTCTGGTTTGGCAATTAATCAGTATTTTATCATAGAAAAATTCAGCAAATCAAATTCCAAGACTCTGGCTGTTTTCTTGGCCTCCCAATTGCTGTAACTACAGATTTCATTCTGGGAGCCAATATGTCCTAGACCAGTGCGTCTCAAATTTTATTATGCCTATAGAATCACTTGAGGAAGGTGTTAAAATACAAATTCTGATTCAGTAAGTATGTGGTGAGGCCTGCAATTTTGAATTTCTAATAAGCTCCCCAGTGACGCTAATGCTGATGATTCCCAGACCACAATTTGAGTAGTAGGGTTCTAGACCAAGTCCAACAGCATCCTCAGTTCTTTTGGTTATGGAGAAGTATAATTTTTCAAGTTCTTCCTTGTACAGTGGGTTGCAAGTAAGAATAAGCCATTTTCTTCACCTCTCCTCTTAGGACAAATAAAAAATACTCTTTCCCTCTCTCAGGAAAAAAATCAACTGAGTATTTCGTGAAGGATTTAACTGCAGCACAACATAGGTATACAATTGCTGACTTAGGACCTGTGGGTCTTACCTAAAACAGTTGTACTTTGGCCCCGCAGGATTATTTTAACCTGATATAAAGGAGTTTTAAAAAACAAAAGCAAATTTAAGTAGCTTTGGTGATTCTTATGTTCCAGCAATGAGTGATTTCTTAAGGACAATATACAGTCAATGAAAACAAGAATGAAATCAAGTATAAGGAGTGAGAACCAGCAGATACAACAGAGGGAAGAAACAAACCTTTAAAAAATGTTCAGATAGCCGGGCTCGGTGGCTCAGCCTGTAATCCCGCACCTTTGGGAGACTGAGGTGAGTGGATTGCCTGAGCCCACGGGTTCGAGACCTGCCTGCGCAGCGAGACCTCATCTCTACAATAAATAAAAAAATCAGCCGGGCATGGTAGCGCATGCTTGTAATTCCAGTTACTTGGAAGGCTGAGGCAGAAGGATCGCCAGAGTCCAGCAGGTCGAGGCTGTGGTGGCCAGGAGCGGCCACTGCACTCCAGTGTGGGCGACCGAGTGAGACTCCAACTCAGAAAAAAAAAAAAAAAGCTCAGATGTTATAATTATCAGAAACATGATTAAAACAATTAGGCTCACTGTATGTAGTAAAATTTAAATTTTTTAAAATATTGCAGAGATAAAACTACAAAAGTAACAGCATAATTGTGAAAAACAGGACTTTTAGAAATAAAAATAAAATAATATATTTGGCAATAAATTAGATAGAGAAAAATAGAGACAGAGACAGAAACAAGAAAACTGGTAATTGCCCAAGATATTTTAGGGTTAGAAATCCAACCTGACTGCAGGAGAGGTTAGGAAATGTAGGTTTTCTCTGAGTTAGAAAGTGAAAATGGGATTGGCAGGGCTCTAGCCAGGTTCGGGCAAAACAACAAACAGAGTAACCAGTGCCAGATGAAACAGAATTAATGGACTAGACAGGACAATAATTTTTTAAATAAACAAAATAAATAGTCTAAAAAAGATAGGAGGTGGTATTGGCAATATGTAGAAGAATAACAAATAAAGGACTAATAAGTAAAATCACTTTGAGTAATTTCCCAAGAAGCATCAGTAAGGGAAAAGGGCAGAAAATATAAATGAAAGTTGAGAGACATAGAGGACGGAAATAGAAGTGTCATTCACTAAAGAGGAGTCCCAGAAGAGAAAAATAGGGACAGAGCATAATTGAAGTGGTAATAGCCAGTGATTTTCTAAAGAAATGCCTTAACTTTATAGGGTTCAAAGGATGCCAAAGAGGATCAATTAACAATTTAGAAATTCACTCCTGGAGGCATTATATTGAAACTTTAAAGCATCCAACACTTAGAGAAAATTATTTTAAAACTTCCAGAGAATAAGATAGATAACTGACAAAGGATCAAGTGTGAGACTAACATCAGGTTTCTTAAAAGTAGCAAAAGATGTAAAAAAAAAAAATGAAGTCAATCTCTCTCTCTCTCTCTCTCTCTCTCTCTCTCTCTCTCTCTCTCACACACACACACACACACACACACACACACACACACATACATATACACAATGTTGGTGACTCATAGTAATATATAGATCAGTTTATTTATGTATGGCACATGTGATGAATAATTTAGTTTCCACTTAAATAATTTTTGACACATTGTTAAATATAGCAATAATACATTTAATCAAATGTAATTTATTCAACAAATAATTACTGATCACGTTTTTATGGGTGAGAAACTGATTTAGGCTGTGAAAAAAATCCAACAAAAATATCTGCCATCAAGAAGATTACATTTCAATAGTGGAGATAGACAACAAACAAGTAAGCCATACTGGTATCAAATACATCAAGAAATAATAAAGTGGTGTTAAGTATTATGAAGAAAAATAAATCAAGGAATAGGAATCAAAAATGCAAGGGGGACATTTTAGCAGAATAGGAAGCTTCTTACATTCCCCTCTCCCCTGGATGTACCAAATAAATACCTATACATGAATCAATGTCTTCTGAGAGAAAGTCAGAAACTAGTTGAGAGACTCCTACACACTAGGTAATTGAGAAAATTCACATCAAACATGGTCAGAAATGCTGAGGCACACTTGGGCACAAACCTCATTCTGAGCACTGTGTCTTACAATCAGGAAGGAATCCCCAAGTACCAGCTTCTCCCTAAGGAGTAACAAGTTTGGACCACACAAATGGTGCCCCAACTTTTATGGTTCCCTCTGGAGGGTTTGGATCATAAATCACCTCACTCTGAGAGTGGATAGACTAGGCATTTGCAAGTCTCCCTAGATTAAAGACAACAAGATGTGTTTTTAATGAGTGTGCAAGTACTACCAGGGTCTATACTAAGACCAGTGCACAGAGAATAGGCTAAAATTCCCAGATCATAATTCTCCCTGGAAGTGGTTTGCACACTTTTCTACCTGCAAACCTGAGGTCTAACTTCAAACTAGCCTAGATCGAGGAGCCAACAGGACAAATAAACAATAGACCTTCAAGAACCTGAACAAGAGTGTAGGCATTTTTCATGACTTCTCTTCCACCTCACTCCAGGGGTAAATCCAGATCTAAAGATTCTCCCTAGAAGGAGTTTGTGCATATATCAAAACAAAATCGAACAAAACTCCTTGTCTTCAAGGAGACTACATACAACTTTTACAGATTTGACCAGAAAGACTATCTCCTTATTCATCTAGATCTAGGAGTTGATAGGACTCCGGACTCCCAAGTATCCTTAGACCACAGAGAATAAAGAGGCGGATTTTTTTTTTAACAGGCACACCTCCAGCAGCTATTCTTTCAGGCTCAAAGTGTGCAATCTGAATGAGAGTGCAGGCATTGCCACAGATCCTCGCCAAAGCTTAGTGCAGAGTGAGTGAGAGATAAACTCCAACTCTCAATTTCTCCCTAAGACTAGAAAGAACTGGAACACACATTTAACACTCTGACTTTTCCCAGTGAATCTCAAGGGACTAGTCTTTATCCCACTGGTCTCAAGGCACCAAAACTAACCACACCCTAATCTCTTGGAGGTCATTAAGAACAAAGTCAATGGTGTAGACAAGTACAAAGACTTGCGAGATACCTAGAATCTCTGGCCAAGCTGATTGGTGAGGTTCATCTCTTACATGAGGCTGGTCTGACAAGATCAGGAGAGGCAATTATCTAATGGACAGAAACCAACACAGAGAGTGAAGAAAAATGAAAAGAAAAAAAAACCAAGAAAATATGTTTAAAATAAAACAACAAGATAAATCTCCAGGAATTAACCCTAATGAAATGGAGATATGTGATCTACCTAAAAGAAAATTTTAAACAATTGACTGGGCTTGATGGCTCAATCTGTAATCTCAGCACTTTTGGAGGCTGAGGCAAGTGTATTGCCTAAGCCCATGGGTTCAAGACCAGTGCCAGCAACTTGGCAAGACCTCATCTCTATAATAAATCAAAAAAAAATTATCATGCTCCTGTAGTTCCGGCTACTTGGGAGGCTAAGGTGGAAGGATCACTGGAGCACAGCAGGCCAACACTGGGGTGGCCATGAGCATGCCACTGCACTCCAGCCTGGGCAATAGAGTGTGACTCCAACTCAAAAAAATAAACAATTATAAAAATGTTCACCAAGGTCAGAAGAGCAATGCATGAAGAAACAGTGAATTTTCAGTAAAGTGATAGAAAATATTTTAAAGTACCAAGCATAAATCATAGAGCAGAAGAATACAAAAATTGAATTGAAAAACTCAATAGAGGGGTTCAAAAGAAAACTAGATAAAGTGGAAGAAAGGATCAATGAACACAAAGGCATGTCATTGGACTTCATTCAATCTGAGAAGAAAAAGAAAAAAAAATGAAAAATAGTGAAGCTAGCTTAACGGCCTTATAGGACCCATCAAGCAGACTAATAGAAGCATTATTGGAGTTCTAGGAAGAGAAGAGAGAAATAAAGGGACAGAAAACCTTTCAAAAAATAATTGTTGAAAACATCCCATACTTGGGGAAAGAAATAGACATCCAGATTCAAGAAGTTCAAAGAGCACCAAATAAGATTAATCCCAAGAGACTCACATCAAGACACATTATGATCAAATTGTCAAAAGCTAAAGACAGAGAGTTTTAAAAAGCAGAAACAGAAAAGTGATTTGTTACATACCAAGGAAACCACCTTCCTATAAAACTATCAGCAGATTTTTCAACAGAAACTATGGACCAGAAGGGAGTGGGATGTTATATTCAGTGTGCTGGGGGAAAAAGTGTTTCAACCAAGAATAATATATCCAGAAAATCTGTCCTTCAAAAATGGAAAAGAAATAAAGACTTTCTCAGATAGACAAAAAACAAGGGAGTGTATCATCACTTGGCCTGTCTTACAAAATATAATAAAGGGAGTTCTTCAAGTTGAAACAAAAGGGCATAAAATAACAACACAAGAACATGAAAGAGTATGAAACACTTTGGCAAAGATAAATATGTACACCAAAAACATTAACAATGGTGTGTAAACCAATTTTAATCCTACAATAAACATTAAAAGACAAAAGTATTAAAAGCAACTATAGTTAAGCTATGTTAACAAGCACATGGTATAAATAGTTCTAAATGGTGACATTAACACATAAAATATGGAGAGGAGAGGTAAAAGAATTCTTGAATGAAAAGGAAGTTAATTTGTTATCAGCTTAAAATAACTTGCTATAAGATATCATATGTAAACCCCTTGGTAATCACATAAAAACTATATAGAAGTGACACAAAAGAAAAAGGAATCAAAATCTTACCAACACCAAAACACAAAAGAAGACAGGAAAAGAGAAAAGACAGACAAAAGAACCACCAAAAAAAAACTATTTAGTTAACAAAATGTCAGTTATAAATTCTACCTTATCATTTAATTACTTTAAATGTAAATGGACTAAACTTCTCAATAAAAAGCTACAGAATGGTTTAATTTATTAAAAAATAAAATTATTTATTTAATTTATTAAAAAATAAAATTCAGCCAGGCTCAGCCTGTAATCCCATACCTTTGGGAGGCTGAGGTGAGTGGATTGCCTGAGCCCACGGGTTCGAGACCCGCCTGGGCAGCGAGACTTCATCTCTACAATAAATTTTTTTTAAAAAATCAGCCGGGCGTGGTAGCGCATGCCTGTAATTCCAGCTACTTGGAAGGCTGAGGCGGAAGGATCGCCGGAGCCCAGCAGGTCGAGGTTGCAGTGTTGGAAGCGGCCACTGCACTCCAGTCTGGGCGACAGAGTGAGACTCCAACTCAAAAAAATAATAATAAAATAAAATAAAATAAATTTAAAAAAATAAAAAATAAAATTCAACAGTATGCTGTCTACAAAGAGCTCACTTTAAATTAAGAACACATGTATTGTACCACTGCACTCCAATCTGGGAAACAGAGTAAGATCCCCAACTCAAAAAAACACAAACAAAGGTCAAAATCTGTCTCTAGAGAAAAAGAAGCTTATTACATAAATAAAGCATTCAACAGGAAAATCTAATAATTTTAAATATATATGTACCCAACATCAGAGCATCTAAGTATATAAAGCAAATATTGACACATCTGAAGGAAGAAAATGACAGCAATAAAATTATAATAGGAGACTTCAATAATAGATAGTATATCCTGACAGAAAATCAGTAAAGAAACATTGAACTTGGGCTGGGCTCTTTGGCTCACGTCTATAATCCCAGCACTTTGGCTCACGTCTATAATCCCAGGTGAGAGGATTGCCTGAGTCCATGGGTTTGAGACCAACCTGGGCAACTTGGTGAAATCTCATCTCTACAATAAATCAAAAAATTAGCTGGGCATAGTGGCATGTGCCAGTACTTGGAAGGCTAAGGCGAAAGGATCACCTGAGCCTAATATGTTGAGACTGTGGTGGCTATGAGTGTGCCAAGGCACTCAAGCCTGGGTGACAGAGTGAGAGTCTGACTCAAAAAAATAAAAAAAAGAAAGAAACATCAAACTTGAACAACACTATAGACAAAGCGGACTTAAAAGACATACAAAACTTTTCCCCCAACAGCAGCAGGACACAGAATACATATTCTTCTCAAGCATACATGGAACATCCACCAGAATCGAGTACATGACATGTCACAAAACATGACATGTCTTCATAAGTGTAAGAAGATAAAAATCATACCGAGTATCTTTCCCAACCACAATAGAATGAGACCAGAAATGAGTAATTCCAAGAAAATGGGAACATTCAAAACTATGTGAAAATTAACTGTACATTCTTGAACAACTACAATCAAAAAGGATATCAAGAGGGAATTGTTTTCAAATCTCAAGATTAGTGAAAATGAAAACACAACTTACCAAAACTTATGCAGGCAAAAGTAGTTCTAAGAGGGAATTTTATAACAATAAAAGCCTACATTTTAAAAAATCTCTAACAACCTAACTAGAATAACAATAATAAACAAGAAACTAGAAAATGAAGATCAAACTAAATTCAAAGTTAACAAAAGTAAAGAAAAAAATGAAGAACAAATAAAGAAAGAATAGAAAAACTATAAGAAAAAGACAACAAATTCAAAGTTGGTCTGTTGAAAACTAAACAAAATGGACAAATAGCTAAAATAAAAAAAAGAGAGAGAAGACTCAAAATTAGAAATAAAAAAGAAGACATTACAATGGATGCTTCAGAAATAAAAGGAATCTCAAAGAACTATTATAAACATTTATATGCAAACAAATTGGATAACCTAGAGGAAATGCATAAGTTCCTAGAAACATGCAAACTACCAAGACCGAATCAAGAAGATGTAGGAAGCCTGAATAGAAAATAACTAATGAGGAGATTGAAGTAGAAATCAAAAACCTCTTAACAAAGAAAAGCCAGGACCAGTTGGATCATGGTTGAATTTACCAAATATTTAAAGAAAAATTAACTTCTATCCTTCTTAAACTCGTCCAAGAAGTGGAAGTAGAGGGAATACTTTCAAACTCATTGCACAGGGCTAGCATCATCCTGATACCAGATAAGGACTCTACAAGAAAAAATTTGACTTGTCAATATTTCTGATGAACATAGACGCAAAATCCTAAAAAAAAAAAATACAAGCAAATCAAATTCAACAACACATCAAAAAGATTATACACCATGACCAAGTAGGATTTACTCCTAGGATGCAAGTTCAGTTTAATATACACAAATAGATCAATGTGGTGTACCACATTAACAGAATAAAAGGGCCAGGCTCGGTGGCTCAGCCTGTAATCCCAGCACTTTGGGAGGCCAAAGCAAGTGGATTGCCTGAGCCTGCGGGTTCAAGACCCACCTGGGCAACTTGGCGAGACCTCATCTCCACAACAAATAAAAAAAAAAAATTAGCCAGGGGTGGTAGTGCGCGCCTATAGTTCCGGCTACTCAGAAGGCTGAGGTGGTAAGATCGCCTGAACCCAGCAGGTTGAGGCTGCAGTGGTCAGGGACGTGCCACTGCACTCCAGTCTGGGCAACAGAGTGAGACTCCAACTCAAAAAAGAAAACAAAATAAAAGATTAAACCCCCATAATATTGATGTATGCATAAAGGGCATTTGATAAAGTTTAACATCTTTCCATGATAAGCAAAAATTCTCAGCAAAATAGGTTTCGAATAAATTGTCCTTATCATAGTAAAAGCCATCTAGAAAAGCCCACAACTGCCGGGAGTGGTGGCCCACGTCTATAATCCCAGCACTGTAGGAGGCCACGACAGGAAGGTCATTTGAGGCCAGAAGTTTGAGACCAGCCTGGGCAACATAGTGAGACCCCATGTATATAAAAATAAAGTGCTTTGTTTAATTAGTAAGTATAGTTACATAATATTTTACTGTATGAATGTACCACATTTTGTTTATTTATTCATACAGGGTGTAGTGGCACATACCTGCAGTCCCAGCTACTCAGGAGACTGAAGCAGAAGGACTGCTTGAACCCAGGAGTTGGAGGCTTAGTGAGCCATGATCATGCCACTGCACTCTAGCATAGGTGATAGAGTAAGACCCCAACTAAAAAAAACAATAAAAATGTAAAAAAGAAAGGAAATCAATATATCAAAGAGAAATCTCCAATCCCATGTTTTTTGCAGCACAGTTCACAGTAGCCAAAATATGGAATGAACTTGTGTCCATCAGTGGATGAATTAATAAAGAAAATGTAGTATATATACATAGTGGAATATTATTCAGTCATCAAAAAGGGTAAAATCTTCTCATTTGCAGCAACATGGATGAAACTAAGAATCATTATGCTAAGCCAAGGACAAACAGACAAATATCGTATTTTCTCATTCATATGTGGGAGCTATAAAAGTGAATCTCATGAAAATAGAGAGTAGATTGGTGGTTACCCGAAGCCAGGAACAGTAGGGAGAAGAAGGAGATGGAGAGCAGTCAATCAATGAATACAGATCTACAGTTTGATAGAAAAACTACAACTTAGTGTTTGATAGATCAGCAGGGTGACTATACTCTACAATAATCTCTTGTATATTTAGTTGTGCATGGTGGCTCACACCTGTAATTCCAGCACTTTAGGAGGCCGAGATAGAAGGATTGCTTGAGCCCAGGAGTTTGAGACCAGACTAGGCAACATAGCGAGACCTTGTCTCTACAAAAAAAATCAAAAAATTAACCAGGCTTGGTGGCACGTGTCTGTAGTCCCAGCTACTCAGGAGGCTGAGGCAGAGGATCATCTGAGTTCAAGAGCTCAAGGCTGCAGTGAGCCATGATCACACCATTGCACTCAGCGTGGACAATAGAGTGAGACTCCCACTCAAAGGGAAATTTATTGTATATTTCAAAATAGCTAGAAGAGAATAATTTGAATGTTTCGAGCATGAAGAAAAGACAAATATTTAAGGTGTTGGATATTTCTTTTTTTCTTTTTTCTTTTCTTTACTCTTTCCTGTTGCCCAGGCTGGAGTGCAGTGGCATGCTCACAGCCACAGCAGCCTCGACCTTCTGGGTTCAAGCAATCCTTCTGCCTCAGCCTTCCAAGTAGCTAGAACTCCAGGCACGTGCTACTATGCCCCGCTTACTTTGTGATGTATTGTAGAGATGAGGTCGCACGAAGTTGCCCAGGCTGGTCTTGAACCCCTGAGCTCAGGCAATACTCTCGTCTCAGTCTCCCAAAGTGCTGAGATTACAGGCTTGAGCCACTGCACCTGGCCTGGATATTTCAATTGTACTGATTTGATCTTTACAGATCACATAAATGTATTAAGTTATCACATGTACCCCAAAAATATGTACATTATGTACCAATTTTTTAAAATTTTAATAGCCATCTTAAGATGTACAATACAGCAGCATTTAATACAGTCACAATGTTGTGCAACCATTTTCTCTATCTAGTTCCAAGACATTTGCACCACCTCCACAAGAGACCCTGTACCCTTTAAGTAGTCACTCCCTGAACCCCTCACCTCCCGACTCTGTCAACCAGGAATCTGTTATCTGTGTCTATGGATTAACCTGAACTGGATATTTCATACAAATGGAATCATACAATATGTGACATTTGTGTCTGATTTCTTTCACTTAGCATAATGTTTTCAAGGCTTATCCATGTTGTAATATGTATCAGTACTTTATTTTTATTTTGACTGAATAATACTTTACAACGCTTTGTTTATCCCATTCATCCATTGATGGATATTTGATTTGCTTCTTCCTTTTAGCTTTTGTGAATAGTGCTGCTGTGAACATTTGTATCAATTTTTTTAACAGCACAATAAGGCAAGAAAACTTATAGAGGTCTAACAATTTGAAGTAAAGAATAAAAACTACCTTTATTTATAGTCGACACGATAGTGTATTTGAAAATCTTCATAATGACTGCCAGAACTCATAAGAAAATGTATTAAAGTCACAGTATGCAAGGCTGATATGTTAAAAAGTTTTTGTATTCTTGTGCCCTGGCAGCAAACAATTGGAAAATGAAATTTTAAAATTCTACTTTCAATGGCAATACTTACTAACACATTTTACAAAATTCATGCAAGACCTCTACACTGAAAACTAAAAGTCATTGCTGAGACAAATTAAAGAAGATCTAAATAAGTGGGGAAATGTTTATAGATTGTTTCTGTAGTGATGCCCCTGCACCACTTGTACAAAAATATAACACATACAATTATGTAGAGTACACATTATTCAATAATGATAATAAGCGACTATGCTACTAGTTTATGTACCTATAATACTATACTATACCTTTTAATCATTATTTTAGAGTATACTTCTTCTACTTGTTAAAAAAAAAGTTAACTGTAAAACAGCCTGAGGCAGTTCCTGCAGAAGTATTCCAGAAAAAGGCATGGTTATCATAGGTGGTGACAGCTCCATGCATGTTATTGTCCCTGAAGAATTTCCAGTAGGACAAGATAGTGGAGGTGGAAGACAGTGATATTGATTTTTCTGACACTGTGTAGGTCTAGACTAATGTATGCATTTGTGTGTTCATTTTAACCAAAAAAGTTTTAAAAGTTAAAAAAAATTAAATTTTAAGAATAGAAAAAACTTATAGAATAAGGATATAAATAAAGAAAATACTTTTGTACAGTTGTACAATTTGCTTGTGTGTTTTTTAAGGTAAGCATTATTCCAAAAGAGTCAAAAAATTTTTAACATATAAACTAGCTGAAAACAGTGGCTCAGACCTGTAGTCCCAGCACTTTGGGAGGCAGAGGCAAAAGGATTAATTGCCTTAGCCCAGGGGTTCAAGACTAGCCTGGGCAACTCATCTCCACAATAAACCAAAAAATTAGCCGGGCATGGTGGCACACATCTGTAGTTTCGGTTACTTGAAAGGCTGGGGTGGAACGATCACCTGAGACCAGCAGGTCGAGGCTGTAGTAGCTGTGATCATGCCACCACACTCCAGCCTGGGTGACAGAGTGAGACTGATTCAAAAAAAAAAGTTACAGAAAGCTAGTTTATTACTGAAGAAAGAAAGTCTTTTTATAAATTTACTGTAACCTAAGTGTACAGTGTTTATAAATTCTAAATTCGTGTGCAGTAATGCCCCAGATCTTCACATTCACTCACTAACTCAGAGCAATTTCCAGTCCTGCAAGCTCCATTCATGATCAATGCCCTATACAGGTGTGCCTATTTTAAGTCTTTTTTGCATCTTTTTTTTTAAAGTAAGACTCTCACAGTCACCCAGGCTGGAGAGCAATGGCACACTCAAGGCCACTGCAGCCTCGAACTACTGGACTCAAATGATCCTTCCGCCTCAGATTTCCAAGTAGCTGGAACCACAGGTGCACACCACCATGCCTGGCTATTTTTTTGTTTTGTTTTGTTTTTTAATTGTAGAGACAAGGTCTCACCAAATTGCCCAGGCTGATCTCAAACCCCTGGATTCAGGCAATCGTCTTGCTTCCATCTCCCAAAGTGCTGGGATTACAGGTGTGAGCCACAGCACTCGACTTATACCATATTTTACTGTACTTTTCTATGTTTTGATACACAAATACTTATCATTATGTTACAATTGCCTGTGATATTCAGCGCAGTAATATGCTATAAGAGTTTACAGCCTAGGAGCTATGGGCTATACCATGTAACCTAAGTGTGTAGTAGACTATATCATCTAGATTTGTGTAAAAACACTTTATAATGTTTGTAAAACTTGCCTAACAACACATTTCTCAGAATACATTGCTGTTGTTAAGTGATACATGACTGTACTTTCAAATTTAAGATCCTGTGTGATTATTTTACCAATGAGACACAGTGGTAGATAAAGTTATGATGGTTCTTAAAATTGATGATGATGTCTTAGATTTGATGTAATAAGTAAAGGCAAAGTGCTTAGAGCACCACTGGCACATATAATGCCATGTGAGCATTAACTATTATTATAATTATTTCTATTATGATTATCATCATCTTCTTTATTATTATTAGCCAGTTGTTCTCAACCAGATGCATTCCCAACAGACATACTAACAGAGAATATATATCTTTTTCTAACCCACAGGGAGTATTCACAGTAAATGACTTAGTCCAAAGACAAAGAGGAAATCTCAAAATCCCTCAGTTTATGTAAAATTAGAAATCAATCATAATACATTACTAGAAAACTCTAGGGTGCCTGAATGAAACGCAATTGTATACCTAACCCTTAACTGTACCCCACAACTTCACAATAAAAAAAAGAAAACTCTATACCTGAATATATTAAGAAACATTCCTATATAACTATTAGATTAAAGAGAAAATAAAAATGGAAATTGCCAACTATTCAGAACCAAATAACAGTGAAAGCACTGCATATTTTAAAACCCTTATTAGGATGCAAGCTTTATGAGAGCAGGAATTTTTGCCTGATTTGTTTACTTCTGTGTCCTAAAAATCTAGAATAGTTCCTGACATGTAGTAGATGCTCAGTAAACATCTCTCAAATGAATGATTTTGGAATTCAGGCAAAGCAATGCTCAGAAGACAATGTATAGTTCTTGTGAATTTATTAGAAAACGAGAGGGCAAATAATTTTGCATCTCAAGAAAAATAACAATATAAACCCGTTATTCTAATTATTTTATCATATCATTATCTTCTTTATGATGATGATGATGATTCAGTTATGGCAAACCAGAAGCATTCTTCACAGGCCTGCCAACAGAGAATGCATATCTTTTCTAAACACACAGGAGTAAGGAGATAACACATAAAGAAAGGAGAAGGAAATAAGATAAAACTTAACATTAATTTCCAAAGAGAAAAAAAAAGTGATTACAAGCCTAGCTTCCAAAAAAAATAATTAATTGATTGATTGATTCGACAAAACTTTAACAAGTATGATCAAGATAAATTAGAGCGCCTCAAGTAATCAGTATCAGAATCAAAAATGGGGGCTATAGCTATTGAATGAACAGGGAGGTACAATTGTAGGTAAGCAGGAAATTTTTTTTATTGTAAAAAAATACAGTGTGCAACTATAAACCAAAATTCTTCTAAACAAAGTGGGCAGTTTTAGAAAAAATAGATAAATTACCCAAGTTGGCAGAGGAGAAAGGAAACATGGGTAGATGAATACTGTAGGGAAAATATAAAATAGTCATCAAAAATTCTATTACCCAGAAAAATTTAAACACTCAATTATTTTATGTGTTATAAGTACATAGTACTTGTGTGACATAATTAATTCTTAATGAAATATCATTTTAAAAAACAAAAAAGGCCAGGCTCAGTGGCTCAGCCTGTAATCCCAGTACTTTGGGAGGCCAAGGTGAGTGGATCTTGGCGAGATCTCATCTCTACAATTTAAAAAAGAAAAAATTAGCCAGGCATGGTAGCATGCACCTCTAGTTTCAGCTACTGGGAAGGCTGAGGCAGAAGGATCACTGGAGCCCAACAAGTCGCCACTGGAGTGGCCATCAGTGTGCCACTGCACTCCAGCCTGGGTGACAGAGAGAGACTCCAACTCAAAAAAAAACAAACAAACTGTACTTCTTTGCACAACTATGAGGCCCAGATGTATTTCCCATATTATGCGAACAGACTTTCAGAATACAGAAAACATTGAAAAGCCACCTAACCCACTTTATGAGGCTACCTTAATACCAAAACCAAAACTAGACAAACGACAGGGCATAAAAATAAAATTCAAGGCCAGGCACAGTGGCTCACGCCTATAATCTCAGCACTTTGGGAGGCAGAGGCAAGAGGATTGAGCACAGGAGTTCAAGACTAACCTGGGCAAGACCTTGTCTCTACAATAAATCAAAAAAATAGCAGGGCATGGTGGCACGCACCTGTAGTCCCAGCTACTTGGAAGGCTGAGGTAGAAGGATAACCTGAGCCCAGGAGTTAGAGGCTGCGGTAGCTGTGATGCTGCCACTGCACTCTAGCCTGAGCAACAGAGTGAGACTCTGACACTAAATAAGTAAATAATAAAATAAAATTCAGATCTTCCAGCATGCTTCCTCCAGGGGTCTGGTGATATAAGACTCAGTTTCTCTCCCTATTTCTTGGCTTCCTTCCATGGTATTGTCTCCATCTTCATCAGGATCTCTGTTCATCATTACAGTGTCTGCCAACATCTTCCTGAAACACATGCTTTCAGGTTCCATATCAGATGAAGACTAGGTTTTTGACCCAAAATCGCTAGCCCAGTTTTTCCCTACATCTCATTAGCTCTGATTTCGTCATTGCCCATCAATGAACCAAACATTTCTCTGTAGCCAGAGAAGTGTGATTGGCTTGGACCTCTGAGCCAGGGGTGAAGTCAACACTCTCAGAAATACATGAGTCAAGATGAGAAAAAGAGTTCCCAGGAGAAAATTGGGGATAAGGTTCTGAAAGTGTGAATGAATGCAAAGTGGGGCGGGTGTTCACTATAGAATACACATGGTCTGTGTTTTGGTGTCCATCTCCTCCTGAATGTCCAATTATACCTATCAATACAGTATAAATACAATACTTCGCAACTGCAAAGCAAAATTTTAAATCAAATCATGTTGGAAAATTGTCCAAATCACTGGCAAAGCCAAAGAGAACCTAACAAAGTTAAAAAATATAAATAAATAAGATTATATCAGTCTGGTTGAGGAAATAGCAGGCATTTCAAGATAATATTTTCAACAGGAAAGAGTAAGAGAAGCTCTTTGGAAAACTGAAGAAGGGCCAGGCTCGGTGGCTCAGCCTGTAATCCCGCGCCTTTGGGAGGCTGAGGTGGGTGGATTGCCTGAGCCCGCGGGTTCGAGACCCGCCTGGGCAGGCGAGACGTCATCTCTACAGTAAATCAAAAAATCAGCTGGGTGTGGTAGCACACGCCTGTAGTTCCAGCTACTCGGAAGGCTGAGGCAGAAGGATCGCCAGATCCCAGCAGGTCGAGGCTGCGGTGGCCGGGAGCGGCCACTGCACTCCAGTCTGGGGGACAGAGTGAGACTCCAACTCAAAAAAAAAAAAACTGAAGAAGCCCTCTAATAGTCTGACCAACTGACCTCTTTGTGAGCATACTGCAAAAGGTATACACTATGGGAGTTAAAAAATAAATACCTTTACCAGTTTGAGCATTAAAAGTAGCCCAACAGTATCAGAACTTGTGCCTGCCACAAATATTAATGTCACCCCCTAGCCCCAGGTTTTAATCATGAATGCCATTCTTTACAAAAAGAACCAGGGTTTGTCGGATAAAGTTTACATTGTTTGGAAACAGAAAAAAAATTCAAGATAAGTTTATTGTTGCCAGAAAGCAATGATGCTGCCAAAAATTGAATGGCTCTTAAGAGACCAAGAAGTCAGTTTATAGAGGCTCCCTTTCGCAGTGCTGAAATAATTTCGCTTCAAGGAGAAGCATGAAGAAAGAAGGGAAGGGAAAAATAAAGGGGAAGGATGGATAATTTTAAAAGTTAAATGTGTGAAGTTCCAAGAATTCAAAATAACATTCAAAATAGAAAAGTAAATACAATGTGTAAAAAGAATGGGACAAGGTAAGCTATCCAAAAGAAAGTGAATGATTAACTCTTGTTGATGTTATTAAGTAGAAGAATATTTATCAATTTGAGCATTCTGTTTCTTCTTGTAAATGTATGTCTATAAGTAATTAATATACATTTATTTCCATTTGTGAATGTCAAGAAGGGCATAAGCCAAATAACCTGAAAAGAGTAGGAAGTGTGTGAAGAACAAGAAGGATTAATCAACATCAGCTGTAAATCAGGTAGGTCAGAGATCCCACGGTGAACCAGCCTAGTGGTCACACAACGTGGCCAACTATAAGGGTTAGGAGACAACAGTGTGCTCCAAAATGATTCACCAGCCAAATAGAAAGAGAACTGCCTACCCAGACATCATTACTCATCTCCTAGCAGATGAAACGTCCAGATGGCCCTACTAAATACAATAAGATGCTAATACGGCAAACAAAAGTTTTTAATATGTTCACAGACCAGTTCAGCACAATCATAATGATAGGACACCAGCCAAAGAGGATGCTAAAAGAACGTTATGGGAGAGGCTCCAGGTTGTCAAATTCAAAAATCTATTTGAAGTAACAAGTTAAATTTAACTACAAACAAATAAGGGCGAGAAGCTGAATGACCAGTGTCTTGGGTCTGAATCACCTTGTTCCCTGCCCTAACTAAAAATCAGTTCACATATAATCCAGATTATTTAACCTCAGCTGGTTTAAGAATTTGTGGTAGAAACTGCCAGTTAACTTCCAATATCCATTTTTCCATTCTTCCATAATAGATTTTTGGCCACCCTGAAAAAATGACTGCATGTTACAGCCTCTCTACACAGGAAAGTGTGGGCAAATGACTCCCCAGCAAACAGTATTTTCCAGACAATGGGATGTGAGCAGAAGTAACTAAACAATCTCCCTCCCCTTCCCCTTGTGAACCTAGAGAGCCTGTCTTTAGAGGGGGAGAAGGTGGCACTAAGTTCTTAACCATCATGTTATATGTATGATGACCATTTAATTCAGCTTGCTCTTCTGCCATATCCAGGGCGCTGCCTTCACGTCATCATGTTCCAAAATGATTCACTCTCCAGTCTCTAGTCTCTTCCTGGAAGGGAAGCGATTCAAACACAGGCACTGACTGGCTTTAGATCCCAAACTTTCAACACTGTGCTCTACTGTCCTCTAGTGGAATGATCCGCTAACTGACACCATCATTGAATAACTGCATAGGCAAGACTGAAAAGCAGTATGTCAAGAAGGCCACCAAGGGACTGGGGGTCTGTGTGTGGCAGGAACAATATCAGGATACGCAAAGGGGTACCTGCAGAACCTAGAAGAGGAGAAATCCCAATCCTTCCTTCCACCACCTGGTTTAAGACTTTTCTTTAGTCACTTCTTTAGTAAAACAGTCTGAACGTTTTTTCACCACTTCTTTAGTTAAAAGGACTGAAAGTTTTTTCACTACTTTTTTTAGTGAAAAGGACTGGAAGTCAGTATCAGAACCGAGTACAGAATAGCCATGGTTCCTTGCCTACATTTCTCTGTCATTTGCATTGTAAACATATTGACTGAGCGCCCACAGCGTGCCAGACACATTTCTGTCTCTGGTGATCTAAACAAACAAGGTCTTTGCTCTCAAAGATGAAAGAACATGGGCGGGGAGGAGGAACAAGGGCAGGAGAACGAAAAGACCATAACAAGTAAGAAATAAATCAACATGATTGGTGTCAGATAAAGGCAAACAGGGGCCAGATTGAGAAGAGCTTTGAATGCATTCAAGGCTTTTAACATCGAGGCCACATGCTTGGATTCAGGTTCCTAATATGGGGGACAGGGGACAGGAAGGGAGGAAGGAGACCAGTTGGAAGATGACTGCAGAGAAGTGGGGAAGGTGTCTGCAGTTAGAGAGGAAGTAGCAGAGAATAAAGGGAGTGAGAAAAAACTGGTCTCCGGTGTATAGGTAAAGTCACAGGACTTGCTGATGGGTTAGATGGGAGAGGGACATCTTAGTCTGTTTCAGCTGCCATCATAAAGTGCCACAGACTTGATGGCTTATAAGCAACAGAAATTTATTTCTCACCATTCTGGAAGCTGGAAGTTTAAGATCAGATGTCATCATGGTTGAACTCTGGTACCTCCTGGGTTGCAGACTGCCGTCTTCTCATCATATCTTCACATGGTAAGCAGGGTAGAGAGCGTTCTGTGGGTCTCTTTTATAAGGGCATTGATCCCATTTGCGAAGTCTCCACTTTCAAGACCTAATTACTTCCCAAAAGCCCCACCTCCTAATACCATTCCATTGAGGGTTAGAACTTCAATACAGGCATGGGGGGTGAGGTGTGCAAACATTCAGTCCACTGTAGAGAATTGAGGAAAAGGAAAAAAAAAATCCAGGATCTATATATAGTTCTCATTTCAAACCAGGGGTTCCATCATACTCAATATATCTTTTTGTTTTGTTTAACAAAAATCCCAATTTATGGAACTGTCATGGTGGTCAGTCTGATGGTTTCCATCTAACACTGAGATGACTCTTGATTTGGGTATGGGCAAAACAAGGTAAGAAGATCTCTTCTAGGACTGGCTCGTCATTGCTGTGCAAGCTGCCCTTTGAGCCTATATGGCCTCCAGCCTAAAACAGAGTGAAACGAGCCAGTTCCCCATGTTCAAGAATCCTCCAGGCATGTAGGGGCTCCTCATCCCAAATCCTACTCTCCGAAAGGCTTTAAAGATGCCTTGCAATAAGCCCTCTCCAGGAGTCTTAGGGATATCCCCTCTTGCCAGTCCAGTCTACAGCTTGGTATTTCATCACAGGAACACTTGCTAAAGAAAATACCCCTCCAGCCTCCAGGTCCTTGACCTACAGAAGAGGGCAAAGAAGGGGACAGGTAAAATGATTGCTCCATCTGACAGCCCAATTAGATACCTCCTGTGGCTAAAAATTGGTCCAAGCAAATCCTAGAGTCAATAAGTTTTTAAAAACATTAAGCTGAAGAAGCAATTTCAAATGCTTCCTCTATTAGATAAACAAAAGTAGTTTTTCTAACTTTTAACCTGAGTCTAAATGTAATGTCCTAAATTCTACTCTTTTCAGTCCACTGGGAATCTATTAAGTGTTGAACTATGTCCCCCAAAAAATGATACACTGAAATACTAACCCTCAGTGCCTCAAAATGTGACCATATTTGGAAAAAGGGTTGTGGCAGATGTGATTAGTTAGAATAAGATCATACTAGAGTATGATGGGCCCCTAGCCTGATATGACTGGTGTCCGGACACACAAGGAGAATGCCATGTGATGGAAGTTGCATGGACACATCCAGAAATCAAAAATGTCTGGGGCTACCACAGCGAGAATTGAATTGTAGAACAGATTCTCCCTCAGAACCCTCAGAAGAAGCCCACTCTGCCAACACCTTGATCTTGGACTTCTAGTCTCCAGAACTATGAGACAAAAAACTTCTGCTGTTTTAAGTCACACAGTTTAGAGTACTTTGTTACTGCAGCCCTAGAAAACTAATACAGTCAACCGAGTAGAGAAGAAGATGAGAGTTAACACACAGTTGTGGGTCCCTCATAAAATCGGCTCTCCTTTCAGGAAGCCAGGGATGTGGAACTGGGTACACTTATGTTTCAGCACTGGCATATTTCTGTGTTTACTCCAGAAACATCATTGACTTTTCTAAGCCCTTCTTCATCTAGAAAAACAAGGGGTGGGGGGGCAGGTATAATGCCATGTAACTCAAAATTCTGCTGAGGTATTGATGTCAGTCTCACTGATGATTCGGGAACATAAACATTAGTTTTAAGATGCTTGGGTTTATTTTCATAAATTAGGAAACAAGTCCACAATTAACCTTAAAGGTAATTCAGTGTATTCTACCATCTTATGTCTACTAGACTTCAATCTATCAATGCATTCTATTGTCTTATATCTACTAGATTTTGGAGGCTGTGACTGGCAGCTTCTAAAATGCCTCCACTGATCCCCACTACCTGGTATTGGAAACCTTGTGTAACCCCCCCCTTAACTATGGCCTGCACTTATTAACTTGGAATCAAAAACAGCAAAAGTGACAAGTTGTCATTTCCAAGATTAGAAAAGAACTGTAACTTCCATCTTCAGTCTCTCACTCACTCTCTCGCTCTTTCTCTCTCTCTCTCTGTTCGATCATCCCTCACTCTAGAGGAAGCCAGCTGCCGTGTTTCAAAGTAACCATGTGGAGAAGCCTACATGGTGGGGGACTGAGGTCTGACAACAACCACATGGAACTGGATCTCTACCCCCACAAAGAATCTTCAGTTAGGACCCCAGCCCTAGCCACCAGCTTGACTGCAACCTCATGAGAGACTTGAGCCAGAGGCACCCAGCTAAGCCAAAGCCAGACTCCTAAACTACAGAAACTGTGAGCTAATAAGCTAATACAAAGGGACTTCTTTAAGTCAATAATTTGCCATACAGTAATAATTAACGAATAGAGAGAGAAGTTCCACAGGAATCTGAGTTTGTGGAAGGATCTGGAACGTGTATTTTGAAGACCAGAGTTTAGATTTTTCCCTAATGATATGGAAATTAAGAGAACGGACTGAGGATCAGGGTCTAATTCAACTCAATGACAAAACACACATTTTGGGTCTGTGTGCATTCCCCATTAAGGAAAGACCCTGGGTCACGTTCATACCAGCTCTCCAGGGCTTCATAACAAACCTCCTCCTCCCGAACTCTTCCAGTGCCTGCTTCCTCACTCACCCACACTCTTCCTCTCCTTCCACCTATACAAAATGGAGCTGGGTTGCCAGATGCAGTGGCTCATGCCTATTATCCCAGCTCTTTGGGAGGTGGAGGCGAGGGGATTGCCTGAGCCCAGGGATTCAAGACCAGCCTGGGCAACATGGTGAGACCTCGTCTCTACAACAAATCAAAAAATTAGCTGGGTGTGGTAGTACACGCCTGTAGTTCTGGCTACTGGGAAGGCTGAGGCAGAAGGATCGTCTGAGCCCAGCAGGTGGAGGCTGCAGTGGCGGTGAGCGTGCCACTGTACTCCAGCCTGGGGGACAGAGTGAGACTCTGACTCAAAAAAAAAATGGAGCTGGGTAAAAGCAGTTGTCCAAATCCACTCGTAGTGGACTGAATGACCCTTCCAAAAACATATCTTCATCCTAATTCCTAACACCTGTGAATAATAGCTTATATGGCAAACAATGTGATTAAGTTAAGGATTGTGAGGGGAGGTGAGGCGCTTATCTTGGTTACATGGATGATCCCTCGCTCAGGTGACAAATATCCTCACAAATGTGAGGCAGAGGGAGATTCCATCCAAGGACGAGGAGACAATGTGACCACGGAGGCACAGAGAGGAGAGACAGGCGACAGGTCAAGGAATACCTGGAGCTACCAAAGCTGGAAGGGGAAAAGAACCCAAAATCTCCTGTAAGAGTGCGGCCTCCAGACCTGTCTTCCCCTCAACCCCGTTGTAACCCTAACCCTGACTTTTCATCAGGGATAAAGTAGGCCCAGGAATGTCTGATCACTATAACTTGGTGGTGCTCTGGAAATGTCATATGATCCCTCCTCTTTTTTTCTTTTTTTTTTCCAGTCGCCTGATCAGGTCCCAGACGCCTTATCACCCCTCTTTCCCCAGAGACTGCTGCTGTCGGAAGAGCGGAGGTCAGTTTGGCTTCCTCGCTAATGGGGCGGGATAGGGGCGGGCAGAGAAGCAGCAGCCCAGCCCCTGTTGCCTTGCACTGCCACACGGTGTCGCTGTCGAGCCAGCCCCGCGCGGGTGGAGGTGCCCGGGGTCCACGGGGCTCATGTCCATTTCCTCCAGACCAGGGCCCAGCTTCGCACCCGAGCCTCCAACTCTCGCCTCTCCGCCGCTGCGACTCCACTCACGGTTCCTGTCCAGAGCCCCATCTTGGCCAGGCTCTGCCGGCCCCTGGGACCGAACCGCTGCCCTTCCATCCCCTGAACCACACCAGGGTCGGCGGCAGACCCTGTAAACCCTCCAAGTGAGCCCCTTTCCCTGGGGGAGGGGCTTTTCCCGTTTCTGAGAGAAGCTGCCTCGCTGACTGTAGCACGATGGCCCTTCCTAGGGAAGCCCCAGTGATCCAAGGGGCCCGACGGGATGCCACCTCTCTCTACGGAAAAATATGGCACAAGCACGCAAAAAAAAAAAGCAAAACAAAAAAAAACACCTCTGGAGAGTACCCACAGCACCTGTCGGGGAGATACAAATTAAAGACAAAATCTCTTACCAGTCCATGAAACCTCTCTGCAAAGTTAGAAGAGAAAGAACACAGTTTCATTGTTGAATAAACTTCAAACCAGAACAGGATGTGTGCATAACAGGCAATCCTCTGAGAGACAGCAAAGACAGAAAGAACTCTGGCCCTTTTATATAGCCAGGCAGAAAAAGATATAGTCATTGCATACGTGTTCTCAAAATAAACATAACTAGTCCTCAAGCATGAGGACTTGGCAGAACCTCGGGTCACACACAGTTCACCAAACTTTACCTTGTAATTACAGTGGCCACCTGTGTTTGCTAATTGCCTTTTTGCAAAGTTAAAATACCTTTCCCATATCTTTATGGCAGAAGGTAGGTTTGCAACTTGGAGCCAGGCACCAGCTGAAGTTAGGCTCCTGCCCTCCCACAGAAGCTAAGAGACAGCAGCACTAACCTCCCTGATGGGTACATTTCAAAAAGATGGCTTCCAGGATCTCAGGAGACATTCCTGGGGTGTTAAACAGGCAAGAGGTTTCTCTGCCTTTTGAAAAGATTTACATACATTTCAAAAAGGCAGAGAAAGAACTTACAACGTTCCTAAAGTAATTGCACTAAGAAAAGGGAGTGGGAAAATCTCTTCCCTTTTTTTCTAGCTAGAAGAATTAAACTTTTATTTTCTTGTTTTTCGTTTATATGTACATCTACACACCCATGGCAAATACTCACCCGCCAATCCACACCTTTGCCTACCTCATCACAGTCCCTACAAACTAGCTATCACACACACACACACACACACACACACACACACACACACACACACCTCATACGAGGACACACACAAATACATGTATACTTACAGGCACAAGCACCATGCACACACAAGCACATGCCTGCACAAAAACACGTGCACACATGCGCTCACCCCACCCTCTGCTTAGCCTTTCTAACCTATTTTCTTTCCCAAATTAACCCTCTAGGTAGGACTGACTCAACCTGCAAATGTTAAGACTGTCTGCCTGTTCTGGTGGGAGGAGCCAGGGTGAGGCAGAACCTGGGGTGAGACCCAGGATCTGAACCCATCTTGTCTGGCTTTTTGCTGTGAACTCCTGATCCAGTCTTCTGCCCTACCTGGCCCCTGGCCTCTCTCTAGTCAAACAGACCTAATAGCAGTTTCCCTGTCTGTGCTGGCCTTCTACAGAGGACGCCCTGTGCCCTGTCTATCATCATCTTCCTGATAGTAACCACTTCACTCCAACAAACACCGAGCCTCACTCCTGCTCAGCCCAGGTAAAGGAAGCTGAGAAGGTCTATGTCCACACAGAAAACAAGGCAGAGTGTAAACAAGTAAATACATGGGAGGGAACACCAAATGAGAACTTTCCTACTCTCAGGGTTCTGTGTTGAATCCCCAGAGCCAAGAGGCACAACCACCTCTGCTGGGTTACTGTAAGACAACAAAACCAAGCCCTAACCCTTAGCCCACCACACCCCCCAGACTATGTAGAAGAGACTGTGAAATTCAAAGGAGGCTGTTCTTCCCGGAGTGCTGTCAGCCCAGGAGGAAGGAGAGATGTTTACAGACACACAAACACACACACACACACACACACACACACACACACACGTGTGCGCACGCGCGTGCATCTAAAGTCAAGATGAGGGGGACTGAAGACCACTCATAGGGGGTATAGGTGAGATTCACTGGGAGGAGGTCGGACTGGAACAGCCTCAAGCATGGCAGAATAAAGGGGGTGGGGAAAGCCTTCAGTGTGAGTGACCTGCATCTACCACAGGCGGGGCATGAGATCATGTTTTCATGGCCAGAGTGGGCGTCCAGGAAGAGGGCTGGGCTACAGCACTCTTGATGGGATGTCACCCAAGAAGGCTGCCTGCAGGCTGAAGGAGGCTTTGTCAGGAGTACTGGGCAGACGGTGAGAGGTCAGTCGAGCAGGCATCACATCACTTGCATCAGGGAACGACATAGGTATAGTTACTGGAAGGGAGTTACTCAGTGTTCCCCACATAGTTACTCAGTGTTCCCCACATAGATAACAGCATAACTGAGAACAGGAGCAGTGGCTCATACCTATAATCCCAGTACTTTGGGAAGCTGAGACAGGAGGATCACTTGAGCCCAGGAGTTTGAGACCAGCATGGGCAACATTGTGAGATCTCGTCTCTACAAAAAAAAAAAAAATCAAAAAACTTGCCAGGCATGGTGATGTGTGCCTGTAGTCCTAGCTACGCTGGAGGCTAAGGCAGAAGAATTGTCTGAGCCCAGGAGGTGGAGGCTGTAGTGAGCTGTGATCATGCCACTGCACTCTAGCCTGGGTGACAGAGTGAGATCCCAATTTAAAAAAAAAAACATAATTGAGAAACCCTCCTCTTTTCCTTTCCTCCCTTCTCTCCTCCCAGACCCTGAAAGAATCAGAAGCAGCTGCTAACATGACAAGGAGATGACTCTAAGAGACTAAGAACACCAGCCATACTCCAATTACCCTTCCACCTCCCACCTTCTCCACCAGAGAAAACCAGGTCTGGGTCAGCTTTGAAAAGGAGAGGCATTATATTGGATTGGAGATAAATATTTTTATTCAGATAAAACTAGGTTTATTTTTTTAACTTGGCAAAAACAGCTTCATTTTTGCCCAACTTTTTATACGAATTTTCAGACAAATGACCTGGGGCAGTGACTCACACCTGTAATCCCAGAACTTTGGGAGGCAGAGGCAAGAGGATTGCCTGAGCCCAGGGTTTTGAGACCAGCTTGGGCAACTTGGTGAGATCTCATCTCTGCAATAAATAAATAAATAAATAAAATTAACCGGGCATGGTGGCATGTGCCTATATTTCCAGCTACTTGGAAAACTGAGATGGAAGGATTGCAGGTTGAAGTTGTGGTGGCTTTGAGCATGCCACTGCACTCCAGCCTGGGTGATAGAGTGAGGTTCTGACTCAAAAATAAAAACAATTTTAACAAAAGAATTTTTAGGACAACCCCTTCGGGTCTCCTGCCACTGTGGGAGCTTTTCTGTCCTCTCAATAAATCCTGCTTTCAAAAAAAAAAAAAAGAATTTTTAGACATACAGAAAAGTTGAAAGAATAGTTAAATAAACACTCATATATTCACCACCTAGATTCAAAACGTATTAATATTGTGTGTGTGCATATATACGGTTTCACTGAGCCACTTGAAGGTAAGTTTCAGAGACCATGACTTTTCACTCTTAAATCCTTCGGGTGTATATTTCCTACACGAAACATTCTTAAAGCCTGAAACTGAAATTGATCTGATACCTGAAATGTATGAAACTATGCTTCCCGGACTCATTTTCAATGAGGGGTGCTAGGGTTTGAATGCCCCTTCCAAAACTCATGTTGAAATTTAATTGCCACTGTGGCAGTATTAAGAAGTGTGACCTTTAAAAGATGATTAGGTCATGAGGGCTCTGTGCACATCAGTGGACTAATGTGTTATTACAGGAGTGGATTAGTTCTCCCAGGAGTGGGTTCCTGATAAAAGAGAAGTTTGACTCTCATTTCTCTCTCACTCACACACTCTCACCCTCTCTTACCACATGATGTCTTTCACTAGCAGCACTGAGATCCTCACCAGATATGGTGTCATGCTCTTGGACTTCCCCGTCTCCAGAACTGTAAGCCAAATATATCTATTTTTATATGTTACCCAGTCTGTGGTATTCTGTTATAGGTAGAAAAAATAGACTAAGACAAGGGGGGAAGAAAAAAGAAGGAGCAGAGCAAGTGCAAAAATGGTAATGCAAAAAAATAAAACTACTTCCTGTTTTGCACCCTACAAAGTCCAGTCAGTCAAATGAACCAGTTTCATAAAGATAAGACAATTTCAAGCCGGGCTTGGTGGCTCAGCCTATAATCCCGTGCCTTTGGGAGGCTGAGGTGAGTGGATTGCCTGAGCCAACGGGTTCAAGACCCGCCTGGGCAACTTGGCAAGACCTCATCTCTACAATAAATCAAAATATCAGCCGGGCGTGGTAGCGCACGCCTGTAGTTCCAGCTACTCGGAAGGCTGAGGCAGAAGGATTGCCGGAGCCCAGCAGGTCGAGGCTGCGGTGGCCAGGAGTGGCCACTGCCCTCCAGCCTGGGCGACAGAGTGAGACTCCAACTCAAAAAAAAAAAAAGATAAGACAATTTCAGATAATAACCGGTGCTATGAAGAAAATAAAACAAGACAGAGGTGATAAGAGTAAGACTAGGAAGCGAGGTAACATTGGAGCAGATGGTAAGGAGTAAAGTCCCTGGGAAGAGAAAGTGACATTTGAGCTCAGATCATGATAACAAGGACAACCCAGGCATATAAGACAATCAGGAGAACCATGTTCAAGGCAGAGTAGCTGATAAGGCCAAAGACTTGGAGGCAAAAGGAGCATGGAATGATAGGTTGGTAAGGGAGAGGGGGCAGAAAGTACTACGACAGGAGAAGGGTCAGGAGCCAGATCTTGTCAGCCAAGGGGAGACGCTTGGGGAGAATTGTAAGCAAGAAAGTGACTTGATCTGAATTAGGCTTCTAGATATTTTAGCTACTTAGTTTAAAAGACTTGTCAGGGAGAGCCAAAGTGAAGCCAGGAGACCATCGAGGAGCAGTTTGCAATCTTCCAGGTGAGGGAGGATGGTGACTTGGACTGGGGTGGTGGCAGTGAGGTAGGCATTATTACCACCCCCATTTTACAGACGAGGAGACTGAGGCCCAGAGAAGTTAAAGCCACTTGACAAAGATCATGTGGACTTTAAGTGGCAGGTACTTTTTTCATAGTGGTAAAATACACACAACACACAATTTGTCATTTTAACGATTTTTAAATGTACAATTCCGTTCCATTAAGCTCATTCACAATGTTTTCGGACCATGACCACTGTACATTTCTAAAATTTTTTAATCATCTGTGCCCATTAAACAATAACTCCCCATTTTTCCCTCCCTGAGCCCCTGGTAACCTCTATTCTACTTTCTGTGTATGTCAATTTGCCTATTCTAAACCTCTTAGAAGTGGAATTATACAACGTTTGTCCTTCTGTGCCTGACTTATTTTCACTTATCATAGTATTTTCAAGGCTCATCCACGATGTCACATACATCCATTTTCTTCCCTTTTGGGACTGAATAATATGCCATTGTATGTATGTACCACATTGTGTTTATTCACTCGTCTGTCGATGGAGGTCCAGGATTTTTACCAAGATGTCTTGATTCCAATGCTATTCTGGCTGGCTCCACTCCGAGGCCTTCCGCTGAGTCCAATGCAGTACGCCCTTCAGACACCAGAGGGCGCACATGGAACATCAGGCGGGCGCGCTGCAGGCATAGGGTGGTTTGTGGGAGGAAGAGGAACTTGGAACCCAGGCTTTTGCCGGCATCATGATACACGCAGAAACAAGCAGATGAGAGGGAAGCGGGCCTCCGGGAAAGCGACCGGACTATAGGATCCGCAGCAAGTGGAAGAAAGAGGGAGGTCAGAGAGGAGAGGGGCGTTCCCTGTGATCCTGGTCCAATCCCCAAAATGGAAACAGACGCCTCTGGCCACCCACAGCTTCCCTGCCAGCTGTCCTCAGCGTGAACAAGCCCCGTGCTGAAGAGCTCAGTAGGGAGAGGGAGGGGGGCCTGAGTTCAGCCAAGCCTGGGCTCCCATTCCTGTCCTTCTCCAACAGGGATGTGACCTCCAACCTATGGCTTGCGCGTCTTATAGACGAGGAAACTGAGACTTGGAGCTGTCCATTGCTTGTCCAGAGCAAGTTGGAAAAGGCAAGGTCTGAATGTCACCACGTGGCCCTTGTGATTCTCTTCTCTGGGCTCAGTGCCCTGGTTTCTTCAGCTGTACCTCATGACATGTGGTCTTTAAGCCTAGTTCTCCACCTTACCTGGTTGACTAGCCTCCCTCTAGGGGGGATACACAATAGTATGTGGCTCTTGAAGCTGATCTGACCACCATGGACTCCCTTTTTCTGAACACTCGGCCTCTAATAATGCCACCCAAGTTTGCCCCAGCTGGTTTTGGCAGCCACTCCATGTTGACCAGAATTTCCGTCAGTTTCAATCCCTTGGCTTTTCTCACATGTACTGTTGCTAAGCCATTTCTCCCCCTCTGCATCCTTGTGCAGCTGGGTCTTTGGATCCGAGTTCAGGAACTGACATTTATCCCCGTCAAATTCATCTTGTTCATTCATCTGACAAACATTTGTTCAGTGCCCACGCCACCAGGCACTGGGAATACAGAAACAAAAGGCAAGGCCCCTGGCCTCAGATGCTCATGCTGGTATTCATCAAAGCAGTAGCCACCAGTAAGTGAGGGCCTACTGTGTGCTGGGCATACAGCTAAAGCTGGGTACTGTACATAGATAGTCTCATTAACCCTCACAGCACTGCAGTGTCAGTGGCATTGTCTCCATTTTGCAGATGGGAAAAATAGATTCAAAAAGTTTATGTGTGGCCAGGCACAGTGGTTCATGCCTGTAATTTCAGCACTTTGGGAGACCAAGGTGGGAGGATTGCTTGAGCCCAGGAGTTTGAGACCAACCTAGGCAACAAAGCGAGACCTTGTCTCTACAAAAAAATCAAAAAGTTAGTCAAGCATGGCTATGCATGCCTGTAGTCCCAGCTACTCAGGAGGCTGAGGAAGGATTTCCTGAGTTCAGAAGGTTGAGGCTGTGATGAGCTGTGATCATGCCACTGCACTCCAACCCGGGTGACACAGTGAGACTCCAACTCAAAACAAAAGTTTATATGACTTGTCTGAAATGGCATTGCTAGAAAATAGCAGACTCAGCATTCAACCCTCCAATTGCTTTGGACCCTAACTCTGTTCTCCTATTTAAACACCTTCTATCCCAGCTTTGGGTTCTCTGCAAACCCAATAAACTTTACTTTTCTGAATTTCATCGACAGCACTGAAGAAACTAAGATGAGGTCAGAGCCCTGGGGTGGACCACCAGTATCCCCCACTCCCTGCCCTTGATAGACAGTCGTCTATGATTCTGCACCCTGAGGGTTCAGCAGACACATGCATCCAACAGTAAACTCCCAACCCCACTCCCAGCCCCAGGCTCCCACCCTGGTCCAAACAGCTACGTATCTGGTTGTTGGCGTATTTACCATCAAACTGGTCCCCAGTGCCAAGTCCTCTACGTGCAGGAGCTCGGCTGTGCCTGGCCCTTGCCTTCATTCTGGTAAAGCTTCATCTGCCAATCCCCTCCCCAGTAGGGAGATTTGAAGTCCAGGGACCAGGAGGGGGGCAGCTGAGTTGGGATTCTCAAGCTCTGAGCATCTTCCCTCGCATCTGTGACTTCTCTCCCACACCGTCTGCTTCTGGAGGCTCAGCCCATCTCTATCATTCAGTTCCTCTGCCACACTGAGGGAGACCAACTGCAGAGCAGGCCTGTGCAAGGGCTGTGGGCAGGAAACAAGGCAGGCAGAAGAAATGCACTGCTTGGTGGGGGGTAGGGGAGTGAGGTTATGAAATAGGCTCCAAGCTCCCAGTCAAGACCCAGGGATGCAGGGACAGCATACTTCATGAAGGGCTGGGGCTTACCACCTCACAGGACCACATGCACCTACCTCTTCAGACCTCTACAAGGTCAGAATGATTATCATTCTGCCCAGTTTGCAAGTGAGGAAACAAAGGCCCAGGCAGTGGGGTAAAGAGCTAAGCACTCTCTCTGCTAAGACTACTTCCTGAAAACCGGGAACTAAGATCTGGGACTTCTGAGGCCTCCTAGGGACAGCAAAAAGTCCCTGCCATGGACTCACCCAGTGAAAATATAAGAACCCCAGATAAGGGAGGTGACCACACAGTCTGAAAGGCCCTTGGAACATTATTTGAAAACCTTCAGTTTCAGTTAGATTTTTGTCCTGAAGTGCATCTGGGGAACATGAACTCACCAGGATCTTACCATTTCCTGCTCCTACCAGAGAGCAGCAAATATGGTTTTCATGAAGGTTCTGCTTTCATGGCCTCACGGTTGGAGGACAGAGGACCAATCACAAGCAAGTATATTATTTCAGACAGTGATAAATGCTATAAAGAGCATAAGGTAGTATAGAGAAAGCTACTCTAGCTAGCGTGTCCAGAAAGGCCTCTCTGAGGAAGTGTCATTTGAGAAGCCAAGAAGCGAGAAGAATCGAGGGCTCTCCACCCCCACCAAAACAGAGGAGACCACAGAGTTCTGATAGGAAGATCTCAAGGCGGAAGCATGTGAGAAGGTGTCCCCAGGATGCTGGATGCCTGGCACAGGCTTCATGGATTCCTGCCCCCTCTATTGTCCCTCCAGGGACCTGTGAACCTGCAAAGCGATGGTCTGTGTCTTCTCCATTTCCTTCCATTTTCGACATTCATTTCTGAACAAGGTTCAGCCCAGAGCAGGTGCTGGATAAATGTCTGCTGGATAAATAAACTCCTGAAGGCCAGCAAGGAGGAAGCGTGAGGACAAATCCAAGGAATCCTACCTTAGTCTAGAAGGAATCACTTGATGGAGTTTGTGGCCCCTCTAGGTAGTTGAAGCAGAAAAGACAAAGGGATTCCAGAAGGTGGGAGGAGGGGTCGCCTACACAATTGGAAAATTTCACACAAAAGTCCAGATTTCAAGCTATTTTTAAAATATCTGAAGATCTGGCAACCTAAGTCTGCACATTCCCATGGCAACACCAGTTGGTGCTGAGCGGCCGCTGCCCCCTTCAGACTGGACATGCGCTCTGCAGCTCTGCACGAACCCTCCCTGTTGCAGGCACCTGGATCCCTCACTCATCCACATCGCCTGGCTCCCTGGGTCGAGTCCACCAACCCTGGTGTAAGACATTTGAGGAGCAGAAAGCCATCCCATCAACCTGCTGCAGAGGAGCGTCAGCCTGGGTCCCTTCCCTCAAGTTCTTATGCCGGGTGTCTGGTGTGCAGGGGCTGCCGGATCCACATAAATCCATTCCCTGAGCTGGGTTTCTTCCTGGTGGGGCGGAGGCCTCCAAAACTCAGTCACTCCATCTTGAGGACTAAGATGCACCAGAAGGGGGTGACTCTACCTGCCATGCCTTCAGAGCTGCCCATGAGGGCCATTTCTAGTCTTGTCCTGGCAACTGGAACACAACCCTGGGTCGTCCTGTGTCCCAGAAGGGTCCTTTAGAATCAGTCCATGAAGGGGGTGGAAGGATTGGGGCTTGAAGGCAGAAGATATCCTCTTGTTCTAGTTCATCCTGAAACCACCCCACACAGGCCACCTAATCTGTCAGAGCCACCCAAGGACAGGGGTTGAATCTGGAACCTCTAATAAATCACTCATGAAGTCAAGGGCTGAGAGGCCTCTGCTTGGCCACCAGGAAGGAGTAGCTCCAGCCCTTGGGAACTTACTGAATGCCTCACCCTCCCTGCCTGGGGCCACAGTCTGGGGAGGGCCCCACAAATGCTACAGCTTCTGCCTGGAACCCTTGAGGAGGTGGTGAGCAGGCGGCAGCTGGTGTGGGAGCAGGGATACCTGGAAGTCTCGAATGGCCCCATGGAAGGTTTATGAAGGATGAGAGACCCAGAATCTGCACAAAGTAAGTTAAGGCACCACTGAGCATGACTCCGTCAGTTCCTGGTGCCTCATGGAGGCAAGCAGGGCGCTTCCCCACTCCCACCCTCAGGTGAACAGAGAACCCCAAGGGACCATCAGCCCCTCTGAGACTACCATAGAGATGTCCCAGCCCCTGAGACCAAAGCCACCACCCTGAGTGGAAAGAGACGTTCTGCCCAAACTAATTCATCTGTTTTTTTTTTTAATTCATCCATTGTACCTCTCATTTCCCCAACATTCCCTGTACTCACATCCCTGGTTCAGCAGGTCTCTCTCATCAAAGCCCAGCATAAAGGTCACCTTTTCTAGGCAGTCCTCCCAGTCTGATTCCTCAAAACTGGAACTGTCCTAAGACCTCTCTTAAGACACCTAGATCTGTGTGGATTTTCTCCTGTGGCATTGATGTCAGTCTTCCTTGTGCTATAAGTGTTTCTGGGTTGCTGTCTCCTCTGACAAGGAGACTGGAGGGTCTCAGACATACAAGTCTATGGTACACACTGGGGTGGGGGAATGGGTAGATGGATGAATGGAAGAATGAATGGAATGATAGATGGACGGACGAATGAGTGAGCAGGTAGGAGGGTTGATGGCCTGCAGAAAGTTCAGTGAGGCCTCCTGGAATTTTCCAGAATGCCCAGACTCCCCTACTGTTCCCAGGAATAAGATCCCCTTTTCACTTATCACTGTTACTTTCCTACCTCAGTAAACTTAAGATTTCAAAGATTGTCTACTGTGTGGAAGTGCCAGGGAAGCTGGGAATCAGACCTATGTTCCTACACTCACTGGACCTCAGTTTCCCCCAGATAAGGTGAGGACATTAGATGAGATTATTTCATTGTCCTCCTCCACCTCAAAACACATGTCCATGCTGGGACCTGTCAAAAACAAGGGATACTGCCTGTTCTCACTTCAACTTCAAGGAGACTCTGGAAGAGTTAAGACAAAAGATGAAAAGAAAGAGAAGGGTGGGGGAAGGAAAAAGGAAGGAAGGGAAAGAGAAAGAGAAAAAGAAAATCTATTTCCATATCCCAAATTTAAAATACCTCTAGCATGTAAGATATTCCAAATGCAGTGTCTTTAAAAAATAAAAAGTTATCTGGCGCCATGGCTCACATCTATAATTCCAGCACTTTGGGAATCCAAAGCAAAAGGATTGCCTGGGCAACTGAGCCAGCGCTTATCTCTACAATAAAAATTAGCCAGGTGTGGTGGCATGTGCCTATAGTTCCAGTTACTTGGAAGGCTGAGGAGGAAGGATCGTCAGAACCCAACAGGTCGAGGCTGTGGTGACCGAGAGAATGCCACTGCCCTCTAGCCTGGGTGACAGAGTGAGACTCCAACTCAAAAAAAAAAAAAAAAAGTCAGCTGGGCATAATGGCTCTTGCCTTTATTCCCAGCACTTTGGGAGGCCAAAGTGGGAGGATTGCTTGAGCCAGGGAGTTCAAGACCAGCCTGGGCAACATAGTGAGACCTCATCTCTATCCCTCCCTGTCCCCCACACACACACATCAACAAATTAGTCAAGTGTGGTGGCACGCACCCGAAGTCCCAGCTACTGGAGGGGCCAAAGCAGAAGGGTCACCTGAGCCCAGGAGGTCGAGGCTGCCGTGAGCCATGATCGTGGCACTGCATGCCAGCCTGGGAGACAGAGCAAAACCCCGACTCAAAAAAAAATTAATTTGAATATAATGAATTTAGGATGACAGCATGTAAGAAGTGTTGGGTCCCCTAATATGGTGGAGACACCTTGGGCAAGGACAGCCTGGGGCAGAGGATGCCAGAGGGAAGGATGAACTGAGGAGGAGGGGGAGATGCCTCCTCGCCCATTTTAGCCAGCGCACCCCTCTTCCTCATTTTCTCCAGGGCACCTCCTCTATTGTCTATTTTATAAATTGATCTTATGAACCCAATATATTTTTTGAATAAAAGATTTCTGGTGCTTTTTTAAAAAAGCCATTTAACTAATGAAGAGAAACAAGAGGCCCAAAGAGAGGTGATTTGCCCAAGGTCATATAACAAGAGCATCACACAATTCCTGATCTCACTAATCCAATCACATTCATTAGGGGCTGGGGGGTGCTGCCCGGATGCAGCTGCCCCTGACTGGGCTGTTTAGATATGTATACTCTGGCTTAGCTCCAGCAGCCTCAGTGGGAAGTCACCAGGCTCCTTTAAACAACATTCCACTGGGTCAGGAACAGATGGGTAACCCAAGCCCATCAGGAACCAGAAAATCTCTTGAGAGGGCAAATGCCCAGAACAGGGGGCTCAGGGCGATGGCCCAGCTTGCTGCAAGCCTCACAGTCGAAAACCTTCCTAAAACAACCCCTTGGCTGCCTTGGAGCATAATTTAATCTTCCTTTGATGACTCCGGATCTTGCCCTGCCTCAGGCCACTCTGAGAACATCAATAACTGCTGGGCCCAGGTGGGAAGCAGAGGGGAGGGGCTGGGCCCTGGTTGACCAGCTGACCCTGCCCTGCAGTGGTGTTGCGGGGGCAGGGAGCTGGAGAAGACTTCAGGGGAGGGCCCAGTCTGTGCCCTGGGGGCTGGCTGCTGCCTCAGTGGAGAAGGGGACCCAAGAGAAGAATGGGAACACCCCCCTCCCAACCAAGGGGCTCTTCCCTAGTCCCCAGAGCAGGTGGGATGGGGCAGCTTCCAAGGGTCCCTGAAGGTAGGAACAGAAACTAGAGGCAGGCAGGAGTGACATAGAAGATCAGCCTAGGTGATTTTGCTAAGGAAGAGACCAAGTACAGCCCCCTATAGACTTCTAGAAAATGTTTTTAAGGGGCAACGTGTGCTTAGAGCCACACTGCCCCTGCCCTGTCACTTCCTGGTTGAGAGACAGTCGGTAAACCACTTAACCTCTCTTTGCTTCAGTTTCCTAATTTATAATGCTAGAGTAGTAACAGGGCTGCGTGAGAGTTCAGTGAGCCTGATGTTAGCTGCTAAAAGTCAAGGTCTTAGACCAAAGTCTCTGAAAGGGCTGGAAGAATAAACATGGGGTTGGCTCTCAGGTGAGACTGGATATTTTGCTTTGTTTTGTTTTGGCTACTCCCTACATTTCATGTAAGAAACACATTATCTTTGATTAAAATAATATTCAGAGTAAAAACAAAACAGTAGGGACTACCCTTGAATCCCAGAGGGAAGGAGCTGATCAGAAGCTTGTTCGTTGAGGATGGGACGGAAGGGGGCAGTTCACCTGTGTCAGACACTTGGACAGGGGAGGCCCTGTGTTCTCAGGGACAGATGCAGATGACATTTTCTGTCTGTGTATGCCCTAACACTTCCTGGAGGCAAATCCCCATGCCCTTACTCAGGAGGTGCCAGGCAAGGGGAGATAGTAGCGTAGAGAATGCCATCTGCTCACGGGTAGCAGCACCTCTCCCACTGGCTATTCTCAGCTCCAAGTCCTCCAAACGTCAACTCAGAGGCTTCCCTAAGGTAAGCAGCCCTGTTAGGCTCAGTCACACCACCTCCCTCCCTGCCCCGGAGCTGGGCTTGGTGGGTCCACAGCACCCTCCCTTCCGGTGATGTTAATCCTCAAAAGAAAGTCAAACATTAGCCGGGAAACAGCTTATGCCTTATATAAGCCCCCCTGGGGGAGGCACAAACACAGCTTGTTGGAGCTGAGCTGCCCAACTACAGCAGCTGCCGGGCCCTAGGACAGAGCAGGGACCTCAACTACACTGACCACCAGCCTCACCGGACCCAGACCCAGCCACCAGGTGAGGAGGGGTGGAGGGCCCCCAGCCCAAGAACCCAAGAACCCCTGGGAAACTCCAGAAGCCAGGCTCTGCTTCCCCATTGCAACTGGCCAAGCCCCTAATGCCCTCCAAGACCTACATGTGCTCTTTCTGATATTCCGGCATGGTGGGTCCGGCCCCAGGAAACAGCCAAAAGCCGGGAGGCTACAGGCTTGGGGGGGCCTTTCCCAGCAGGCAACCTGAACTTTGCTAACTCTATGTGTCTTCCTGGAGCAATCAGGTATGTCCCACACCCACTCCTGCCATCTGACCTGTGTAGCCAGCATCCAAGACTGGGCCCCTTGGTCCCTGCTATGTGGCCCCAGGCACGCAGCATGTATGACCAGCCCAGCTGAGCACATGCATACTCACACCCACAGGTGCACACTCACACACACACACAACCACATACCACCCAAGCTCACACAACTGTGCCCTTATGCTCCAGCCTAAATGTGCACATACCTGTAGGCCCCTCTGTGTCCACACACCCACATACCCACAGCTGTGATCCCACAACACCCCATGCGCCCGCACCTGAATCAGATACACACACCTGAGCCCCCCACATCCATACACATTCACACATGCACTGCTCCACCCCCCTGGGCTCATACACCCACCTGAGCTCACCCCCTCCCACATGTGGTTCTGCACTGCTTCAGAGGCCCACACACCAGTATGCAGTGCCTTGCCCACAGCTCTGGCTTATCTTGCCCCAGCGCCATGACCTTCTCTGAGATCCTGGACCGCGTGGGCAGCATGGGTCCCTTCCAGTTCCTGCACGTGGCCCTGCTAGGCTTCCCAATCCTCAACATGGCCAACCACAACCTGCTGCAGATCTTCACAGCCACCACTCCCACCCACCACTGTCGCCCGCCCCCCAACGCCTCCACAGGGCCCTGGGTGCTCCCCATGGGCCCAAATGGGAAGCCTGAGCGATGCCTGCGTTTCGTACATCCGCTCAACGCCAGCCTGCCCGATGACACCCAGAGCGCCACCGAGCCATGCCTGGACGGCTGGGTCTACAACAGCACCAGGGACACCATTGTGACAGAGGTATGCCTGGGAAAACGCCCTCCTCTAACCGCCGGCACCCCCCCCCAAACATTTCTGCACCACTTGCGAGCAGCAGAGGAGGCTGGGGCCTGGTGTTTTTAGGATCCAAGACAGGTCACCGGGCAGGCAAAGAGGAGGAAGGATCTGGGTAGAGACGCACACCAGCCAAGACTTTTGGCTTCTTCACACTTAGCGTCTAAGCATCTCTCCACCAGACTGCTATTGAGGGCCTGTTCTGTGACATGCATGGTGCTGAATTCTGGGAATATAAAAATGCAGCATCTCTGCTCCCATGGGCATCTACAGCCTAGTAGCACCAATTAATGACAGTACCACACACAAAAGTGTAGAATTACAAAGTAAAAGTGACCTTACACTATGACCAACCCCTGGGGTGGGTGTGGAGGCAGGAAGGAGTGGGTGTTGAAAGAATCCTCCCTAAAATTCTGGAGCTGAGATATGAAGTGTGTGCGAGTGCCACACAGTAGAGATCAGGTAACCAGGAAAAGGAGGGAAATTCCATTTTGTGCAAAGTCTCCAAGTTTGGGAGGGTGTGTGGAAGAAGGACTTCATGAGAGTTGAATCACCCCTGAGCAGACCCAGAAAATGTCACACACACACACACACACACACACACACACACACACACACCGTTACTCATGGGCTCATCTCTCATTCATTCATCCTTGCACTGATTCACTGACTCACCTGCCATCTCTGGGAATTACAGAGTTAAGTTAGGTTCTTCAATCAACTGACAGGTCAGACAGGAGACTGTGATAGGATGAAGATTAGAAATTGGGAATTGGCATTTATTGAACATCTACTAACTGCCAGACACATTTTGGTGCTTTGCAGACATTGTCTTGCTTGACTCCAACATTGATGCTCTGTTGAAGGTGATTTCTGTCTCCCTTTTACAGATCAAAAACAAAAACAAAAAACTAAGACTCAGAGAAGGGAAGTGATTGTCCAGTGCTACACAGCTGACCAGTTTCAGAACTGGAATTTAAAGCTAAAGCCCATAAGAGGTACAGGGGGACAAATGTTTATGAGGGTTCAAAAGAGGGAGGAGTCATCGGATCCAAGGGAGGCTTCATGGAAGAAGTGGGATCTGAGCAGTGAGCAGAGACCAATGTTTTCATCCTCCCCTGGGTATTACATGCCCCTTGAGGCAGGATCCTGCTTTTGGTTCATGAGAAGAGCTAGACTGCCGAGTCCTCACCCAGTGCCAGCCCTGTGCTGAGCACCTCCACGAGATGCTGTCTCTTCAAGGGAAGCACCATTTGTATCTCTAGTTCACAAAGGAGGAAACTGAGGCTCAACCTGATTTCATGACTTTCCCAGGTTACACATGACTAGAACCTGGAAGAGGTAGGATTTGAATCTAGGACTATCTACATTCAGAGACTGTGTGTCTGTTACTTATTAGTTTAATAAACATGTATAAATAAAGCACTTACTATGTGCCAGACATTAATCTAAGGGCTTTACAGATATTAAAAACGTTAACCCTCCTTAACAGCACAATAAGGTAGTTAGCATCATAATTCCATCTTTCAGGTGGGGAAACAAGCACAGAGAGACTAAGTAACTTGCTCAAGGTCACACTGCCAGTAAGTGGCAGATTTGGGACCTGACCACATGCACATACCTATCTCCAGAGTTGTGCTCCAAACAGTGACATTGGTGCTCTCCTGTGCTCAGAGTATATCTCCTCCCTGTTGTGTTTGCTTTTTCTCCCTGGCATCAAGCATAGTGCTTGAAACCCATCAAGTATCCAAACACTTACTGACGCAATGGTCGGGCGCAGAGTCCAAGGGCCCACTAGCCCTGCCTTCTCCCCAGGAGTTAATGAGGACAGGGGCCCACTCCTGGAGGGTGGTGGGCAGCTTGGTGGGATTCCCACATTTCCCAAGGCAGGGATTTTTTGCTGCTTCGTTCACTGTATATCCTCAGTACCTAGAATAGTGCCTGGCACAGAGGAGGTGTTTTGTGGAATGAATGAATCTGTACTTTATACACTCAGCATGCCCCAGAGGCCTAGGGGTGGAGTATCTAACGATCCTGGAGGGGGGATCAAGGAAGGATTGCTGGAGTCAGCAAAGCCTGCACTGACTGTGAAGGAGAGGTAAGAGTCAGGGAGCAGGGCACCCCAGACAAAAAGAGCAGTGTGGGTGGAGGAGGGTCAAATGCAAAGTCACAGAAGCTTGAAGAAAACACAGTAGTCAGGACCAGGTGCCAGGGGAAGTCTACAGGACTAAGCAGTGGGGTATGGAGGCTAAGGCAAAGATGTGGTCTCTGTCCCAAGGACAATGGGAAGCCATTGAATGTGGTGGTGTTAAGCAGGAGAAAGGCACCCTCAGATCACCTCCTAAGGATCATCGTGCTGATCCCCCTCTGGAGAGTGACTTGTGGAGAGTTTTTAGTTCAGCGGCTGGAATAACCATTAGCAAGTTGCACAGGGATGCAAGACAAAGATAGCAAGTAGAAAGGACAGTCGGAAGAGATACCAGAGAGGTCAGGGAGTTGAAATCTGAGGGACGTGGTAACTGAATGTAATTGAATGACATGGAGCATGAGGGACAGGGAGGGTGATGAAGATGTCTCAATACCCATAAGTAAGTTTCCAAATGTGTGGGTGACTTGCTGTGCATCTGGGCCCTGAGGAGACAAAGAGTAGTAAAAGCCACCATCCATGACTTCCAAAAACATAGAACCTACCCGAATAAACAAAAACTCCCCTGGGAACAATTAAGCAATAATCAGTGCTAACATTTGCTGCACTCTCACCACGTATCAGATGGATCTGAACGCTTTGCACATATGAACTCATTTCATCCCCAAAACACTCTGAGGTCAGTGCCTTTATTATCCCGTTTCCACAGATGAGGAAACCGAGGGACAAGTCACTGGCCCAAGGCACCACATTTCATACATGGTGAACCTGGTAGTCAGGCTCCAGAGCCCACACTCCTCAAGACTGCACAACCCCCCACCCGCCGTCCATGAGGCTGACCGTACTCCCTCAAGGGGATGTTGGGTGGGTGGCCCGTTTACAGATCCTACTTCCCCCTTTTCAGTAGCTCCTCCAGGAAAGGAATCGTGTCTCTCCCACTGGTCTCTGTCATCACAGAACTAGGTGAGTGGTAAGTGCTCAGTTAACTCTGAATGAAGGGAATGCCCCCTCAGAGCCTGGCAGGAGGGACAGGAGAGACATAGACACTGGTGACTGCTGGGAAGTGGCTCTCTTTCCAGGACATGTCTCAGGTGGGTGCCAGGGAACCTAGCTGAGAGAGGTGGCAGGCCTGGTACCTAGGTAAGCATCCCTTCATGTTTGTGCCAGCTGAGTTCCCAGCAGTTGAGACAGTGTGAATCTCCATCCCAGGGGGTGACCCCCTCAGGGTACTGCACACCCTTCTCTGGGGCAGGTCTAGCTTAGGTCTGCATCAGGCTCTGGCTCCCTGAGGACTCTCAACTGTGAGGGCCTATAGGCAAATTCCCTGCCCAGCCATGGAAACACTGGTGACCAGACCCATCCTACCACTGGCACTGACACAGCAAGAGGAGAGCCCTCTGATTTATCTGTTTATGGTTCAGCCATGGCAAGTCGGGGCTCCATCTGTGGCGGGGGAGGATTCTGGTCCCTCTGTGGTAGAGACAGAACAGTGGCTGGACCTTACCTAGGGGTGGATCTCTAGCATGAAGACAGGGAGCCAGATGTGCTGGCTCTGGGTGGAGAGGGTGGTAATGAGGAAGGCAGGGGTATTTGGCAATGAGTGAACCTGACCCAGGTGACTGGGGTTAGTGGGGGTCAGGGCCCAACTCCCAGAAAGACAGAGTGGGATTGTGAACTAGAGTCAAGCAGCCAGAGTTCAAATCCTGATTCTGCCAATGATTAGGAGTGTCACTATCCCCAAAGTCTCGGTTTCCTCATCCGTAAAAAGGGATAAGAAAGCAAGTATGAAAGTTAAAAGAGACAATGCAAACACAGCACTTAACACAGGGCCTGTCATAAAGCATTTGATTGATGTCAGCTGCTGTCATTGTTGTTAATAGGGATGTCTAAGAACTAGAGGGCCAGTACCCACCAGAAGGGTAGGGAGATCCCCCAGTAAAAAAGGGCTCTTCCTGGCTCGCCCAGGTTCCAATCTTTTGCCTCCCTCCTCAGCCTAGCCCTCCTTTCCTGCTCAGATCCAGCTCCCTCGCAGTCAGCGCTCTGGCAAGTTGACTGCCCTCTCCCACTTCAGTCTCCTCATCTGTAGAATGGGGATTCTAAGGAGCCTTCCTCTTGATGGGGCAGAGAGCCAGAGGACTGAACTGGTAGAGTGGGCGAGCCCCTGCACTGTGTCTGGGTGGGATCGGATGCAACCTCCCTCCCCCTTCCAATCCCCTAAGCTTTCCTGGCAGTGCTGACCACAAATTCCTTTCTCTTGGTGCAGCAGAGACCAGGTCAGGATTTTTCAGAATGAGCTTTACTAGGACATTAGGAGGAAACAAAGGCCTTTCTTTTACGTCTGGAAAACATGAGAACACGGATTTTGGGCTCTGGACTCCCTGGAGAGGCACATAGTCCACAGCCCACTCTACTGAACCTCAGCCCTGGGGGCCTCAGTGCCTGGACCTGGCCATGGATGAGCAAGGTGCATCTCTCTAAGACCCCTGGGCTTCTTCTCTGGGCCTTGAGCCTCCCTGTCCTGTTTCCAAGAAGCCCAACCCCCAACATGAGTCCCTGGAGGCCCTGGGTCAGCTGCTGGAGAAGCAGAGAGGCTGCTCAGTGAGTCCTCCCAGGAGCAGGTCTCCACCCTGCCGGGACTCTAGCCAGCTGCTCCTGACCTTCCTCCATCCCTAGTCCCCAATCCTCAGGCTGCTCAACTCCCTGGCCATTCGCCCATCTTTTGTCTCCAGGGGCATTCCTGCTTCACATTTCCACTTGCCCACCTTGAGCCCTGCCCCAGGCCCTTCCTCCACCACTTTTCTCCTAGCCTCTGATCTGACTAGTGGTTGAGGATCTGAGAGCCCCACTAAACCACTTTTCTGTCCAGCCTCACCCCTATTGATAGCCCTGACCTAAAAAGCCCTCATCATGTGCACAGGAAGGCCTCAGGACCCTCCTGAGGGCTCTCCAAGGTCAGGAACTCACTCAGTGAGCACCTACTGTATGCAGGACCCTGAGCTGGTGCTTTGCATTGCTTCTCACGTCACTCTGTGTATTAGGCATTACTGGCCCCATTTTACAGAGAAATACACTGGACTCAGATCCAGAAGGTAGTCTCAGACATGATGGTGGGTCAAGCTTTTATAGAAGGAAGGACAGGCCTTAATATGACAATAATAGTAATAATAATAATAATAATAATAATAATAATGTGACGATAATAATAAGACAGCTATTGTGAATTTAATGCTCGTTGTTGGCCAGGTATCATGCTGGGTGCTTTTCATTCCTTGAGTCATTTGTAATTCTGAGAAACAAGCACTAGGTATCTGTCGGTACTGATGAGGAGACTGAGCCATCAAGAGGTTAAGTAACTGGCCCAGGAACACACAGTTACTACGTGGCAGAGCTAGAGAAACATGTCCTTTTCCTCTCCCCAATATACCTGGTTTGTCCTCTCTGGTCTTTGTGCTCCAGAACAGATTCCCTCAGGAGTCCAAGAATGCACAGGAGTAGCAGTGGTTCTCCCCCAAGCTAGCGTTGATCTAGCTCCAAAAGGCCCCAGGCTAAAACAGGCTGTCTCCTTGTCCTTGCTCTCAGGCATAGGGAGCATGTGTGTGGTCCCCTGGCAGAGTCACCTCCCCCCACACACAGCAGGGTCTCTATCCTGCTGATCAAAGTCTTGATCACAAATGGCTTGCCCTGACCCTCTATGGCCCGCCCTCTGCCTTACCCTCCGAGGAGGCCTCCTGATCTCACTTCGGATGCAGTATCAGACCATCCTGCCTGTCTCTTGACCTTGACTGTCTCTTCAATTGTGATTTCAGCCTCCCCTAGGCTACACTGTCCAACAGTGAGTCATGGTAATAGCTCCCATGTACGGTGCCCTTCCTTCGGCAGCCCAGGGTTCAGAGCACAGCACACAGGGAGCTCTGGTCATGGTCAAGAGCACCATCTGGGGTCCAGCAGACCTGAGTTTGAGTCCCTGTCTTGAAATGAACCAAGTCATGCTCGGGCGAGTCACTTACCCTCTAAGCCTCAGGTTCCTTGTCTATAAAATGGGGATTAACAATAGTATCTACTTTATAAGATTATTGTGGCATTACTTGCAAAGCTTTCTCCTGAGCACAGTGGCCTTTCTTCTTTCTTCCCCACCACCTTCCTGGTATATCAGTCCATAAGGAAAGACATGGCAGTGGAGCTTCCTGTCCTTCCCTTCCAGAACCCCAGCTCCCTTGAGGCTCAGTTACACTCCAAGAAAGAAAAAAGAAGGCCAAGAACACTGGACTAAGATATGAGGAGCAAGAATGCTATGTGGAGTTGCCAAAAATTGACTGAACGGGTCAGGCAAGGCCATGCAAAGAGCTAAATAGAAGCATAAGGAAGCTGAGTGACTGACTTCTCCCACCAAGTTACCTTTCCCTCTCAAGGCCTCATCAGTAAAATAAGTATAATCACCACAGCCCTCTTTACTCATTAATTATTCACTGAACAAACATTAACACTTACTAGATACCAACTACTCTGTTAGCTGTTAAGGAAAAAAAGTCAAATGAGGCATTCTCTGTCCTCAGTGAGGTTACAAAATGCAGGAGAGAAAAACAAGTAAATAAGCAGCCAGAATGCTGTGTAATAGGTGCCCTATTGAAGGTAAGAACAGGATGCTGGGAATAGAAGGAGATATGATGGAGTCTAGACGTTCTTGTCAATTTATCCATTTCATAAATATTCATTGACCCCCTGCTTGTGCCAGACAACCAGAAAACATGTTTCTAGTACTCTGAAAAGGTAATCTTGACATGAGATTTAAGGGATTGCCAACATTACTGGAATAAAGGCTTCACAACAAGTGCCAAAGCAAAGAGGCACACAGCAGCATGAAGCTTTTGTAGAATCACTAGTCTAGCCCGATTAAATTTGAGGACTCCATATGGCCCAGCCTATGTCTGGAGTCACAGTTAAGGGAAACGCAAGTCACACTCTCGACACCTTGAATAATAATCGAGCCTTCTGCTATGGGTTTTCTTAACAGGGCCTTTGCAGGAGCTTAGCACTGAAAGCATACTGAAATTCTCTCTAAATGTCTCTCTCTCCCAGAAATTTCAAGATGTCTTTAAAAATCTCTCCCATTTGCTCTACACCTGGTTCCTTTATAGCCCTGTTCTTCTATTCCCAATCGCCCTCCCATCACCATCTATCAGGCCAGTAAATACTTCAAACATTCGGGAATCATGCAGCATGTGTATTTCCTAGGGCCGCCATAACAAAGTGCCATAAATTGTATGGCTTAAAAACAACAGAAATCATATTGTCTCACAGATCTGGAAGCTAGAAGTATAAAATCAAGGTGTCAGTATGCTGTCTCTAAATGCTCTCTCACTGGAAGCTGCCTCTTCCAGCTTCTGGTGGTTGCTAGCAATCTTTGGCCTTCATGGGCATTCCTTGGCTTATAGATGCATCGCTCCAGCCTCTGCCTCTGTCAGTCGTAGCATGGTGTCCTCCCTGGGCATCTCTTTTCTCTTCTGATAAGGACACTGGTAATAGTGGATTAAGGGCTCAGTATGACTTAATCATAGCTTAACTAAAAACATCTACAACAACCTATTTCCAAATGAGGTACTGGGGTGAGGATTTCAATGTATCTTTTGCAGAGAGTGGGGGCACAATTCTGCTTGTAAGGGTTGCACACCTTAGATCTGAGCCCCCACAGATTTGTGTTGATCTTCAGGGCACCTAGCCCATTTTTCTCATCAGTTCTTATATGCTTCATTAACCATGAAATCTCTGGAAGCAATTTAGAATGCAATTGAAGTCCAATTTTAAAAAATATTTAACCATGAAGCACTCCTCCTTATGAACTTCAAAACTGCCTCAAGGATGATAATCATCCAGTAGATTTTCCATACTAGAAGTTTTTCCAGTCTCATTATGAAGGAAGAATACTCCTCTCCTTCTCACTGATGTGGCTGTATATGCAGTACACACAGCCTAAACACTGTCCATTCTGGTTTGCGCACATTCTGGTAAAGTGAGGCAGTTCCCCACACAGCATCTGAAGTATGTCTCCCACCCCGTGATTTCTCAGACACTGGTATGTCTCTAACTTCTAAGGCTCCTCATCCCTCTGTTCTTTCTGTAGAATGTTCACGTGTTCAATTTCACAAGTATTTTTGAGTGCCTACTGTGTGTCCTGCACTGTTCTAGACAAAGAAAGTACAGTCGTAAACAAAACAGACTTAAAAATAAACAAATAAAAGCCTTACCCCCATCAAGCTAACGTTCTTAGGGGAGAAACATAAAATAAACCAAAAAGGGGGGATGATGCAGTATGTCTGATGGTATAAGTGCTATAGAGAAAATACAGTAGGGTAGAGAAATGTAGACTGCTGGGGGTTGTTATCATTGTAAAGAGGGTGGTCAAGGAAGGTCTCATTGAGAAGATAACATTTGAGCAAAAATCTGAAAGAAGGGCAAGCCAAGCAGCTAAGTGGGAGAAGAACATTCCAAGCAAGGAGAGGAGCATATGCCATGACTCTGAAGTAGGAACATGCTTGACATGATTATAGATCAGCAAGGTGACAAATTCAACAAGAGTGGAGCATGCAAGGAAGAGAGCTGTAGCAGGTGACAGCAGAGAGGTACAGGGATAAAGATGGGAGCAGATCCCACAGGACCTCATAGGCCATTGTAAGGATTTTGGCATGTTCTAAACATAACTCAAAGCTTATTCCAGGAAAAGTATTTTCTGTAAACTGTCTGATTTTCTGGTAGATACTGACTTTTGACAATCATTCAAAAGCCTACATGCTCACAAGTCCCATAGTAGAAACCAAGACCCAGCAGATCTACCCTCAGAGTGGCCTTAGACTAATCCAGGCATTGACTTTTTTTTTTTAAACAAAGTCTTGCTGTGTCAACCCAACTGGACTACAGTGGCATGAACATGGGTCACTGCAGCCTCAATCTCCTGGGCTCAGATAATCCTTCTTCCTCAGCCTCCCTAGTAGCTGGAACTACAGATGTGCCCCACCACGCCTGGCTAGTTATGCAATTTTTTGTAGAAGCAGATCTCTCTATGTTGCCCAAGCTGGTCTTAAACTCTTTGCTTCAAGTCATGCTCCTGCCTCAGCTTCCCAAAGTCTAGGAATAAGTGTGAGTCACTGCACCTAGCCAAGATCCTTGATTTCTTAAGGCAGTAAACATCATGGAGGTTGAGATAAAAATCTAACTTCCACTTGCAACTTCTTAGACATGCATCAGACTAGATCATATAGGCTAGATTGCTACAAGAGAATCAACATCAATTCATGACTTGGAGCATATAAAAGCTTCAAGTAAAATCTTTTTCATGTGATAATTTTAAAGGTAAGTAGCATTCTAGGCTGGCAGTGGCTCTGCTCCACAGTGTTGTTTGGGGACTCAGGCTGACAACAGCTCGCTAGAGTTGTTCCGTTGTCACGAATCCCATCAATAAGAAGGGGGAAAGCATGCAAGTCCAGGCCACAGATTCCCTCTTAAGCAAATGAGGTGGCAGTGACACACCTCTCTTCCATTCACATTTCATTGTCAAGAGCCACACAACCCCACTCAACTAAAAGGCCTCCTGGGAAATGTGCATTCACCATGGAAGAAGGGGTGAATGAAGGTAGGTGAATAGTAGACCTTTCATTTAGGTTTTCCTAAAGGGGCTTTACACAACATTCCATAAATTACCAGAAGTCTATCTAGACATCCACAAACATATTCTTCCTCACACTGTGCTATGTACCATTCAGACCCCTTTCCCAACTAGAAGGGACCACCAGGCTTGCTGGCCATGCTGGGCCACTCTGAGACAGTTGGAGACTCCACCCCCCCCCCTCCATCCTCCCTCACTTCCAGCTGAGGAAAATGGAAAAGAATTCCCTGGGGTGTGTGGTTTGTCCCCTTTTAGAATATTTTCCTTCCAAAACATTCTTGTGAGGCATTTCTAGTGAATTAAATTCTCCACTTCATTACACAAGTAATTCAGGATGGCTGGAGCAAAGGGTGCATGTTGGGGATTAGCAGATTAGACCAGACAGGTGGGCAGGGGCCAGAGCATGAAAAGCCTCATAAATCTGTGTTAACAGAGCTTTATCTTTACCCAAAGGGTATGAGGAAGCCAGTGAATGCTTGAGGCAAGACAGGAACCTGAATTGAGTTTTCACTGTTCAAGTTATCAGAAAAAGAATGGACAGGAGGGGGTGAGACTGAAAGCCAGGAGACCTGTCAGAAGGTTGTTGCAGTAATCTCTGGGCCTCAATTTCCTCACCTGTAAAATGGGGATGATGTCAGTACCTACATAACAAGGTTGCTGCCGTAATAAGATGGTTGCAAAGATTAAATAAGTTATAACATGGAAAGAGCTTAGAAGAGTGCCAGGTACCTAGAAAACTCTAAACAACCGGGCTCGGTGGCTCAGCCTGTAATCCCGCGCCTTGGGAGGCTGAGGTGAGTGGCTTGCCTGAGCCCGCGGGTTTGAGACCCACCTGGGCAACTTGGTGACACCTCATCTCTACAATAAATCAAAAAATCAGCCGGGCATGGTAGCGCGCACCTGTAGTTCCAGCTACCTAGAAAGAAGGCTGAGGCAGAAGGTCTAGGCTGCGGTGGCCGGGAGCGGCCACTGCACTCCAGTCTGGGCGACAGAGTGAGACTCCAACTCAAAAAAAAGAAAAAAGAAAACCCTCAACAAATATTGCCTGTCATTACTAATCCAAGTGCAAAATGATGAGGACTACACTAAGACAGTAGTGGTGGAGACAGAAGAATCCAGACTCAAGAAATTTTACAAGGTTAGGAACTTGCGGATCAAGTAGCTATGGTATGGGAGAAAGAAGGACCAGGCAGGAGATGGCTACCAGCATGATTTCACTTATATGTGGAATCCTTAAAAGTTGAATTTTTGGAAGTAGAGAGTAGAATGATAGTTACCAGAGGCTAAGGGGATGAGTAAGTCTCCAGTCCAGGCGTCAGGGAATGGAGACTTTCTGGTTAAAGGGCACAAACTTTCAGTTAGATGGCAGGAATAATTTTTGAGATCTGTTGCACAGCAGGGTGACTACAGTCAATAATAATGTATTGTATATTTCAAAATAACTAAGAGGGTAACTTTCAAATGTATCACCACAAAAAATGTCACGTAAGTGAGGTGTTGTCAATTAGCTTGATTTAATCACTCCACATTGCATGCACATTATCAAATCATCACACTGTTCTCCATACATGTAATGTAATTATGATTTGCTCATTTAAAATAATACAGATTTTTTTAAGATAAAAATTAAAAACAGAGGGTTAACCAGTCACTGAGGTTGGAACCTTAATGAGGAGTGGGAATAAGTTGTGTTGTGTCTGAGACGCACCTGTGACCATCATCCGGGTGGAGTTCTCAAGTGGGCTACTGAATCTATGGGTCTGAAGGTCAGAAGAGAGGTTGGGCTAGAGGATGTGGATTTGGAGTCTTCGGCCTAAAATTGTCATTAAAGTCATAGGAACAGATGGCATCGCCTGGGGCAAGTGGATAGGGAGGAGAATCTAAGAGGAGCCCTAGGGAAGCTTTAAGGGATAGGCAGACAGGAAGAAGCCCATGGAGGAAAAGGAGGACCAGGCGAATAGCAGGAGGAGAACCAGGCAGAGGGAGAGGTTGGCAGTTTCCACACCTGCCAGAAGCCAAACCAGGTCAGGGTTCAGGAGGCTCCATTGCACATTGTGAATGAGAAGCTTCAGTGGCTTTGGTGAGTGCAGATTCAGTGGACAAGTCATGGTAAAATTGAGAAATGTGGGGGAGATAGCAAGTGCAGCTCCTCATTCAAGGAATTTGGCTTTGGGGCCAGGTGTGGTGGCTTACCCCTATAATCCCAGCACTTTGGGAGGCCGAAGCAGGAGGATCACTTGAACCCAGAAGTTCAAGACCAGCTTGAGTGACATAGCAAGATCAAGTCTCTTTAAAAAAATTTTTAATTAGCCGGATGTGATGGGATGCACCTGTGGTCCTAGCTACCTGAGAGGCTGAGGCGGAAGGACTGCCTGAGTCCAGTGAACATTCGTGGGAGGTTATGCCTGATCTCTACTGAGTTCAAAAGCCTCAGTGAGCTATGATCACACCGCGACACTGCAGCCTGAGTGATGGTGAGACCCTATCTTCATAAAAATAAATAAATAAGAGAATTGGCTTTGAAGGGAAAGGATAAATGGATTAAATATGGAAGGAAAGAGGTTTTAAGATGGAAGGATTTGAACACATTCAAATGCCGATAGGAGTTGGGAAAGAGTGAGAGAGAGACTGGGTGTGTAGATGAAGACGTAGACAATGGTAGAGAAATGTTCCTATGGAGCAGAGAGAGGAGGTCAAGGGTGCAGGCAGAGGGACTGGCCTTGGCTGTGTGAGGGACAGGAAGGAGGTAAGCAGGGAGCTACAGAGACACAGGTCAGTTCCGAGGGGATGGAGGAGGAGTAAAGGCCAAACCTGAATGTGGCAGCTGAGCAGACTTCGTAAGCCATACTACAGGCCACACTGCTTGAGAGATGCAGGGCAGGGACCAGAGAGTCACAGGCAGACCCAAGCAGTCCTGGTAGGTAGGGGCCAAGCTCTGGAAAGCCAAGTCAGGGTCCTGGGAGAGGAAGCCTGACTCTGTGAGGGTGCGGGCTGGGCATGGCCAAGGCAGCTGGTCTGCATTGAGCCGGGCTGGCCCTGCCTTTCTCTTGTGCAGTGGGACTTGGTGTGCAACTCCAACAAGCTGAAGGAGATGGCCCAGTCTATCTTCATGGCAGGCATACTGATTGGAGGAATCGTGCTTGGAGATCTGTCTGACAGGTGAGACACGTGGGAACGGCCCATGGAGACAACCCCTCCCCACTCTGCTCCACCCACACACTACCCAAGAAGCAAAGAGTTGGGGGAAGTGAGTGGAATGGCCCTTGCTGTATGGCCTTGGGCAAGTCCCACTCCTTTTCTGGGCCATAGCCTTCTCTCCACCCGAAAACCATACAGCTGGCCTTCCTTCCAAGGGAAAAACCTTCAGTTTTTCAGACACAACGTGTGACTGTGTAGCAGTGGAGGCAGGGCGGATGGGCTGTTTATAGATGGATGGTCCTTTGACCTCTGCTCAGTCAGCTAAGTGGAGTGGATGTAGAAGTGATCACTCATTAACTCAAACCTCTAATTGCAAACTTGTCAAAAAACAGCAATTACCAGAAAGGTTCTGTCTGAGAAGAGAGTTATATTCCCCACAGGGAGGCATGGGGGTTGTGGGGCGAGAACAGCCCTTTGCCCCAAAGGCTGCAGAGTCACTGGTCTTGGCAGACACAGGTGGTTAACCCAGCTCCTTCTCTCCTCTGAGCTGCAGATTTGGCCGCAAGCCCATTCTGACCTGCAGCTACCTGCTACTGGCAGCCAGTGGCTCCGGTGCAGCCTTCAGCCCCACCCTCCCCATCTACATGGTCTTCCGCTTCCTGTGTGGCTGTGGCATCTCAGGCATTACACTGAGCACCGTCATCTTGAGTGAGCTGCAGGGAGGGGGTTGGGCAGGAGGGCAGTGTCGAGCTTTGGGGAGCACCAGCCAGAAGCCGAAAGAGAGTGGGGTCTGGGCCTGGCTGTGACCTTGGTCAGGGTGCTGCTCCTCTCAGGATCTGAGGATCCCTCTGAACTTGACAACGGCAACAAACATAATCAAAGCAGCTATCAATACTGGGGACTTGCACCAGGCCTGGAAATCTGCTAGGTGCATGATTTCATTCAGTCCACACTTGCTTGATACTATTGATACTACTAATTGATACTATGATCCTCATTTTACAGATGAGGAAACTGAGGCAAAACAAAGGAAATTGCTTGCCACCAGAGAAGCAGTGGTCTAGAGCGTGGATTTGGGAGTTGGTAGACCTAGATTTGAGCCTCGGCTGCAGCAACTGTAAAATTGAGAGGATGGACCCTTAGGATCAGGATCAGATTGAGTAGTCATGCGGAGGCAGGAGCTGGTGCTTCTTCACAGGGAGGGGCCTGGGGCCATGCAGAACGTTAATCTGGCCCTTGGAATCCTCTCACAGATGTGGAGTGGCTGCCCACCCGGATGCGGGCCATCATGTCGACGGCACTTGGGTACTGCTACACCACCGGCCAGTTCATTCTGCCCGGCCTGGCCTACATTATCCCTCAGTGGCGCTGGCTACAGTTAACCGTGTCACTTCCCTTCTTCATCTTCTTCCTGTCATCCTGGTATGTGGCCTTCTCCTCTTCATCTGCCTTCTTAGGCCAAAAATGGGAAGCCCTGCCCCAACCAGTAACTGTTGGGGAACTGTCTGTCCCCAGGAACTCCCATCCCAGAGTCAGGGAAGGGTACTTCTAAGGAGGAAGAATTACATAAACAAAGGTGAGCTGCAGGAGAAAGGGCATGAGGCAGGAGGTGGGGGAAAGGAACCAGAGGCTGCCTGTAGCTAAAGAAGCTGAGTGAGTTGAGGTAGACAGAACAGGACAGGCTGTGGAGAGCATGGAAAGCCAGGGAGGACTCGACCTCATGCCTTCATGTGGAGGAAAGTAGAAGCCACTGAAGGCGTCTGTGAGGCTGTAGGCCTGACCTGGTTCTGTTTGTGAAGTAACATCACAAAAGGACAGACCCAAGTGGTGGGTCAGAAACATTTTGAGGGAAGATTCCAGAGAATGTAGGACTTCTGGATTTCTGGATTTGAAGTATAAAGAGGAAATTTCAAAGAGGATCCCCAGCCTGGGGACCTGAGAGAATGGAGACCCAGAGTAGGCAGAGGGCTCATTATCAACCTGTTGAACCCAAGGCCATGTTGAAAGACAGGAAATGAGTCTCTGGAAGGTAGTTGGAGCCAAAAAATGGGAAATCACAGGAAAAGAAGTGAAGTCTTGGAGTGACCTTTTATTGAGCATTTACTATGTGCAAGAACTGTTCTGGGCATTGATTTAAATTGTCTCTGATCCTCGTGGCTTCTCTGTGTGAGAGAAGCCATTTTACAGATGAGGAAACTGAGGTCCAAAAAAGTGAAGCAATTCCCCAAACCTACACAAAAAAGTTCACAACTGGGGATGGGACCTGAGCTTGGAAGTGAAAATACAAGCTTCTAGAGGGGATTAGCAATTTGGGAGTGAGAGAGATGGTCAGAGGGTCCAGCACTTGGGTTCAGGACATGTTCACAGCTTGTGATGGGAGCAGAGATGGAGCAGTCAGAGTCAGGAGGTAAAATAAGGGTGGGTGGTCAGCAAAGTACCACCCATTCGAGAACTTGAGTCCATTCATCATGTGGCTTGGGGCAAGTCTCACCCACTCTGAGGTAAGATGGAGATAACATTGCCTGTCACCCAGAGTTCCATGGGCCACTGGGTGAGGGAGGCTTACTGATTGGAAGCCACTACTGCCATTATTCTGAGGGAGACAAGGATGGAGTTCAGGCCCTGGCCATGACGTTTGGGAGGAAGTCACTGATAAGCCTGGTGACAGCAAGCTCAGAAGACAGTCAGGGCAGGAGGAGAGATAGTGATGGGCCCAAGAAGTTGCCACCATCAGCTAGGGACAGAGGTCTGAGGTCAGGTGGCCAACGTTCACTCACTGAGGGCTTTGCTGGAGCGAGGATGCCTGACCCAGAGCTAGAGCTAACCCCACGTTGGACCAGACTCCTCCAAACACCACTCCTTTCTCCCCACATCTCTGCCCCCTCCATTCCTCTTCACCTAGTGACCCTCAGGAACAGCAAAGGGTGAGCCAACCCCAAAAGCATTTCCCAGGCACAGAGGAGAGTAGGGGTGACTGCCCATTTGCCAATCCCAAGACCCTGTGCTATGCTCATGCCTCCTCCACCCCCACTCATAGAGTTAGTCCTTTGCAGGGAGAATCAAAGGCTTCTGAAGCCATTCCCTGGGCCACAGTCCTTCCCTGGGCCACAGTCCTCACCTTAGCCGCCAGTTTATTCCTCACCTACTCCTCCCAAGCCACCCTGGGGCTATTGCCCTGCCTCTTCATGTCTTCTGCTCCAGAGACTGGGAATGCATCCCAAGGAAGGCTGGGGAGGTGGACGCACAGGTCCTTCCAGCTGTCCAGCCGTGAACATGCCATCCCCTCCCTGCCCCGACTGCCTTGGCCTAGAGCTTGAGGCTCCTAGCTAAGGAAGACACCCAACAATAACAAGCAGCCCTGGAGGGAGGCAAAGTAAAGGCTCTTCTGGAAGGGGGAAAAGAGAACGCTGGAATTTATCCTGGCTGCAGGCAACCCAGGTGCAAAGTTTGGCCAAGTTTAAATTTCATGAAATCTGCAGTAAGGCAGTTCAGCTTTCTGGACCTCCTACCCCTTGGCCCTGGCTGTTGGTGTTCTTCCAGCCTCTCAAAAGGGGTTCTGGAGGCAGGGAGCCACCGTGACTGGACTCTGGCCCCCAGGTGGACACCAGAGTCTATACGCTGGCTGGTCCTGTCTGGAAAGTCCTCGAAGGCCCTGAAGATACTCCAGCGGGTGGCTGCCTTCAATGGCAAGAAGGCGGAGGGAGAAAGGCTCAGCTTGGAGGTAGGGGCCAAGAGGGACTGTAGTCTGGGGTCAGGACCCCTGTGCTCTGCTCTGGGACTGGCCCCTCTCCTTGCCTCTGTTTCCCTGGCTCATGGTCTATACCACATCTGATTCCCTAAGTGAGTTTTCTAGAGGCACCAGGCCTGCTTCTCCCTCTCCTTTTCCTGCCCTTCAGCTGATCACTAATGGCACCTTTCTCCCTCCTCTGCCCCAAGGAGCTCAAATTCAACCTGCAGAAGGAGATCTCCTTGGCCAAGGCTAAGTACAGTGCAGTTGACCTGTTTCGGATGCCCATTCTGCGCCGCGTGACCTTCTGTCTTTCCCTGGCCTGGTAACCCACCATCCCTCCCCCTCCCTGCCCATACCCCGCCAAGGCAGGGATGATGAACAAGGCCTCCATAAGGTTAACTTAAGGCATCTGCAAGACAAGTCAAGGGGTTCCCTCCCCAGACCACCACAGCCCTGGCCCAACCCCAGAAATCTGCTGCATTCCTGCCCCACACTCAGGTCCAGCCATTGGGGTCTGTTTCCCTCTGGAGTCACAACCCCCACCCAGAGGCAAATGCTCCAGACCCCATCACTATGTAGTATCCCCTGCCACATAGTGTCCCCATGCTCTGCCTCTCTGTCACTGCCCCCTTCTGGTCCAGCTTTGTCCTCTGGAACCCTACATGGCTAGGCTGGCCCACTGGGCTTCAGACTTGAAGACAGAAATGTGTTTCTCTGGAGTTTTCTCTTCCATCTTACATCCTACAGCTCCCTCAAAGTCCTTTCTGTGATCTGGTTCTGAGGCCCTTCTCCATCCTGGCCACTCCCATGTGAATAGGATCCAATTTGTCCAGGAACCCTTCAAAAGGATCCCACAATTCTGATGGGGAAAGGTGGAATATCTGGCCCAGGTGTGCATCTTGATGTTCACCTCTCCAATCTGGATGCTAAACTGCTACCTAGTCAAGAGAGAACATTTCCTACCTCCTTTGGTCTCCAAGATCCCTTCTACTCCTGATCCCTAGAGTCAATTATGGGCACCTTTACCACAACACGCAGGACTGTGCCCTTGTCAGACATGGCCAGTCAACCACTGAGCTTCCTCGCTGAGCCCAGATACTTTATCAGAAACCTCAAAACAGCAGTCAAGCAGCCCCTACCATCAGTGGCAGTTGGCACAAGAAATGAAACTATTCACCATCCTGGTGACTAGTATGGGGAATGGCCTCTGCCTGGCTGCATGTGCTGACCAATCTCTCTCTGTCCCTCAGGTTTGCCACCGGCTTTGCCTACTATAGCTTGGCTATGGGTGTGGAAGAATTTGGAGTCAACCTCTATCTCCTCCAGATCATCTTTGGCGGGGTCGACATCCCAGCCAAGTTCATCACCATCGTCTCCTTAAGCTATCTGGGCCGGCACATCACTCAGGCTACTGCCCTGCTCCTAGCAGGAGGGGCCATCTTGGCTCTTACCTTTGTGCCCTTGGGTGAGAGGCTGGGGCTACCCCAGAACCCTCTGGAGGAGGGTGTCACAGGCCGGAAAGTGGGGTGCCAGGGACTGCAGTTCTGCTGGCTCTGCTTCTAATTCACTGTGTTACGTTGAGCAGATTCCTGAACTCTCTGGGGCTCAGTTCAATCATCTAGAAAATAATTCAGTTGAGCTAGATGATATCAAATCTCCTTTCCAGATCTGTCTTCGACTGAACTTGTGTCTACTTGTCCCAGTGTGTGGTGTCTGGACAGTGTGAGAAATTGAGTGTGTCCTGAGTAATATCAGGGTAGAGGACAAGTGGAGATGAGCAAACAACAGAGCCCAGTGCTTGAGAAAGACCCCACAACTGACTCCACCATGACCTTGGAAAAGCCACTTTTATTTTGTATAGATATTTATTGGTTGATATGCCTATATCCTTTCAAAGGAACTTGAAGTATTTAGGACATGGACATATACAAATATAAATGGGACTAGGGAATCAGAGCCAGGAGAAAACACAAAAACAGCAGGACACAAGCATGCAAGCATTAGGAATAGCAGAGGGGTTATTACTCAGTCTTAAGTTTGGATCTGAGCTTACTGGCAGCCAAAGTAAAAGGGGAGACAGGTCGGTTAAAAAGTAAAAATACTCAGGGACTCCCTAGCCCCAAGACCCACCCTGTGTTCTTCCCTCTACAGACATGCAGACCTTGAGGACAGTACTGGCCGTGTTTGGAAAGGGATGTCTGTCCAGCTCCTTCAGCTGCCTCTTCCTCTATACAAGTGAACTATACCCCACAGTCATCCGGTAGGTGCTGGACGTGGGGCTGAGTTCTGCCAAAGGATATAGGGTCAGGTGGAACTGTGGCATCCTCCTGACCCCTGCCCAGGGGTCCCAGAGCCACCCTTTACAAACTCCAAACACAGGCTGCCAATCCCTGCTCTGAACCCTCCCAGGCAAACAGGTATGGGCATAAGTAACCTGTGGACCCGTGTGGGAAGCATGCTGTCCCCGCTGGTGAAAATCACCAGTGAAGTGCAGCCTCTCATCCCCAATATCATCTATGGGATCATCACCCTCCTGGGAGGCAGTGCCGCCCTCTTCCTGCCTGAGACCCTCAATCGGCCCTTGCCAGAGACTATCGAAGACATGGAAAACTGGTCAGTCCTCTGCCTCTGGCCCCCATCAGTGCTCCTTCTTGGGGAAGCAGGCCTGGGCCCAGAGCTTTTCCTGAGCTCTCTGTCCCTAGGTCATCGCGGGCGAAGAAGCCAAAACAGGAACCAGAAGTGGAAAAGGCATCCCAGAGGATCCCTCTGAAGCCTTACGAACCAGGCCTAGGCTCCAGCTGAGGACAACAAAGCCCCCTTTCCCTTCTCTCCAGAGACTGATCCCAGCCAGGTTCTGCCTGCCTCTGAGCACCTCAGACACCTTGGGGGTGTGGGGAGGATGGGTCCATGTTCCTAGAACAAAACCTTCTGAGAGCTTGGTGAAGGTATCTCCACCACCACCAGAGTCCCCATCCCCACCCTGGTCAGATCAAAATTTCAACCACAGGCCTTCCTATCCCCACCCCTACCCTCATCCTCCCTTCAACCCAGTCCCTGCCATTCTTCTGTCCAGCCCTTCCCCACTGGATACCTTTCCCCACTGTCCTAGCCCTCTTCCCCCTGAAGTCCCCTGGCTCAGTCCTAACAAGACTGACTCCTAACAAGACGTCCTCCCCTTCTTGCCTCCCACCCCTTTCTCCAATGGAAGGTTTCAATAAAAGCTATGGGAACTCAAGTCATGATGCCCAAGAATTGGGGTGGAGGTGGGACCTGGCCACCGTGGGGACATGTGAGCACACACATCCATCCATCTGCACTTGCATGTACCTACAGGCCTCCGTATAGGCACACAGGTACATGCAAACTGGAGTGACATGAAGCTGTGCGTGCATGTGTGAGTGCTCTGAGGGGTGTGCACACCAGGCCTGTGCATGGAAATACTGTATGTGTGTCTACATAAAGAAGCCGAGGCTCCTCTAATCTGACTCCTCTCCCCTGTTCTCTCCAAATCTCCAATCCATGTCACAGCCCCATGCCCAGCAAACAGTTTTGTCTCCTATTTCACCGAGAAAACTACAGCCAAAACTGGGCTCTCTTGATGTCTGCAGCCATGTTCCCAGTGCCTTTGCCCACAGCAGAAGGGCCAGTCCTCCCACTGGGGCTCCACATTCAGCCTCTCCCACCAGCAGCCATCCCTTTCCCCTTGAGTCTCTGCCATTCCCTCTCTCTTGGCTCCTTCCCATCAACAATTAAACAAGCCCAGGCCTCTCCCCATCTTAACAAAAAACAAAAACAAACAAACACTCCCAAGATGCTGTATCGAATCCCAGGAACCACACTGGCTTTTTCTCCCCTTTGAAGTCAAACTTCATAAAAAAGCTATCTGCCTCTTCTGTGTCACTTTTTAACCTCATACAACTCCCTCCTGCGGTACTCTGTCTCCTCCCCCTTCCTCCTGGAAACCGCTTCCACCAACGACACTCATCACTTCCCATTCTGAATCCAAAAGTCACTTTTCTGCCTTTCTTTCTTTTTTTTTGAGACAGTGTCTTGCTATGTGAACCAGGCCAGTCTTGAAGTCCTAGCCTCAAGCGATCCTCCCATCTCAGCCTCCCAAAGTGCTAGGATTACAAATGTGAGCCACCACACTCAGTCCATAAGTCACTTTTCATCCCTCCTCTTACTAACCTCTCAGCAGCTTCGGTCCTACTGGTCACTCCCTCCTTCCTTGGTTTCTGAGATGCCATATGACTGCAGCTCCCTCGCACATGCTGGCTGTTCCTTCCCAGGCCCCTTTGGGATCGCCTGTAAATGCTACTGTGTTCACTTTGCCTGTCCTGCCTCCATCCCTTCTCTAAGGGTCCATGTCCCCAGAATCTGCCGACTGCACAGTTCCATGATTCTCCACTTATGGTCGTGATTGACTAGACCAGAAGGCACTCCGGATCCAAATCTCGTTCATCACATGTTGCCTCCAGGGCTGGAATTTCAGGTCTAGAGGTTCTCTTCCACCTCTTAGTCCTTGCCCTGGGAAGGAAGGTTAGCATGAGGCTGGGCTGGCCCAGATGCAAGTAGAAAAGAGAAGCCAGTTGCCGTGAGAGAATAAAACAGATGCACAGAGAAAAAGAGAGCAGGAGACCACATGGGCCCAGATAAAAGGAGCTAGTGAGACTATTTACATTGTTTCTTAATAAATTCCAGATCTCAGTTCCCTATCAGCCCTGGATGCACTTTCTGCCCTAGGTTCTACTAAATATCCCTGAATTCTCCAAAGAAACTCCCCTTTTTGTTTAAGCTAACTTTGGGAGGTTCTGTTCCTTACAACCAAACAATTCCAAAAGCAGCTTTTCTTCCTCTGCCATCTCTTCAACACTGATGTTTCTCAGAAATATTTCCTAAGACCTCTTCCTCTAACATTCTTCTCAAGCACTGCCAGGTAGAAATATAATGTGAGCCACATTTGTAATTTTCTAGTAACCATTTTTTTAAAGTTAAAAGAAGCCGGGCGTGATGGGTCACACTTGTAATCTCAGCACTTTGGGAGACTGAGACGGGAGGATTGCTTGACCCCAGGAGTTTGAGATCATCCTGGACAACACAGTGAAACCTTGACTCTATTTAAAAAGAAAAAATCAAAAAAATTAGCCGAGGATTGTAGTACATGCCTGTAGTCCCAGCTACTTGGGAGGCTCATCTGAGGATCATCTGAGTCCAGGCAGTAGGAGGATCATCTGTGTCCAGGCAGTTGAGGCTACAGTGGACCATGATTGTGCCACTGTACTCCCCAATCTGGATAACAACGTAAGATGCCAACTCAAAAAAAAAAATCTCAGACTGTCTTCAAATCCTGGTAGACATTTTACATAAGCAGCATATCTGTTTGGACTAGCTCAATTCAAGCCCTCAGTAGTGGCTACTGGCTATAACTCAGGCATTCAGCAGGGCTTCAATTATCAGCCACAGAGCTAATTGCTCTCAAATCTGTATTTAGAGGTTTGAAAGACAGCTTAATAAATATGAAAAAGATCATATTGCATCCCTGATTCAATCGTTCAGTGACTTCCCATTATGATAAAATCTACAGTTTTACAAGGCCTGTCATGACCAGACCCCAACCTGCCTCAACAGCTTCCGTTTTTTAACACCCCCTACCGTGCACCCTGAAATCCAGCCTCATCCATTTTCTTTCAGATCCTAAAGTATCCTTTCTCTTAACATACACCAGCGCTTAGATTCTCTCCCTGCCAACCCCCCACAGTACCTGGCTCATCCCAACTCATCTTGAAGGCCTCAGCTTGAATCACTTCCTCTGAAAAGCCTTCTGTGACTCCCCCAGAGCCAGGGGTAGGCACCCTGCTTATCACACACTCAACTGTGATTGCAGTTTTGCCTGAGTGTGGGTTTCCCCAGAAGCAGACCCTGGGACAAGGGTGTGAGTGCAAGTATATGGCTTATTTGGCAGAAGATCCCAGAAAGGATGAGTAGGGGAGTTGGGAGTTAAGTCAGGGAAAGGGCATGAGAGCTAAGAAGAGAGAGAATGAACCGGATGCAGTGGCTCAAGCCTCTAATCCCAGCACTTTAGGAGGCTGAGGTGAGATAATTGCCTGTGCCCAGGGGTTTGAGATCAGCCTGGGCAACTTGGTGAGAGCTCACCTCTACAATAAATTTTTTAAAAGTTAGCTGCATGTGGTGGCACACACCTGTAGTTCCAGCTACTTGAAAGGCTGAGGTGGAAGAATCACCTGAGCCCAGCAGGTTGAGGCTGCAGTGACTGTGAGTATGCCAATGCACTCCAGCCTAGGCGAAAGAGTAAGACTCCAACTCAAAAAAAAAGATGAGAAAGAATGAGAAGGGCAGAAGAGTCCCCCACGTGAGACCTTCTGCCATCATGATCATTTGGATGCAAGGCTCCCCCTTGCCAACCTGCAGATAATCTGGGCCTGGCACCTAGGACCAGCCCTATGCCACACTGCTCGCTGAGATCTGGCCTTTACTTGGGAGTTACCAGGCCCCACCTGGCTTCTGGCTTCTCCCTTGGAACCTGGTTTCTACCTATGGAGTTTACACCTTGAAGCCTAGGATCAGCTGACAATAGGCCAGGAATGCCTCCCCTTGGCTCGACTGGACCTCAACCCAGAGAGAGAAGAACTGAGCTCAATGAGGAACACATACCCCATTGTCCCCCAATCATTCAGTTGTCAAAAATTCAGCATGACTGCCAAGGATGTCCTGGCCCTGACCATTTTTGTGCTGCTTCGGGGTGTTTATTGCAAGGACACATAGGAAGGGAAGGGAAGACACCCAGGAAAGCACTTCCCAGCCACATGGTCAGGACTCATGGTGAACAGGGATTCTGGTCAGAATGAACTGGGCCTTCGCATGACCTGTTCCTCTTGCAATCCTCAAATTCACATTCTGGATTCTTCCTTCTTTTCATTGCCGCTTGTTCTCTATAAACCCAGCTCCTCCTACTCCCTCATCTCCGTCTCTGATCAGAGACACCAACTGGATCCATGAGTCACCATCCAATATGGAGTTTCCCTCTGGGGCAGAGTCCTTATGCTAGGTTACCTCACTGGTTACTAGCCTCATGTCCAGCCTTTAAATGGAAGTCTTTGGATAAATTTCTAATTTCTGCACCATCCATCGGTCATGATAGCCAAGCCACAAGGCACAAAGCTCACCATTTGGCACAGAATTCCTTGTTCAGAATGTTGCCCTGGGCCTGGCAGGCACTTGGAGTCTGCCGGATGCCTCCCTGGGTCAATCATTTCAAACCCACACCGGGCATGTGATCTGAGCAAGGGTATTCTATTTGATCTTTAAATTATTTATTTTAAAAGTCTCACAAAATTGCCCGGGTGTAGTGGCTCACACCTGTAATCCCAGCACTTTGGGAGGCCAAGGCAAGAGGATTGTTTGAGCCAAGGAGTTTGAGACTAGCCTAAGCAACATAGTGAGATTCGTCTCTACAAGAAAAAGAAAATTAGCCAGACATGGTGGCACATGCCTGTAGTCCCAGGTACTCAGGAGGCTGAAGCAGAAGAATCACCTGAGCCCAGGAGGTCACGGCTGCAGTGAGCCATGATTGTGTCACTACACCCCAGTGATCATGCCGCTGCACTCCAGCCTGGGTGACAGAGTGAGACCTTGACTCAAAAAAGAAAGTCTCACTAAATCATCATTAAAATCATAGGTAGTCCCACACTTTAAATCCCATTTATTTAACAGAATAAAGTCATACAAAATTAGGATTTGTCTCAGAAAATCTGGCCTATGCGATGGCCTGCTAGCACACAAAGAAAGTTAAGTTCCAGACTTGCTTGCTGTGTGATCATGGACAAATCCCTTGCCTGCTCTGGGTCTCAGTCTCCTTATCTACACAGTGAGACGTTTTCATCTGAGTGATGGCATTCGATCCAGATGGCATGTGGTTCTGTGGCTCTGGGTCAGTCGGAAAATCCCAGATTTGACTCCTTCTCAGTGAGCATGAACAAAATTTAAGTCTGCATTCCAGTCAGCACAAGAAAGTCCAATTCTGAGTTTTTTGTGACCCGGAAGGTCCCTAAGGGATAGTTCCCAGCTCTGTAAATCATTTGCCACGGGAGCATTTCCATCCAGAAACTCTCTATGAGTTGGGAGTCTACTGGGGAATCCTTTTGCCATGCAGATGATCCCAGGAGCCAATTCAGGTCCCAGAGTCCCAGTAAGATTTTTGGGGGGAGGAAGCTCTTCAAGGTGGGGTTGGGCACGGTCTTGGAGAGGGAGGGCATGTGTAGGGGCCCACCATCCCCCTGCTGCCCTCAGCACTCCACCTATTCCCCCATGAGGGCACCAAGACCTGGCAGGAGACTGGCCCCGCAACCCCCAAGCTGTTTGTCCAGCTGTCCTCACATCCCCAGGCCACAAGGCTCTTATGTACCTTGGCCTGGAGAATGTTGTCAGGCATCTGGACACCCACTGGGCCCCAGCCCAGAACCAGCCCTCGGTGGTACAGGGGCAGGCTGGGCTGAGTCACAGCCCTTTCTAGGACTCCCCTTTTCTCTTCATATCCACGTATAAGAAGGGATAATCTCCAAAACCCTTTGAACTAGGCAGTCTACACCTCAAGGGCAGCAGTTAAGAACCCAGCTTTGATTAAGACCTCATGGATCCCAGGGCCTCAGTGGCCAACAGATATCCTCCCAACTTAGTACACAAAAGTACAGACAAGACATCTTAACTTCTAACAAGAGAAGTCAGATATCAAGCTGCGTCCCTTCAACAGTAAGACTTGGCGATGTCTACCCAGAGGAAATGAGAAATATCCCTTCTCCTCATGACCCTTGGCATCAGCTAGTTTGTATAGGGCCTAGCGTACTTCCTATAGAACTATGGAGCCCTAATCATCCATCATGTTTAGACATATGCCAACATGATAACAAAGCTGGATGGAGGGAGAGTTTGTGGGAACCAGAGGGACAGCTAGAGGCCCAAAACGGAAACAATCATAAAGGACATGAAAAAGTTCAGCAAGGTCAGCCAAGCCCAACAGTCAAGGAAGAACACAACATAGAAGAGTGTTAAAATGGACACAAGAAGATCGGGGTCCTGATTCAGCCACCCCAGTGGCAAAAGTGGTGGGTGGTCCTGGGCAGAGAAATAACTGCCGTCCCTTGGAGTCCAGGGTAGCCTTCTTTTTTTTTTTTAACTGGGTCTCACTCTGTAGCCCAGACTGGAAATGAAGTGCAGTGGTGCAATCATGGCTCACTGCAGCCTGAACTTCTGGGCTCAAGTCATCCTCCCACCTCAGCCACCCAAGTAGCTGGGACTATAGGGGTGCGCCACCATGCTCAGCTAATTTTTTTTAACTTTTTTGTAGAGATGAGGTGTCACTGTGTTGCCCAGGCTGGTCTTGAACTCCTCGGCTCAAGCAATCCTCCCACCTTGGCCTCCCAAAGTGCGGGGGTTATAGGCGTGAACCAACACACCCGGCCAAGGCTATCTTTCTGTACTTAAGCAAAACGAGGAAGGGAGAATTTCTCTTCCTCACCTTACAAAACATTTTCTCCACTCAAATGAGATAATTAGAATTCTTAGAAATATTTTTGTAGGGCAACCCCTTTGGGTCCCCTCCTGCTCTGGGAGCTTTTCTGTCCTCTCAATAAATCTTGCTTTTTCAAAAAAAAAAAAGAAAAGAAATATTTTGGTAAGAATCATTTGTATGACGGAAATTTCCTTGGCCAACAAAGTATGGGCTTGATCACTACATAAAATAACTCTGAAACCTCTTTTAGGGTAGGGCTTCTCAACCTCAGAACCGCTGACATTTGGGGTCAGGATAACTCTTAGTGGGGCAGGGGTTGCCCTGTGCATTGTAGGATATTCAGCAGCATTCCTAGCCTACACCCGCCAGAAGCCAGTAAGTAGTACCATCAACTCTCCCAGTCGTGACAATCAGAAATGCCTCCAGACATTGCCAAATGTCCCCTGGGAGATAAAATTGCCTGCATTGGAGAATCACTGTTCTTACCGTAAGATGTGCTTAGGCATATTTTCTCTCTAAAAATCAATGTGATATTCTCCACTTTTTATCGGAAGCAAGTAAGAAGAGTTTGAGCTACGAGACAGAAGCCGCTTTAAGCTCCTTTCCTATATTAGTTCATTTAACCCTCCAACAACTCAATGGGGCAGACAAGAATACTATCCCCATCTTGTAAACAAGGACACTGAGGTAGAGAGATTTTGAGTAACTTGCCCCTGGTTGCACAGCCAGTAAGTGTGAAATGAAGATTTGGGTCCATGTAGACCAACTGCAGAGTCCATATTTTATAAAATATACACTGTGAAAATTAACAGCAAGAAGTTGCAATGTGCTATCTCAGTGTCCCTCTTCCCAGATCCAGTCAATCAGATCCCATCCAATCAGTGCTCCACACTGTCCCCTTGAGTGACCAGAACCCAGGGGCCAAAATCTGTTGGAGGAATACAAGTGATTGTCTTAGAGTTGAAGATAAAAATTACAGTAAGTTCATGCTCATTGTTTCAAAAATACACTATGGACAAAAGACAATATGACTAAGGGAAAAAATTGACAATAAGCAAGAAGGTGGAGACTAAGACACCAGAAGAACCTACCTACATTATATATGATGCTGGTCTTAGGTCCCACTCCTTGAGGACCAGCCTCTGACCTCTATTGTTTTTTCGAATTGAACAAAACAGTGGTCCTAGAAGATGTGAGACTGGGGTTGCCAAGTTTAGCAAACAAGAATACAGGATGTCCAGTCAAATTTGAACTTCAGCTCAATCAATAATTTTGTAGGATAAGTATGCCCCATGCAATATTAGGGGCATACTCATGCTTTTAAAAATTATACATTAATCTGAAAATCAAATTTAACTGAGCATCCTGTATTTTCTCTGTTAACCCTTCCCAGAGACAGACTGTTTGGATCCTGTCCACTGTAAAGGGCAGAAACCCCTCAAGAGGTCACCACACTTCCCAGAGTCCAGTCTCTTCACTAAAAAGAAGAGAAAAAAGGTCTCACCCTGTCCCCTCCTGCTCCCAGATGCCCAGACGGGCCCTCCCAGAACCTCCCTCTCCCCACTCCCACTTCATTCCAGTTGCCCTTTATACCCAGTTGGAGAAATTCCACTGACACAAGGAATACTCGGAGGGTTAATCCTTCTGATACTAAGTCATACTTTAACTCATTCCCTCCAGGCCAAGGATTAAAAACTGCTCGAGCAAGGGTGAGGCTGACAGCAGACCCTGAAAGCCAAGCTGCCCTCGACCCCCGAAGTGAGGAGAAGCTGTAAGGGAAAGGGAGGGACAGAACAGGGAGAGAGGGGAAGAAGGAGGGGCAGCCAAGTAGGCTGCTGTCCCCCCACAGAGCCAGCTCAGACTCGGCTCTAGGAGCAACCCAGCTGCAGAGGCAACAGCAGCACCACTCCTCCAGCAAAGAACAGCAGGCAGACAGACAGACAGAGGTCCCGGGACTGGAAGGCCTCAGGCCTCAGCCGCTCAGCCAGGCCTGGCCCCATGGCCTTCAATGACCTCCTGCAGCAGGTGGGGGGTGTTGGCCGCTTCCAACAGATCCAGGTCACCCTGGTGGTCCTCCCCCTGCTCCTCATGGCCTCCCACAACACCCTGCAGAACTTCACCGCCGCCGTCCCCACACACCACTGCCGCCCACCTGCCCACGCCAACCTCAGCGAGCACAGGGGCCTGGAGGCCTGGCTGCCCCGGGACCGGCAGGGACGGCGTGAGTCCTGCCTCCGCTTCACCTCCCCCAAGTGGGGACCTCCTTTTCCCAATGGCACAGAGGCCAATGGCACGGGGGCCACAGAGCCCTGCACCAATGGCTGGATCTATGACAACAGCACCTTCCCGTCCACCATCGTGACTGAGGTAAGAACCCTGCTACAGGGGCCATGCAGACTCTGTCTTCCTCTCTTAGACAGACAGACACACACACACACATACACACACAAGTGCGTGCAGTCTCAAGTTCTCCAGGGGCCCCGAAGGAAAGACGAAGAAAGGGATTCAAGATAGGAGACTTTATTTTTTAAAAAAAGACAGGATGCAGTGGCTCAAGCCTGTAATCCTAGCACTTTGAGAGACCAAGGTGAGAAGATTACCTGAGCATCCTGTATTTTCTCTGTTAACCCTTCCCAGAGACAGACTGTTTGGATCCTGTCCACTGTAAAGGTAGAAACCCCTCAAGAGGCCACCACACTTCCCAGAGTCCAGTCTCTTCACTAAAAAGAAGAGCAAAAAGGTCTCACCCAGGGGTTCAAGACCAGCCCGGGCAATATGATGAGACCTCATCTCTACAATAAAAAAAAAATTAGCCAAGTGTGGAAGTGCACACCTGTAGTTCCAGCTACTTGGAAGGCTGAGGCGGAAGGATTGCCTGAGCCCAGCAGGTCGACGCTAGAGTGACCATGAGTGTGTCACTGCACTCCAACTAAAAAAAAAAAAAGTACATGTGGGAGCTGCTGAGTTCTTATTGTTTTTATTTTTTTATTTTTATTTTATTATATTTCATTTTAGGTCTGAGTCTCACTCTGTCGCCCAGGTTGGAGTGCAGTGGCACCCTCGTGGCCACCACCACCTCGATCTGCTGGGCTCAGGGAATCTTTCTGCCTCAACCTTCCTAGTAGCTGGTACTACAGGCACACAGCACCACACCAGGCTAATTTTTTTTTTTTTTTTTAGTTGTAGAGACGTGGTCTCGCCAAGTTGCCCAGCCTGGTCTCAATTGCCTCCACCTCCCAAAGTTGTTATTGTTTTTAAATAAGTAAAAAACTCTCAGCTGGCTGGGCACAGTGGCTCATGCCTATAATCCCAGCACTTTGGGAGATCGAGATGAGAGAATTGCCTGAGTCCAGGGGTTTGAGATCAGCCTGGGCAACTTGGTGAGACCTCATCTCTACAGTAAATCAAAAAATTAGCTGGGCATGGTAGCACTAGCCCGTAGTTCCAGCTACTTGGAAGGCTGAGGCAGAAGGAGCACCTGAGCCCAGCAGTTCAAGGCTGCGGTGGCTGTGAGTGTGCCACTGCCTTCCAGCCTGGGTGACAGAGTGAGACTCCAACTAACAAAAAAATACACTTCTAAAGCTCCCAGAACCAGAGAGGCAAATAGCAAAGTGCCAGGGTAAAAGGGTGATGTGAACTCCACAGGGCCGGTCTGAAGGAGAGGAAGAGGGTTCCCTGCAGTCTGCCTCAACTCTGCCTGATCTTTGCTCCCCCTCCCCGCAGTGGGACCTCGTGTGCTCTCACAGAGCCTTACGCCAGCTGGGCCAGTCCTTGTACATGGTGGGGGTGCTGCTCGGAGCCATGATATTCGGCTACCTGGCAGACAGGTCAGTCCTGGGTAGGGCCAAGGGACTGGGCTGGGTTTGGGGCTCCTTGGCTGGGCACAGGGGGCCTAGGTGGGAGGCTGGCATTCCCAGCTGGGGCTAGTTTGAGGATCTGCAGCACCAGCCTCATAATACTTCAGAGGTCCTCAAAAGACCCCAGCACAGAGACCCAACCTGGACCCCTCCGTCCTCAGGCCCCTGCTGCAGGTCTTCCCTCCCCCTCACAGGCTGGGCCGTCGGAAGATGCTGATCTTGAACTACTTGCAGACAGCCGTGTCAGGGACCTGCACAGCCTTCGCACCCAACTTTCCTGTCTACTGTGCTTTCCGGCTCCTCTCCGGAATGTCTGTGGCTGGCATCGCCCTCAACTGCATGACACTGAGTGAGAGAGGCTCACACATCCACTCCCCTCTGATCACTCAGTCCAAAAGCCTTTTTCCAGCCTCCTCTCCCAGCCCTCCACTCTTGAGCCCCGCCTGCTCCTTGGCCTCTCCCTTGGGTTTGCCCTTCCAATTCAATAGAATATATTTTTTCTCAGGTTCATGCCATCATGACCCTCATTTAGAAGCATGATTGTGAATGCTCTTGTTAAAGCCAGGAGGTCATGTAAATAACTGAAGCAGGACAGGTACAGGAGGCATTAGGGAGTGGTGGGGACTGAATTCAAAAAAGAGACACACCCCATCCAGAGACTCCACACTCAGCTGCTCCAACCAGGAAATCCTAGGGCTGTCATATCTTCCCCTTCCTTTTAGATTAATGTAAAATATCCTAGGTTTTTAATGTTTTCAATTAAACTCTAATCTTTCTTTCTTTCTTTCTTTCTTTCCTTCCTTCTTTCTTAATTGGGGTCTCACTTTATGCTACTGCACTCTAACCTGTTACCCGGGTTAGAATGTAGTAGCATAAACACGGCTCACTGCAGCCTCAACATTCTGGGCTCAAGTGATCCCTCTGCCTCAGCCTTCTGAGTAGCTGGGCACATGACACCACGTCCAGCTAATTTTCTTTTCTTTCTTTCTTTTTTTTTTTAATAGAGATGAGGTCTTGTTATGTTGTCCACGCTGGTCTCAAACTCCTGGCCTCAAGCAATCCTCCTGCCTTGGCCTCTCAAAGTGCTGGAATTACAGAAGTGAGCCATCATGCTCCGCAACTCTTTTTTTTTTTTTTTTTGAGTTGGAGCCTCACTCTGTCGACCAGGCTGGAGTGCAGCGGCACCCTGCTCATGGCCACTGCAGCCTCGACCTGCTGGGTTCAGGCAATCCTTCTGCCTCAGCCTTCCAAGTCGCTTGAACTACAGGCATATACCACCATGCCTAGGTAATTTTTTGATTTGTTGTAGAGACGAGGTCTCACCAAGATCCCCAGCCTGGTCTCAAACTCCTGGACTCAGGCAATCCTCTCACCTCTGCCTCCCAAAATGCTGGAATTATAGAAGTAAACTACTGCTCCCAGTTAATGTTTCTAAACATAGGGCAAGTCAATATTATGCAGGCCAAACACATTTATGGTATGAGTGTGGTCTATCCATGGGCCATCAAGGTGCATGCTGTGATAGATCACCCACCTCCCCCCTCTTTCTCAGAGGAGGAGCCTGAGGCTGAGGAGAAGGGAAAGCATTTACCAAAGTCCACCCACCTCCCCCCTCTTTCTCAGAGGAGGAGCCTGAGGTTGAGGAGAAGGGAAAGCATTTACCAAAGTCATCCTGCAAGCCCAGAAGGGAATCCAAGGATTTGGAATTTTCTGGACTAAAAGAGTTAACTGGAACTGGGCTAGGGCCCAGGCAGGACACCTAAGCAATCCATCCCAAAGTCTAGTCCCGGCTTCCAAGTCCTTGTCCCAGCAGCTGAATGAGGAGCTCACTAGTAAAGGGCCGAGACTTTTTCAGACCACAGCAGAGAGGTGGTCCCAGCTGGAGACTCCAGGATGGAGAAGAGACACTGCCTCACTTGGGCTGCTCTGGTCACTGAGGGTGGAAGCCACCCAGGACTGAGGAAGACCAGAGGAGTGGTTCCTGTTGAGGACAGACTGTGTGGTCAGCTATGCTCTGAAGGGAGAAGGGAAAGTAGGTTGTCAGGTGGCAAAAAAAAAAAAAAAATTGGGACTGTGGAGGAGGCAGTTTCTGGGTATTCTGAACCCATCTCCCCATCCCTACCTCCACTGAAAGTCCCACTCCCCTTCCCCTGGCACCTAACTTCACTTGATGCATTATCCACTGAGCCTGGAGACAGACTAACATCTGGGTGGAGGAAGGGGTCTTTCCTTGCCCAGCAGCCCGGGTAGTTGCACCACCCTGTTCTAACCCTCTTTTCAGATGTGGAGTGGATGCCTATCCACACGCGGGCCTGTGTGGGCACCTTGATTGGCTATGTCTACAGCCTGGGCCAGTTCCTCCTGGCTGGCGTGGCCTATGCTGTGCCCCACTGGCGCCACCTGCAGCTGCTGGTCTCCGTGCCTTTTTTCGCCTTCTTCGTCTACTCCTGGTGCGTGGGACCCAGGGTGGGAGGCGATTGCCACAGGAACCTAGAGGGTTGCAAGTGACAGGACATCTCATCTCTCAGAGCTTGGCACACATCCCTATCCCACGGATTAAGAAAAGGTCAAAGTCGGAAGGTCAAACCCAGTCCAAGGCTTGAGTGTGACAGATAGGGAAACTGAGGTTGTGGGGAGGAGGCTTTGCCTGAAGTTAACCAATTCTCTGGCTTCCCCCAGCTCTCCAGCCTGCCTGAACTGCTTCTCCTATCAGCACCCAAGAGTTGAGGTTTTGGGTTGGAGAATGTTTGTCACCAAGTTGGATACTGCCTTGTGGTCCTAGAGAGAGGGATTTGGCAAGGCCTCTGGTCTCCCAACCTTAAATAAAATTCCACTGCAGACTCCTGGAAATCCCAGCCCTAGCCCCCACCCAGCTGATGAAATGAAGTCATGCTGACACCCACCCCCATCTCTGCTCCCAGGTTCTTCATCGAGTCAGCCCGCTGGCACGCCTCCTCTGGGAGACTGGACCTTACCCTGAAGGCCCTACAGAGAGTGTCCAGGATCAATGGAAAGCGGGAAGAGGGGACCAAGCTGAGTATGGAGGTGAGACCCCCTGAGACATCCCGTGACATCCTCCAGGGCTCTGGCCCCAAATCCCAAACCAGGACCCAGAGTCCAAGGGGCTTCTCTGAGTAAGGGGTAAAACTGGAAAGAGACCCTAGGAGAAGTCCAGGCTCTGAATCCTGCCTGTCCCAGCAGGTGCTCCGGGCCAGCCTGCAGAAGGAGCTAACCATGGGCAAAGGCCAGGCTTCAGCCATCGAGCTGCTGCGCTGCCCAACCCTCCGCCGCCTCTTCCTCTGCCTCTCCATGCTGTGGTAGGCCCAGAAAGACAAACAGGCAGACAGACAGACTGAGACAAATGGTTGGCTGGGGAGGGAGTGGACTCAGTGGGTGGAAGAAGCCAGACAAGAGGAAGGGAAAGTCAGCAGAAGACCTGCTCTGAGAGGCAGTAATACAACACCAGGGTGCATCCTGAAGAATCAGTCACCCTCCAGCCTTGACCCAGGGCCAGTCTCCAAACTGGACATCAGTATCCCCATCTCCCTCTCCTTTCACCAACCCTGTGCCAATATGGAAACACCTCATCAGGACCAGCAGCCTCCAGAGTCAATAAAATCACATCATGAAGGCAGAGACCAGTCTGGCCTGCAAAATACTCAGGGAATTTACTGACTTGGCAGTGCCTGCCAGAAACACAGGCACAGGCAATAGGATGACTAAAACTGATCTCCGAAAGAACACCAAGGCTGGTCTGAGCCAAAAATCTTCCTTTCCCTTTGCAATCCCGTGACAATTAAGGAAAACGTGGTCAGAAGAAACAATCCTGTCAGTGAGTCTGTGCTTCCAACTTGGAGTTTACTCTGAGTTGTGGGCTCTAGCCAATAACCTGAGTTTTGTTTTGTGGGCTTTTGACATCTTAAAAAGCAAAGGACCATGGACAGGTCCCAAAAGGCTCTGATTTCTCAACACCTGGGCCCTGAAAATGTGCCTTGCACTTGAACTACCTGCTCTCCCTCGGCCCAGTATCAATATCTACCTGCCCTCCTTCGGTCCAGTATCAATAGATAAGATCAAGACAAAAGTACACAAATCCTACATAGTAACTAAGTAAAAATTATCCCAAGCCGGGCTCGGTGACTCAGCCTGTAATCCCGCGCCTTGGGAGGCTGAGGTGAGTGAATTGCCTGAGCCCATGGGTTCGAGACCCGCCTGGGCAACTTGGTGAGACCTCATCTCTACAATAAATCAAAAAATTAGCCGGGCGTGGTAGTTCCAGCCTGTAGTTCCAGCTACTTGGAAGACTGAGGCAGAAGGATCGCCAGAGCCCAGCAGGTCGAGGCTGCGGTGGCCGGGAGTGGCCACCGCACTCCAGTCTGGGCGACAGAGTGAGACTCCAACTCAAAAAAAAATTATCCCAATACACTGGGGACCCTAGGTTATCAGAAGAAAGGGAAACTTAGAGTATTAGAGGACTACCCTAATACTTAAATTGTGCAGTATAAGTATGCAGGTAAATGTCTGAAGAAATATTAGCCAAGGCAGATTCCAGCACCTTCAGCAGGGTACCCAATGCAGCTCTGTCCTATTTTGAGAGAGCATCCCCCGCTTAAGCCTCTAACAAACTCCATGCTCCTCCCTCGTCCCCACTAGGTTTGCCACTAGCTTTGCATACTACGGGCTGGTCATGGACCTGCAGAACTTTGGAGTCAGCATCTACCTAATCCAGGTGATCTTTGGTGCCGTGGACCTGCCTGCCAAGCTTGTGGGCTTCCTTGTCATCAACTCACTGGGTCGCCGGCCTGCCCAGATGTCCGCACTGCTGCTGGCCGGCATCTGCATCCTGGTCAATGGGGTGGTACCCCAGGGTGAGCACACACAAGCATTCCCAACCCCAGCCCCACACATTACCCAACATCGCGGAAGGGAGGGAGCCAATTCCTCCAAGTCTCCATCCCAAGCTCCCCCACTGATCCACCCCTTTCTCTCTAGACCAGTTCATTGTCCGAACATCACTTGCTGTGCTGGGGAAGGGCTGCCTGGCTGCTTCCTTCAACTGCATCTTCCTGTATACTGGGGAGCTGTACCCCACGATGATCCGGTGAGTGAGAGCCCAATGGGGGTTCTTGGGGAAAGACATTCTCCCGCACACAGGTCAGAGCCCAGAGCTCAGTTCAGTAGACTCCAGCCCAAAGAATCCTCCCAACACTCATCAGTACAAGGCACATAGTAGCCACTCAGGACACATTTCGTGGCCTTGCTATCACAGGTGTTGCACCCTCTAAGCCCTTACCTGATGCTAGAAGAGTTTAAGAGGCACCACCAACTGAGGCAGGGCAGGGAGCCAAGAAGACACATCTCAGGGACAGTGAATTGAAGTCCTCTTTTAATCACCAAGACACAAGTTAGAAGCTGCCACCAAATCTAAATTCCACCTATAAGCCAAGCAGCACATCTGAAAGCAAAGACCACAAACATGAAAGTAACTTCCCCCTACAGGAGCCGCTCCTGCCCCAATATGCCAGCAGTAGGGATAAACATAGCATTGCTTTTTTGAGTGCCAGAATGGGAGGAAGGGAGTATTTCTGCATTAAGAACCAAGAAACACGTGTCTAATTTAAGAATGAGATGCAAAATTCACATGAGTTGTCAAGGAAATGCCAGGCTTCCCTAGGCTACTCAGAGTGAGAACCCTGAGGATCATGGTTATTGCCCTATGCCCTTATGGGATTTCAGGGGAAAGAACAATAATATAAAGCACTTACTATGTGCCAGGCAATGTCTTAAACTTCTTACAAATATAACTCATTTAATCCTCGTAACAAGCCAACGAGGTAGGTATTATTATTATTCCCATTTTACAAGTGTGAAAGCTGAGGCACAGAAAGATTAAGTGACTTTTCCAAAAATCACATGGCTAGCAAGTGGTGATGTGTGCAGTTGAACTCCAAAATGGCTGTCTCCTGAGTCAATGTTTTTTTTGTTTTTTTGTGTTTTTGAGTTGGAGTCTCACTCTGTCGCCCAGACTGGAGTGCAGTGGCCGCTCCCGGCCACCGCAGCCTCAAGCTGCTGGGCTCCGGCGATCCTTCTGCCTCAGCCTTCTGAGTAGCCGGAATTACAGGCGCGCACTACCACGCCCAGCTAATATTTTGATTTATTGTAGAGATGAGGTCTCGCCAAGTTGCCCAGGCGGGTCTCGAACCCGCAGGCTCAGGCAATCCACTCACCTCAGCCTCCCAAAGGAGCGGGATTACAGACTGAGCCACTGAGCCTGGCTCTGAGTCAATGTTTTTAACCTCTTCCTTCACAGAACATGTTCTTAACATGCAGATTCCAGCTATCTCTTCCCCCACCCCAATTCCCCTCCCCGGGCATTCTTATCCAATAGGTCTATGAGAAGCTATGGCAACTTTAACTCACAAATCCTCTGAGTGAGCTGAGAACCATCAGTCCAACACAACTGTCTCATTCAACAGCTAAGGAAACTGAGGCTCAGAGAGGGAAAGGGGCTTGACCAAGGTCACACAAAAAGTTAAGAGCAGAGACAAAATTCAATTCAGATCTCCTTATTCTCTGGCCAGAGCCCTTTCCAACTTCTCTTTTTTTTTTAATATTATTGTTATTGTTATTATTACTATTATTTTTAGTTGGAGTCTCACTCTGTCACCCAAGCTAGAATGAAGTGGCACAGATATGGCTACTGCAGCCTTGACCTCCTGGGTTCAGGTGACCCATCCACCTCAGCCTCCCAAGTAGCTGTGACTGCAGATGCACACCACCATGCCTAGATAATTTTTTTGATTTATCATAGAAGTGAGGTCTTGCCATATTGCCCAGGCTGGTCTTAAACTGCTGGGCTCAGGCAGTCCTCTTGATTCGGTCTTCCAAAGTGCTGGGATTACAAGCATGAGCCACGGCCCCCAGTCTCAACTTCTCTTTTAAAAACAAAAGCTGAGTGTGGTGGCTCACACCTGTAATCCCAGCACTTTGGGAGGCAGAGGCAAGAGGATTGCCTGAGTCCAGGGGTTCAAGACCAGCATGGGCAACTTGGCAAGACTTTGTCTCTACAATAAATCAAAAAATCAGCCAGGTGTGGTGGTTCACACCTGTAGTTCCAGCTCCTTGGAAGGCTGAAGTAGAAGGATCACCCAGCAGGTCGAGGCTGCAGTGGCCATGAATGTGCCACTGCACTCCAGCCTAGGAGACAGAGTGAGACTCCAGTTAAAAAAAAAATCACCAAAACAAACTCCAAACTGGTTTGCTAATCAAATGGGGAACAGAAGAGGTACAGGGGGAGCCCTGGGGCCAGGCCTGAGCTGCCCCACTCCAAACGTGGCGAGTACCTCAGCATTCATTCCAGAACTCTAACCAACACCCACCCGGTGGGCTCGCAGGCAGACAGGCATGGGAATGGGCAGCACTATGGCCCGAGTGGGCAGCATCGTCAGCCCACTAGTGAGCATGACCGCCGAGCTCTACCCCTCCATGCCTCTCTTCATCTACGGCGCTGTTCCCGTGGCTGCCAGCGCTGTGACTGCCCTCCTGCCAGAGACCCTGGGCCAGCCACTGCCAGACACGGTACAGGACCTGGAGAGCAGGTGAGCCTCTACACAGAGAGAGGCAGGGACTTGCTCCAGGTCACACACGAAGGCTGGGGTGGCCTTGAGACTCAAACCCAGGCCTCCTCTCCCAGACGAGAGCCCTTGGTTCCTTTGCCCCTAATTGGTTGAGATCCTCCTAGACTCCGTCCTGGGGCTCCCAGCTCCAGGGAGGCAGCAGATGTTTGGGGCGGAGAGCAGGTGGGTGGGCACAGCTGAGTGGAGAGCCCTCTGGGAGTCCCCAGCTCTCAGCCTTGGCCTGAAGGTTGCACACCCAAAATACTACTCTCCTGCCCCCCAGGAGGAAAGGGAAACTGAGTCAACAGCAACAAGAGCAGCAGAAGCATATGGTCCCACTCCAGGTCTCAGCACCAGAGAAGAATGGACTCTGAGGACTGAGAAGGGGCCTTACCGAACCCTAAAGGGAGTGAGGGTCCTACAGGTCCTGGGGCCATCCACACAAGGAGGGGAAGGGGAGATGGCGGCCCAAGTGTGGGGGCTGTGGTTCAGGGAAGCATATCCCCAGTGGTCCCCCCCCCGAATAGACTCCACCAAGACCACATCATTAAAATATATGACTGTGTGCAGTGTCTCCCTCCGTCTCTCGTCTCAAATGGAACAGTCACTCCACATCAGCCAGCTTTCAGCCAAGAGATCATGCTGTCCCCTCCCACCCCCTGGACTTTACAAATCATCCCAGACAATTAGAAAAGACTCCCTTACCTCGGACCCCTTTCCATCCCTCCATTCCTCCCTCCTCCTCTAACCTATTAAAATATTTCTGGGTTTTGGCTAAATACCTTCTGCCCCCTCCCTTCCCTGTCGAGCCTGAAACTAACAAGGGACTGAAACGAACGGAGCCAATCAGAGGCTTTGTTTTAGGCTCCTCCCCCTCCATAAGAGCAGGTGGGAACCTGTGGCAGCAAAGGAGAAAAGACACCAGCTGTGCCTTCAGGACTTTGGCCCCTCTAGCAGGATGGGCCGGATGCTGGAATCTCTAAATTTCAACAGGGTCCAGGCTCAAGATCAGTTTGCCGTTTCCAGCGCTAGGTTAGCCTGCTAGCTGACCTAATCCCACCCGTCGCACTTCCTGAGCACTTTTTTTGTTGCTCTGCCTCCTGTGGGCCTTGGGCTGGTGGAGGGGAGAGAGGAAGGAATGAGGGAATGGGGAGCACAAACTGCAAGAGCCAGCACCGAGTGCTGACTATGGGTCAGACACTGTCCTAAGCAATTTGCACATATCAACTCACTTAATCCTCTCAGTAACCCTTTGGGGTAGATACTATTATTATTCCATTTTACAGCTAAGGAAGTCAAGACACAGAGAGGTTAAGTAACTTGCCCAAGTTCACACAGCTAGTAAATTGCAGAGTTAGAATTAGAATCCAGAACCAGAATAAGTGTGCCTGACCTGTCTACTGCCCAGAACTGTGAGTCACTGAGACTTTAGCCTCTTATCCCCCCAAAGCTCAGTTTCTCCTTCTTCCTCCTGGGCTGAAAAGAAAGGGAGGAGAAGAGGAAGGAGAGAGAAGATCCTGGGAGGAACCAAGTAAAAGGAGAGATGAAAGGCAGTTTAGGGATTACAGTCAGGAAAAGATCAGGATGTCCAGCGCCTGTGTCAGCAAGGGAGCTCACTTCAGGAAAGCCTGGGTTGGCATGGAGAGGGAGCCCAGCCCTATTAGTACCTACAGGTGGCAGGAATGAGGCCTGCCATGCCCTGCTGTAAATGTGCTTGCCCAGCCATGCATGTCTGCTGGTACACTGCCTGGAACCCTTTCCCCTGCGGCTGACCTGATCCGCCAACCGCCAGCCCCCAGGGAAATTCCACATCCCTCAAGCTATACACACTGCCTTACCAATGGGTACACTGGGCCTTAGTGTGAATTAGGACAATCTGGAAGGGGAATTGGCCTGGAGAGTCCCCTGAAAAAGCCACACACAAGAAAAAAGCTGAATTCACAGCAGCTCAGACAACAGGATTCTCAAGACAAATCTGGCAGAGCTGAAATAATCATTACCCACCCCACTTCTTAGAATGTCTGGAACCTTGGTTTTCCCTCATGTTTCTGAAACTCACCATGCTCTCCAAGGATGTTTTGGTCATCAGGGACCCACTAGATGCCCAAGGGCCACTAGATGTCCAAGGGCCTCTAGTCCCACCCCTGCTGCAATTTCCCAGACAGCACTGTCTTCATGGCTAGCCCTCATGAGGTGCCTAGAATAGCGTTTTCACCAGTCTGGAGCAGGGAGACAAGACTGAGACCGGGAGGATCTAGTCCTGTTTTTGCAGATCCGGGTGCCTTGAGACCAGTAACTGGCCCTACCACTGCCTCAGAACCCCCTTCCAGCAGGAACTCTGATGTGCTCTGACCCCTGCACAGGTCTCTTATCTCCATGCTCAGATCACCTGGTATCTGTATCATCCTCAACAAGGCTGCCCAGAGCTAGCCCTGACTTCCTCAGCTGCTCCCCAACTGAGGCACCCCAGTGGCCTCCAGTGCTATCCCGTTTTGACCATAAAGTTCTACCCTCAGTCACCTTGGCAGGGCCTTGGAGGCCACCCTCAGTTTTCTGGTCAGAGATCCTCAACTATCTGGATGCAAGTCCCAGGTACTGACTCAGCTCAGACCATCCACACAGAATCCGTTCCCCCCAGCTCCTGGCCTGGGACTTCCAGTCCTCATCCTGTACCCTTGACTGGATGGACCCCTACCTTCCTCCCACTTCTAAGTCAACAATAGGTGACTTCTGACCCTATCTCCCAAATGAATCACTCCCCAGAACACTGGTTTAGAGCCTACCCTTAGTCCTGACCCTGAGCCTGAGCTCTGACATTGTCATGCTTCAACCCAGTGGCCTGAGATGCTATCCTCAGTTTTGACCACAAAGTCCTACCCTCAGTCAACTTGGCAGGGCCTTGGTGGCCACCCTCATTTTCCTAGCCAGGATGGCTCACCCAAGAGGAGCCTCAACTGCCTGGTCATGGAAGAGACCTCATCAGAAGTCACCTTCACAGGGCTCTAAGCTATCATCCCAGACCCCACCTCTACAACCCTGGCTTCAGTTCATTCCAAGCCTTAGGCTTTTCTCTCCCACTTCTCAGGGGCTTACAAGACCCCTTAGAGAATAGATGCCACAATTAGCTGAGCTTCACATCACGTGGCAGGTTGAATAATGGCCCCCAAAGATGTCCACATCCTAATCCCTGGAAGCTGTGAATATGCTACCTTACAAGGTAAAAAGGATTTTACAGATGTGAATAAATAAGGGATTTTGAGATGATGAGATTACCCTGGATTAGCTGGATGAGCCCACTGTGATCATAACAGTATTTATAAGAGACAGGCAAGAGATCAAAGTGAGTAATAGATGTGACAACAGAAGCAAGAGTGATGCAAGAAGAGACCAAAAATACATACATATGTTCAAGTTGAGACAGAGATCATGGACCTCAATTAATTCTTACCAAATAAAAATAACTTCTGATCATTTTAATGACTAAAAAAACACATTTGTTTTGTTGAGGAGAGGGAGGGTGAGAGGGAGAGTGAGAGGGAAGGTAAGAGGGAGAAGGAGGGGGAGGGAGGAAGGAAGGAAGGAAGAAAGGAAGGAAGGAAAGAAGGAAGGAAGGAAAGAAGGGGATGGATCATAAGCCAAGGAAAGCAAATGGCCTCTAAGTCGGGCTCGGTGGCTCAGCCTGTAATCCCGCGCCTTTGGGAGGCTGAGGTGAGCGGATTGCCTGAGCCGGCGAGTTCGAGACCCGCCTGGGCAGCGAGACCTCATCTCTACAATAAATCAAAAAATCAGCTGGGCGTGGTAGCATGCGCCTGTAGTTCCAGCTACTCGGAAAGCTGAGGCAGAAGGATCGCTGGAGTCCAGCAGGTGGAGGCTGCGGTGGCCGGGAGCGGCCACTGCACTCCAGTCTGGGCGACAGAGTGAGACTCCAACTCAAAAAAAAAAAAAAAGCAAATGGCCTCTAAAAGATGAAAAAGACTAGGAAATGGATTCTTCCCTGAAGGCTGCAGAAGATACACAGCCCTGCCAACATGCTATTTTAGAATTCTGACCTCCAGAGAATACATCTGTGTTGTTTTGTTTTGTTTTGTTTTGTTTTGAGTTGGAGTCTCACTCGGTCGCCCAGACTCCACGGCCTCACCTGCTGGGCTCCGGCGATCCTTCCGCCTCAACCTTCCAAGTAGCCGGAATTACAGGCATGCGCTACCACGCCCGGCTGATTTTTTTATTTATTGTAGAGATGAGGTCTCGCTGCCCAGGCGGGTCTTGAACCCAGCTGATTTTTTTTTTATTATTATTACTTTTATTGTAGAGATGAGGTCTCACTGCCCAGGCGGGTCTCGAACACGCGGGCTCAAGCAATCCACTCACCTCAGCCTCCCAAAGGCACGGGATTACAGACTGAGCCACCGAGGCCAGCTATGTGTTGTTTTAAGTCACTAAGTGTGTGGCAGTATGTTAACAACTGCAACAGGAAACTGATATGCATCTTTTGTTCTCAGACTCCTCCAGGGAGGTTCATAGAAATTTTATTTGCCCTTGTGCTATATATATTTTTTAATCAATATTTTTTATTATGATGTTGTGGGGTACAGTTAAGGGTTAGGTATACAAAAACGTTTCATTCAGGCACCCTGTTGATAAGAGGTGTTTTCCCATCCCCAGATAGATATTTGCTACCGTTAATCCCATCTCCCTCCCCCCCCAGAGTTTCTCACTACTGTCAGTCATTTTCTTATAGTATTACATTGGATGTTCAAGGTCCATTATATGAGTGAGAACATGTGATACTCAGATCTTTGTTTCCGTGAGAGGTCACTCAGTGTTATAGACTCTAGTTCCATCCAGGTTGCTGCAAAATTCATGATTTTGTTCTTTTTTATGGCTGCGTAGTATTCCATTGTGTATATGTACCACATTTTTTTAATCCAGTCTTCTTTTGATGGGCAGCATGGTTGCTTCCAGGTTCTTGCTATTGTGAACAATGCTGCGATAAACATACATGTGCAGGTATCTTTTTTATAGAGTGATTTGAGTTCTTTAGGATGTATTCCCAGTAGGGGGATTGCGGGGTCATATGGGAGGTTGATATTTAGAGCTTTTGGGAATTGCCACACTGCTTTCCACAGAGGTTGCACTAGTTTGCACTCCCACCAACATTGTAGAAGTGTTCCCTTTTCACCACACCCTCTCCAGCAGCTGTTATTTTTTGAGTTGTTGATGATTGCCAGTCTGACTGGAGTTAGGTGGTATCTCAGTGTGGTTTTGATTTGCATCTCCCTGATGATTAGTGAGGTTGAACATTTCTTCATGTGTCTGTTGGCTGCTTGGATGTCTTCCTTTGTGAAGTGTCTGTTCTTATCTTTTGCCCATTTTATAAGGGGTTGTTTGTTTTTTTCTTTTCAGCACGTTTGATGGGAATGGATTGTAACATCTGGAGAAGCATAGGCCTCACCACTTCCTATTGTCTTACATCCTGTCAGATTCCCAGCCTCTGGGCCTTGCAGGCATTTAAGTTTGAGACTTCTAGACTCCTCTCTCTAAACCTCACCCCCTCCTTAAACGTTTGAAAATTGTGAAAGGAAAAATTTTTTGCTGTGGGTGTGGTTAGCAAAAGAAAACCCCGGGCAGACTACATTGCCTCATTGTGCCTCCTCTTTCAATAAAACGATCTATGATATTCTCTGAGATGTGACTATCTCCATATGGTTCCAGTTGTAGTCATAAAACAGCAGCTAGCTCCATTGCAAAATGCTGGAACAACAAGATAGATGAATTTGAAGCTCAGTTTCTGTGACCTGTGTTAGGGAAGTGTGCTCCTGCCTCTCCTAAACCCAGTCCCAAGAGAAGCCCACATCCCAGTAGCAAATGCCATGTGAACCACACTCATGGAGGAAACCAGCAGCCTGTAAGGGCCTAAATTGATTAGGATTTAGATGTTGGGTCTGGCTGGGATAGCCGAAACTTTGGCAGCCATTTTGAAAGCCAGAGGGAAGCCAGATTAAGGACTAAGACAGCAAATGGAGATAATATAATAGAAAGATAGAATTAATCTGGCATTTCATAATTTAACCCCACTGATTTAATCAGCCCTATAGCAATCTACCACTACTCTAAGTGTGATAATTTAAGTCTTGTTTATACTTTAAGTTAATTGAGTTGTGATCTGCAGTCAAGAACATCTTGCATTTTTACAGCTTTATTGAAATATAATAGACAATTAGTTGCCTGTATTTACAGTGTACAATTTGATGAGTTTCAACAGATGTATACATCCATGAAACCATCACTACAATCAAGACAATGAACATATTCATCACCATCAAAAATTTTTTCTCATGTCTCCTCTTCTGTATAGACATAGGCTGCCATTCTCTTGAGCAAATATCAAGGAGTGAAATGGCTGAGTAGTACACAAGGTTTATTTTTAACTTTTTAAGAAATAACTGATGCTCATGGATTGGAAGAATCAACATTGTGAAGATGTCCATCTTACCTAAGGCAATCTACAAATTCAATGCAATACCCATCAAATTACCAGCAACATTCTTCTCAGACCAGAAAAAACAACACAGAAATTCATATGGAAACACAAACGTCCAAGAATAGCCAGAACAATCCTCAGCAAAAAAAACAAAGCAGGTGGTATCACATTACCAGACTTAAAACTTTACTATAAAGCTACAATCATCAAAACAGCTTGGTATTGGTATAGAAACAGGCATATAGATCAATGGAATAGAATTGAGATTCCAGAAGCAAAACCTCAATTTCTCAACCAACTAATCTTCGACAAAGCCTCCACCACCTACCACTGGGGAGAGGAGAACCTATTCAGTAAATGGTGCTGGGAAAACTGGCTGACCACACGCAGAAGATTGAAACAGGACCCCTATCTATCCCCATGCACAAAGGTTAATTCCAAATGGATCAGAGACCTAAATCTAAAACCTCAAACCATAAGAACCTTAGAAAATGAAGGACATACCCTCATGGAAATCGGAACTGGCATCCAATTTCCAAACAAAACCCGAAACCCACAGGTCATAAGAGAGAAGATAGACAAGTGGGACCTTATTAAACTGACAAGCTTCTGCAAAGCCAAAGACACCATCAAGAGAGCAGGGAGACAGCCTACAGACTGGGAAAAAGTATTTGCCAACTCCTGGTCTGACAAAGGCTTAACATCTTGGATCTACAAGGAACTAAAATGTGCTGAAAAGAAAAAAACAAACAACCCCATTATAAAGTGGGCAAAAGATATGAACAGACACTTCACAAAGGAAGACATCCGAGCAGCCAACAGACACATGAAGAAATGTTCAACCTCACTAATCATCAGGGAGATGCAAATCAAAACCACACTGAGATACCACCTAACTCCAGTCAGAATGGCAGTCATCAACAACTCAAAAAATAACAGCTGCTGGAGAGGGTGTGGTGAAAAGGGAACACTTCTACACTGTTGGTGGGAGTGCAAACTAGTGCAATCTCTGTGGAAAGCAATGTGGCAATTCCTAAAAGCTCTAAATATCAACCTCCCATATGACCCTGCAATCCCCCTACTGGGAATATATCCTAAAGAACTCAAATCACTCTATAAAAAAGATACCTGCACACGTATGTTTATCGCAGCATTGTTCACAATAGCAAGAACCTGGAAGCAACCATGCTGTCCATCAAAAGAGGACTGGATTAAAAAAATGTGGTACATATACACAATGGAATACTACGCAGCCATAAAAAGGAACAAAATCATGAATTTTGCAGCAACCTGTATGGAACTAGAGTCTATAATATTGAGTGACCTCTCACAGAAACAAAGATCTGAGTATCACATGTTCTCACTCATATAATGGGCCTTTAACACCCAATGTAATACTATAAGAAGATGACTAACAGTAGTGGGAAAATATGGGGGGGGGGAGATAGGATCAATGGCAGCAAATATCTGTCTGGAGACGGGGAAACACCTCTTATCAACAGGGTGCCTGAATGAAACGTACTTGTATACCTAACCCTTAACTGTACCCCACAACACCATAATAAAAAATATTGATTAATTTAAAAAAAAAAAGAAATAACTGTCTGGGCACAGTGGTTCACACTTGTAATCCCAGCACTTTGGGAGGCAGAGATGAAAGGACTGCCTGAACCCACAGGTCCAAGACCAGCCTGGGCAACATGGTGAAATTTCGTCTCTACAATAAATCCAAAAATTAGTTGTGTGTGACGGCACACGCCTGTAGTTCCAGCTACTTGGAGGCCAGGTGCGGTGGCTCACATCTGTAATTCTAGCACTTTGGGAGGCAGAGGTAAGAAGATTGCCTGAGCCCGGGGGGTTCAAGACCAACCTGGAGAACTTGGTGAGACCTCATCTCTACAATAAATCAAAAAAATTAGCTGCGCATGGTGGTGTGCGCCTGTGGTTTCAGCTACTTGGAAGATTGAGGCAGAAGGATCACCTGAGCCCAGCAGGTCAAGGCTGCAGTAGCCGTGACCATGCCACTGCACTCCAGCCTGAGCATCAGAGTGAGACTCCAATTCAAAAAAAAAAAAAAGAAATAGCCACACAATTTTCCTAAGTGGTTGAACATGTTAAATTCCACTAGCAGTATAAGAGAGTTCCAGTTCTTCTACATCTTTATCAACACTTGATATGATCAATATTTTAAATGTCTCCCATTCTATGACTATGTAGTGGTATCTCATTGTGGTGTTAATTTGCATTTCCCTGATGACTAAGGATGTTAAGCAACTGTTCATGTGCTTATTTTCATCTAGACTTCCTCTTTGGTAAAGTGTCTGTTCAAAAATTTTGCACATTTTTTTATTGTTTGATTCCTTATTATTGAATTGGAAGATTTTATATATTCTAAAAACAAGCCCCTTGCCAGATATGTGTTTTGCAAACATTTTATCCATGTTTATAGCTTGCCTTTTCATTTTTATAACAGTGACTTTTGAACAGCAAAAATTTTAAAACTTTGGTGAAGTCCAATTTACTGATTTTATAGTTAATGCATTTTGTGCCTTATTTTTTAAATTTTTGCCAAACTCAAGGACACTAAATTTTTCTTTTTTTATAGAATTTCCATAGTTTTAATGCCTACATTTAGGTTTATGATCCATTTTGAGTAAGTTTTGTATATGATGTGAGGTAAGCAGATTGTGATTCATTGTCTTTTGCATATGGATATCCAATTGTTCCAGCACCATTTGTTGAAAGACCTTCTTTTTCTCATTGAATTGTCTAGACATCTTGGTTAGAGATGAATTGGCTACATATGTGTGGTCTATTTCTGGGACTCTCTATTCTGTTCCATTGGTCTACGTGCCTTTACATGAATACCACACTGTTATGATTACTATAACTTTGTAATTAGTCTTGAGCTCAGACAGCACAGATCTTCTAACTTAATTCAGATTTTCTAAAGTTGTTTCTGGCTCTTTTTTTGGCATGTATTTTTTTCTTTTTATTTTTTAGAAACAGGGTCTTGCTGTGTCACCCACGCTGGAAAGCAGTGACAAGATCATGGCTCACTGCAGCTTCAAATTCCTGGACTCAAGGGATTCTCCCACTTCAGCCTCCTGTATAGCTGGGACTGCAAACATCATGCCTGGCTAATTTGTTATTTATTTATTTTGGGGGGATAGAGATGAGGGTCTCCCTATGTTTCCCAGGCTAGTCTCAATCTCCTTGTCTCAAGTGATCTTTCTGCCTTGGTCCCATATAAATTTTAAACCAACTTGTAAATTTCTACCAAGAAAACTCTTGTGGTTTTTGTTTGTATTATGTTGGATCTATAAATCATCTTGGGGAAAAAATGACATCTTAATACTATTGAGTGTTCCAATCCATAATATATTTCTCCATTTATTGAGGTTTTTATAGCAATGCTTTGAATTCTCAGTGTACAGGTTTTGCATACCTTTTGCCAAATTTATTCCTAAGTATTTTGTATTTTTATGCTACGTTAAGAGAAAAACATTAGACAAAATAAATTTTAAGTTAATTTGAGCATTGAAGGATTCATAAATCGGGCAGCACCCAAAATTGGAAGAGGTTCATAGAGCAGCACTTAGCAGTATGAACAGCAGACTCTCATAGGTTGAACAAGGAAGTAAAGTAGAAAAATAACTTGATTTGTTACAGCGGAGCATTTGTCTTATTTGAGTATGATCTGGTAGAGAGTCCCTAGTTATATAACTAACAACTAATTGGCTATTTGTGATTGGCTGAAACTTGGTTTTTGTTTTGTTTTGGCCTTCATTTTTCAAAATTAATCAGTTATAAGGAATGCCCCTAGGTTAAGTTTCAGTTTGCTTGTGTAAGCATTCTGGGTACAAAAATAACCCTAGGTTAATGGCCTCCAGCTAGTTTTGTTTTAACAGTTATTATGAACAGTATTTTTGCTTCAATTACTGATTGTTTGTTACTAGCATATAAAGTTGACATTGGTTTTACATATCAATATTGTATTCTGAAATTCACTGTAATCACTTATTAGTCCTAATAGATTTTTGTAGTTTCCTTAGGATTTTCTGTACAATCATGCTGTCAGCAAATAAAGGTATATTTCCTTTCTTCTTTCTTTCAATAATTTCTTTTACATTTTTTTTTTGAGTCAGAGTCTTACTCTGTCTCCCAGGCTGGAGTGCAATGGCACATTCACAGTCACCCCAGCATTGACCCGCTGGACTCAGGCACTCCTTCTGTCTCAGCCTTCCAAGTAGCTAGAACTACAGGCTCATTACCACGCCCAGCTAATTTTTTCAGTTATTGTAGAGATGAGGCCTCATCAAGTTGCCCAGGCTGGTCGCAAACCCCTGGGCTCAGGCTATTCTCTCTCCTCGGTCTCCCAAAGTACTGGGATTACAGGCTTCAGCCCACTGCGCCCAGCCAATTATTTTACTTCTTTTCTTGCATTATTACACTGCCCAGAACTTCCAGAACACTGTTAAATAAAAGTGATGAGAGTGAGTATCCTTGTTTTGACCATGAAATTAGAGCATTGAATTTACTCTTTCACAATTTACTCTTTCACAATTAAGTATGATGATAACTACATTTTTCCATGGTTGACCCATAAATTTTTTTGTAGAGGGTCTCCCTATGTTGCCCAAGCTCAAAGGATCCTCTTGCCACAGCCTCATGAGTAGCTGGGACTACGATCATGCACCATTGTGACTAGCTTCTTATCAATTTTAAGATGTTCCCTTTATTCCTAATTTGCTGAGAAGTTTTATCATAAGTGAATGTTGAATTTTTTCAAATGCTTTTTCTTCATCTACTGAAATGACCGTATGTTTTTTCTTTTTTAGTCTATTAGTATGGTTAACTATATTAACTTATTTTTGACATTTTAGGCAAATCTTGCATTCCTGGGATAAACCTCACTTGGTCAAGATGTATTGTCCTTTTTACATATTTTTGAGTTAAATTTGATAAAATTATATTAAGAATTTTGCATTACATTCATGAGAGATATTGATCCCTAGTTTCTTTCTTTGTAATGTTTAGTCTGGTTTTAGTGCCAGGATAATAGTGGCCTTATGGAATGGGTTGTGAAATATTCCGTTTTTCAACTTTCTATAGGTGTTTTTGTGTAGAACTGGTATTATACCTTCCTTAAATGTTTGACAGAATTAATCTGTTAAGTCATCTGTGCCTGGAATCTTCTTTGTAGTGTGGTTTTTAAGTACAAATTTGATCTCATTTAACATTTCTTGCACTACAGTTCTGTTGCTGCTAAATTATTTCAACTTCTGTATGCCTGAAAAGGTCTTGATTCTATCACCATGTTTTAAAGATATTTTTGCTGGTGTAGAGTTTTAGGTTGACAGGTTCTCTTTCAGCACTTTAAAGATATTTCTCAAGCCGGACTCGGTGGCTCAGCCTGTAATCCCACGCCTTTGGGAGGTTGAGGTGAGTGGATTGCCTGAGCCCGTGGGTTCGAGACCCGCCTGGGCAGCGAGACCTCATCTCTACAATAAATCAAAAAATCAGCCAGGCGTGGTAGCACACGCCTATAATTCCAGCTCCTCGGAAGGCTGAAGCGGAAGGATCGCCGGAGCCCAGCAGGTCAAGGCAGCGGTAGCCGGGAGCGGCCACTGCACTCCAGTCTGGGCAACAGAGTGAGACTCCAACTCAAAAAAAAAAAGATATTTCTCCATTGTCTTCTGGTTTGCATCATTTTTGACAAGAAATCTGCAGCTATTCTTATCTTTGTTGTTTTATATTAATACATCTCTTGCCTCCAGCTGTTTGCAAACAAGATTCTTTATCACTGGTTCTAAGAATTTGATTATAATGTGCCCTGTAGTTTTCATCATATTTATTGTATCACAGATCATTTACCTTCTTGGATCTGGGATCTATAGTTTTCATTTTGGATTTTTTTCTGATTCACAATTAAGTTACTTTTCAAGTCCTGGCTTTAAGATTTGTTAGGTGGGAGCAGAGAAGCAGCTAATACTTCTTCACTACTGAAATAATCTGAGTTCTCTACCCAATGCCCTAAGTACTATGAGTTTTGTATTCACTGTAGCTGATGGGATCATAAACTGTTCCCAGCTTGTGTGAGCTCTGTGAATTTTCTACTTGCTCTTTTATGGGCTTCTTTCCCCAAATGCAGGCACCAATCAATACCTAGCTAATGACTCTAACAAAATTCTCTACAAATCTCCAGTGTTGTATGCAGCTCTCTCCTCTCCAGTCCTCTGCCCTGTGAACCCATGGCACCTGGCACCTCCAAACTCCCAATTTCATTTCCTCAACTCAGAAAGACTTCTAGGCTCTGACTATGTCTGCCTCCCTGGTCTGCAGCCTGGAAATTTTCACCAGGAAGTAAGCTGATTCATACAGCTCATTTTGTTTATGTCCCTCTTTCAGTAATAACTGTCCTGAACTGCCTGAACTGCCTATTGTCCAATGTCTAAAAACTTCTTATGCATAATTTGTCAGGCTTTTTATCAGTTTAAGGCAGGAGGGTAAATCCAATCCTTGTTATTCCACCTTGGCTGGAAGCAGAACCCAATAACTGATATTATTGTAGTCTCATGTAGACTTCTTCCCAAATACATTTCTATAAACAGAAATGATTGAAGAAATTTAAAACAATATTTTTTATTTCTATGCATAACATGAAGACAGTATCACAACAGAACTAAAGAAAGAGAAGACATTATCCAGAAATCCTGAACTTGGAACTGGGCACAATAAACATAAAAACTGTCACCTTTTCTGCCTCAAAGTATAGAACTCATTGAGAGATAGAAAAGTCAGTCAAATACCTTACAATGTGGTCAAAAACAAGAAAAAATAAAAACAAGCTCTATGAGGGCAGAGAGATCCCAAAAGAGAGGAAGAAGAAAGTATCTATACATGTCCTGGTCCTTCTCCTAAACTCACCAATCAAATACCCACTCCTTATTCCACAAGGAGACAAGAAGACAGAAGAATGGAGATTTCTCCTACCCCTACCACTCAGCAGCTCCCTTTAAGGAGGAAGAAACATACTTACAATTTTACAAGGAGTATTGTTGTTTTGTTTTGGTGTTTTCTTGAAACAGGGTGTCACCCAGGCTCAAGTGCAGTGGCATTATCATAGCTCACTGCAGTCTCGAACTCCTGGGTTCAAGGGACCCTCCTGCCTCAGCCTCCCAAGTGACTGGGACTACAGCTGCATGCCACCAAGTCTGGCTATTTTTATTTTTATTTTTTTATAGAGATGGGTCTCACTATGTTTTCCAGGCTTGTCTCTTGGCCTCAAGCAGTCCTCTTTCCTCAACCTCCCAAAGTGTTGGGATTACAGGTGTGAGCCATCACACCCAGGCATATTATTGTTTTAAAAGCATTAGGAATGGAAAAATTTCCCATCTTCATAGAATAAAAGAGTCCAAAATAATTCCCCCACTGTAAACAACTAGAAAACTGAAGGAAATATGGGAGACAACAATGTTCAGATATTGGACAACTGGCAGTGCAAGACTGTTCTTTCTGTGAAAAGGGAAACAGATTATGTGAGACCTGCCATCACCCAGGCTTTCTTCCTGGGAGCAACTTCTGGACTACTGTGCAGAGAGGTGGAATCCAAACAGAGCCTTCCAATCTCACCGAGTTGAGGAGAACAAAAGAGAAGTTCGGGGTGGTCAAGGCAGCTAGAATTCACAAGAAAGGAGAAACCCATGCAAACATAGAGTTCCACAAATCTGCAGAATATCAAAAGAACTCCTACTCAAAACAACTCAAACACTTCAGTTCAAATATAGGCAAAAAAAATTGAACATACATTTCACCACTGAAGATATATGAATAGCCAGGCACAGTGGCTCGCACCTGTAATCCTAGCACTTTGGGAGGCTGAGGTGAGAGAACTGCCTGAGCCCAACACTTCTCACCTGGGCAACGTGGTGAGATCTCATTTTTACAATAAATGAAAAAATTAGCCAGGTGTAGTGGTGCACACTTGTAGTCCCAGGTACTAGAGAGGCTGAAGCAGAAGGGTCACCTGAGTTCAGGAGGTTGAGGCTGCGGTGGCCGTGACTGTGCCACTGCTCTCCGGCCTGGATGACAGAGTGAGACTCTGACTCAGAAAAAAAAAGAGTCCAGGCGGGGTGGCTCAGCCTGTAATCCCAGCACTTTGGGAGGCAGAGGCGAGAGAATTGCCTGAGCCCGGGAGTTTGAGACCAGACTGGGCAACTTGATGAGACTTCATCTCTACAATAAATCACAAAAACTAGCCAGGCGTGGTGCTGTGTGTCTGTAGTTCCAGCTACTTAGAAGGCCGAGGCAGAAGGATCGCCTGAGCCCAGGAAGTCAAGGCTGCAGTGGCTGTGAGCATGCCACTGCACTCCAGCCTAGGCGACGAGTGACTCCAACTAAAAAAAAAAAAAAAAAAAAATTAGCCGGGCGTGGTAGCGCGTGCCTGTAGTTCCAGCTACTTGGAAGGCTGAGGCGGAGAGATCACAGGAGCCCAACAGGTCGAGTCTGCGGTGGCCGGGAGCGGCCACTGCACTCCAGTCTGGGCAACAGTGAGACTCCAACTCAAAAAAATAAATAAATAAATAATAAATTTTTTAAAAAGATATATGAATAGTCAATAAGTACACGAAAAAATGTTCAACATCATTAGTTATCAAGAAAATGCAAATCAGACCACAATGAGGTATCACTTTACATCCATACAAACAGCTAAAATTTAAAAGACTGACCATACTAAGGTGTTGGCAGGAATAAGAAGTAACTGAAACTCTCACACATTGCTGTTAGAAATGTAAGATTTGGAAACATTTTGGAAAACAATTTGACAGTTTCTGATAAAATCAAATATGTAGCCCAGCAATTCCACTTCTAGTCATTTACTCAAGAGAAATAAAAGTAGACATCCACTCACTGTACATCAATGTTCATGGCAGCTTTACTTACAACAGCCAAAAACAAAAAAGAACACAAATGTTCAACAGGTGAATGAATAAACAAATTGTGGTATACACATACAATGGAATACCACTCAGTAATAAAAAGGAATGTACAATTGGCACACTACAGTGTGGATGAATCTCAAAAACATGCTGCTGAGCAAAAGAGACACAAAAGAGTATATACTATACTGTGTGATATCATCCATTTGAAACCCTAGAAAAGACAAATGTAGTGCCTAGGGTAGGTATTGAGTATTGACTGGGATACAGTGCCAGGGAATTTGGAGGAGGGATGCTGGTGATGCTCTATATATTGTCTATTTGGGTGTAAATTTTGTCAGAACTTGTCAAAATGTGTCCCCTATATTGAGGCATTTCATTGAATATACTAAGCCCTAATAAGGTTTATTTTTAAGTATTTGAGGATGCTTAGCCAGCTAACAGAGTATGCTGTGGTGGACATTTCCTGAGTTTTAGCTGATTGACATATGAAACTTTCTTATTTGGAATAGGGGGGTGTTCCCATGTGAGTCTCAGAACCAGATATTCTCACATGCACCTCCTGAAAACTATTACTCAGGCACATGCACCATGTTTGGCTTGGTCAGAACTCCAACCTAGGGCCTTAACTCTTGAGATAGGACACAAAACTGCAGAACAGTTGGAAAATTACTCACGGTGAGTGTCCAGGGAAAAGTGAAAACAACAAGTATCAAGGGGATACCCCAGTGACATCCTAGCCAAATTGTTTCCTAGCTTCCCTCAGTTCCTGCCCATTTTCTGAGCCAGATTCTCTACCTTCCTGTCAATTCCATGAGTTACACTTTATCCTTCCAGTGATTTTTCTCCAGCTTAAATTATCCACAGTCTGTTTCTGTTGTTTATATCCAATAACCCTGACCAATACAGCTATCCTACCACCCAGTCTAAGAGGCTTCACTGGTTTGACCTTGCCCTGTGCTTCCTGGTTATGGCTCTTATGAAGGAAGTATTAGCCAGGATTCTTTCAGTCGCAAGGGACACAAAACTCTAACTGACTTAAGCATAAAAGAAGATTGGCTGGCTTCCATAACTCAAGCACCCAACATTATCATGGATACAGATTACTTTCAACCTCTGCTCTGCTATCCTCTACAGGTCAACTACTCCCCTCATGACAGCAAGAGTGCCACAGTAGCTGCAGGTATCACCTCCTCACACAGTACTCAAAGGCACAAAAGGGAAGTTACTCCTCACACATCTCTTTGGAAGAGCAAGATATCACTTTTTAAGACCTTTCCCAAAAGCCACTTCCCCCACAATGGGCTTCCTGCCACTTTTCTTGGCTAGAATTGTGTTACATTATAGCTATAAGTGACAGCCTTGAGCTGCCATAACAAAATACCACAGACTGGGTGACTTAAACAACAGAAATTTATTTTCTCACAGTTCTGAAGGCTAGAAGTCCACAATCAAGCTGTCAGCAGGTTTGGTTTTCGCCTGAGGTCTCTCTTTTTGGCTTGCAGATGGCCAACTTCTTGCTGTGTCCTCACACGGCCTTTCCTCTGTGCACGTGCATCCCTGGTGTGTGTGTGTGTGTGTGTGTGTGTGTGTGTGTGTGTGTGTGTGTGTGTGTGTGTCTCCTCTCTCTCCTCCCCCCCTTAAAAGGACACCAGTCATATTGGATTAGGGCCCCACCCTTATGACCTCACTTAACCTTAACTACCTCCTTAAAAGCCCTAATCTCCAATATAATAAATAATCTCCAAATATAGTCACACTGAGAGTGGGGAGGAGGGACACAATTCAGTCCTTAACGGGGGCCAAGATGTCAGAATACTGGATTCACCTAAGCCCCGTTCATAGTGTAGACATCCATATGATGAGACCCTTGAAGAACGCCCGATGGCTGTTTATCATGTCACATATACTGGTACAATTCTGGAAAAGGGAAAAAATCGGAAGTGGATTAGAGAGGATATTATGAGAAAAGACATCCTACTGATACAAACTTGTAACAAAGACTTACTCCTTTGAGTGAAGGGTGAGCTGCCTGGCCCTTGTCTAGGGCTGAAGGCCCAGGCTCTGGGAATCACACAGAAGTGATACAGATTAGAAAAAGCTGAGGCCCACATGCCATGGCATTTCTGCATGGGCTCTTCAGAGTCACCCCAACTCAGTCTGGCTCAGGGTTAGGTAGGGCCTGGCACTGAGAGAGGAGACCTCAGCTCAGGCTTCATGCTCTCACCAGCCTGGGCTCCTCCCGGCCTTCAGCACTATCCTTTCTTCCCCACCTGTTCTGGTCTGGTGGGGAGATTCAAACATGTCCCTCCTTTACAGGAAGATACTTTCCTCTGCCTGATCCAAGTTTATCACCATTTAAACCCCCTGGAACAGGCCATTGACCTAATGAGTCTTATAATTGAATGTCCCACTCTCAAGTCAAAATTTTAATTTGGTGCTTCCAAAGAAGTTATAAAAACTACTGGTGGTTGCCGGGCTCAGTGGCTCAGCCTGTAATCCCACGCCTTTGGGAGGCTGAGGTGAGTGGATTGCCTGAGCCCGCGGGTTCGAGACCCGCTTGGACAGTGAGACCTCATCGCTACAATAAATCAAAAAATCAGCCGGGCATGGTAGCACATGCCTGTAATTCCGGCTACTTGAAAGGCTGAGGTGGAAGGATCGCCGGAGCCCAGCAGGTCAAGGGTGCGGTGGCCGGGAGTGGCCACTGCACTCCAGTCTGGGCAACAGAGTGAGACTCCAACTCAAAAAAAAAAAAAAAAAAAAACTACTGGTGGCCCTCAGGAGGCCTAGGACTACAGCAAACCCAGGAACTGATGAGCAGAAGAGACAAAAAGCAGTCCCTCTCCTTCTCTGCACGAAAAGACAGGAAAAAGGAAGTTCAAGGGAGTGGCCTCAGCCCCCAGACACTTGACCAGACCCGGTTCCACGGTCTTTGACGACCTCCTGCAGCCGGTGGGAGTGTCAGCAGCTTGCAGCAGATCCAGGTCACTCCTGTGGTCCTCCCCCTGCTCCTCAAGTTTTGCACATTACTCTGCAGAACATCAGCACCACCATTCCCACCCACCACTGCCACCTGCCTGCCAATGCTAACCTCAGCAAGAATGGTGGAGGGGTAGGAGGGTGTTGTAGGCCTTGCTGCTCCAGGACAGGCAGGGTGACTCGAGTCCTGCCTCTACCCCCCACTCTGGGGACTGCCCTTTCCCAACTACACAGAGGCCCACAGCACAAGGACCACAGAGCTCTGAACCAATGGCCAGATCTACAACAAGCACCTTTCCTTTCTCCATTGTGACTGAGGGGAAGATGCCTGAGCTCTCTGCCCCCTTTCAAACCCTGCAGCCCCATCTTGCCATCACACACAGATGCAGACAGTGTAACCTTGGCCCAGGTTTATCTGAATGTGGGAAGACCCTGGAACTTCAAAGAGTTTTACTCAAAAGGGGGTTGAGGGGTTCCCCGGTGGAGGACCCACAGAAGTCCTTGCAGAGGGCTGCTCTCTGCCTCCTAGCCCCCACCAGAGAGAGACACTGCTATAGAAGTTGAATGTTCCACTTCAGTTTCTCAAAATGTCAAAGCAGGGCTGGGTGTGATGGCTCAAGCTGGGCATGGTGACTCATACCTATAATACTAGCAGTTTGGGAGACTGAGGCAGGAGGATGACTTGAGCCTCGGAGTTCGAGACTAGCCTGGGCAACATAGTGAGACCTAGTTTCTAAAAAAATATATGTTTTAAATTTTTAAAAAATTTATTTAATGTCAAAGCACTCTGGGGGACTGGACAATTCCACAAGGTGCAGAGGTGATACAGAGGAAGGAAGAAGAGGAACAGGTAGTGAGGGCAAAGGAGACATTCCTGAGCAGGGATTCTGAACTCGGAATCTTAAGAGACAGAAACAGTTTGCTGACTTCATCTAGAAATAGCTCTTAGCAGCTGGGGCCAGGAGACAGAGAGCAGCCAAGGAACTAAGATGGGAAAGAAAATAGGGTTGGGGGGGTCCTTTCATCTCTAGTGATTTAGCGCCCCTCCCCCCCCAAGCGCGCACGCGCGCACACACACACACACACACACACACACACACACACACACATACACACACAAGCACGCACACACGCACACACTCAATTGTAGTCACCTGGGCCTGCTGAGTGGTTCATCATGCTGCATTCTGCACTTCATAGCTGTCACATTGATCATGCTCTTAACATCTGTTCTAGTCAATGGTCTTTTGGTTGCAAAGAAGAGAAGCCCTCTCAAATCAGCTCTTGGGAAAAGGGAGCATGACTGCAAGGATACAGAGATTTCAGGGAATTCAAGGACAGGAAACAGTGTGTCCAGGCCTCATGGAAACTGGAACCAGGAACCAGAGCACCAAAAGCATCCCTGGGCTCTTACTCCATTCCTCTCTCCTTCTCAACTCCTTTCATCCGTGTGATCTTACAAGATGACCACCAGTCCCAGCGCTGAATTATTACCTCTCATAGTCAGGGTCCACCACCAATCAGTTCAACTATCTCAATTCAAGCTCTTAGAACAGGTTCTGATTGGCTCAGTGCAACCTATTGGTTAGCTTCCCACTCCCCACTTGGCTCAAGTGTCCACACTTCATCTAATCAGCATGCCAAGGAAGAGAGAGTATAGTGGGCTTTTGTGGCCCATTGCCCATTAGTCAGGACTGTACAAGGAAAAGCAGCTGGCCTGCTTCAGGGAAAACTCTCTCTCCAACCATGTTTTTCCTCTGCCCTCACACCACAACAATCATCGACACAGAAGATTTCTGTGACCAAAGATGTGAAGGGTTTTCCCCACACACACCAAGCAGCAGACACCAGCTGTGAGTTCTCTACAATTCTGACACTGTCTATCTGAGCATAGAGTCAGATCCCATGGGGTAAGGACTCAGTCCCATAAGACTGTTCCCACCCCATCCCCAAACACCAGTCTCAAGCCTGAGCCTCCAGAACTTCTGACCGATCAGTTTCAAGTTAGGGTTCCCATGACTCCCCTCTTTGGATTTGATTAAGTTGCTGCAGTGGCTCACAGAACTCAGCAAAACACTTATACTTACCAGTTTATTATAAATGTTATTACAAAGGATATATATGAAACAATGTGTAGGGCAAGGTATAGAAGAAGGGGCATGGAGCTTCCTTGCCCTTCCAGGGCACACCATCCCTCCATGTGTTCAGTTATTTGGAAGCTCCCTGAATTCTGTCCTTTGTACCTTTTATGGAGACTTCACCCATTTCCATATTTAAAGCATGGACAACCATGTCAAAATGTGACTGGACAAAAAGGGTATGAGCTAAACCCAGCAAGGCCTGTTTGTTAAGATTCTTCTTGGTCTCTCTATGGGGCAGGATATACCCCAGGAGATGGGCAGGACCCTCTAGGATATAGGGCAGAACCCTCTCTGGAATGAGGATCTTTTGACTCACAATCAAATTTAGAGTCCTACCTTGGACCGGTGAAAGGAGGACAGAAGAGAGTCAGAGAGAGAAGAGATTCTGTTTTCTGAGGCCTGCTCCTGAGGCCAAAAGCACCCCAACCTTAAAAGACAAGGGCTATGAGAGTTATGAGCCAGGAACTATCAATGAAAACAAATATATCAGGGATCCCAAAAAAACAGAATTATTTTTTGGAAGACAGGCAGGCCACTTGTACAGAATTTCCTCACTAGGTAAGTGTTCTAGGAATCCATTGGCATCAGTATACCAGTTAGTGTTGTTGTGAGAGTCTGCATTTGGTTTCAGTTAATTTTCTTTCGGAGATTCTTTCAATGTATTTGCCCATTTCGATGATGTGTGATTTTACACAAAAACCTGCCCACACCACTCTGAGTGTTCCATAGTTGACCAAAAATTGCATGACTCCCATGCCCCACCCTCCCTATTCACCCAATCTCACCCCAAATGACTTCTTACCCGGAAGAAAAAAGTTCTCAAAGGGAAACGCTTTTTGCCAATGTGAAAGAAATGAAACAAAAAATGGCAGAAGCACTAAAAGGTATCAAAATTGACGAGTTCAAAAAATTGGGGGGTTCTTTGTTTTGTTTTCTTTTTTTTTTTCCTGAGTTGAACTCTCACTCTGTCGCCCAGGCTGGAGTGCAGTGGCTTTCTCACAGCCACCCCAGCATCAACCTGCTGGGCACTACGATCCTTCCACCTCAACCTTCAAGTAGCTGGAACTACAGGTGCGCACTACCACACCTGGCTAATTTTTGATTTATTATAGAGACAAGGTCTCAGCAAGTTGCCCGGGCTGGTCTCGAGCCTACAGGCTCAGGCAATCCACTCACCTCTGCCTTCCAAAGTGCTGGGATTACAGCCTGAGCCACTCAGACCAGTCAAAAAACTGTTTTGAGTAATGGAAAAAGCATCTCAATAGGTGTATTGCATCAAATAGAAAGTACTTTGAAAGTGACTGGAGGGGCCGGGGAAACATGCACAAAAAAAGAAAGTGACAAGTTTAAACACGTAAGAATAAACACACAATTTTTCTTTGTTTTTTAAAGATGTGGAATGCAATTCAGGATCAGATACACAAATAGTCATTGCACAGGTAAAGTTTGGGCCTCTCTTTGGTCCCCATTTCACCTGGTTTGAGATTAGGTACCCTTTTATTGGTGTTGTGTGCTCCCTCCCTCCCTCCCTCCGCCCCCAGCAGTATCCTGCTACTGCCAATCCCTTTCTTTTAGTATTATGATAAATCTTCAGGGTCCACTTATGAGTGAGAATATGTGGTACTCAGTTCTTTGTTTCTGTGATAGATCACTGAGTATTATAGACTCTAACTCCATCCAAGTTGCTGCGAAGTCCATCACAATTTTTTACAAATAAATTGCAGGGTTTTTGGGTCCCCTTTGTATTTGTCATAATATCACATAGGCATAGCCCTCAAACCTGTCTCATGCAGCAACTGCCTGAAACTGATAAAAAGTTAAGCCATATTCCCACTAGAAAGACCCAAGACACTAGAAGTATGACTAGGCTTCCTTGTTCTGATGCACAGTGGTATCATATGCAATCCTATCCATGCATAGTTGTGAGACTTTCTTCACTGTCAGCCTTAGCCAAGTTCTGGGATATCCTTGTCCACCCACCTCAACTTGTTGTATGTTATCAGTTCTCCCAATTTGGCATCCCCAATTCCCTTCTTAAAACTCTACTCTCTACAAAAAATAAACTGGTGTGGTGACACACACCTGTAGCCCCAGGTAATTCAGAGGCTGAGGCAAGAGGATCACTTGAGCCACCATGCGTGGAGCTGGAGGTTACAGTGAGTATGATCATGATACTGCACTCCAGTCTGGACAACAGAGCCGATTGTGTCACACACATAAAAAAAACTCTACTGTTGGCTTTCCAAAGGGAACAATATTCCAGGAACTACCAACTTACCTGTTGCTCCTCTGTTCAAAATATCAAGCAGTTTGATCCAAAACCTCAGATTTCTTGCTGTCCGGAGAATCTGGGTGAGTGAGCATATTGGAATTCCTTCTAAATGAAGACTCGGTAGTAATCGCCTCACCATTTTTGGTTTCAGTGACTAACAGCATCAGATGCACACAGTTGTCCCATTCCCTGAGACAATTCCAAATATGTCTATATGGCGATGCCAGGAACAATCCATTTCTCTTCCAATAAGCACTGTGGATGGGACCATCATCCACTACCACATATGGGCACTAAAAGGCCTATTTAATAAGTACAGCCAAGATACCTTTTCCTTGGGCCAATAATGTCAAAGCCTGTGGCTGCATCACGAGAACATCTCATGAGGATAATGGGCAGCTAGCATGCATAACCCAATGTGAAGCTGGACCTTCTGGATTGTTAAGCAAATGAAATGGCTCACAAATCAATGAGGGTTAGTTAAGAACAAGAAGTTTCATCATGGCCAGGCATGGTGGTTCATACCTCAAAGCTTTAGGAGGCCAGGGTGGGAGGATTGCTTGAGTCCAGAAGTTCAAGATCAACCTGGGCAACGTAGCAAGAACTCACCTCTACCAAAAAACAATTTTTTAAAATTAGCTGGGGATGGAAGTGGAGACTCAGGAGGCCGAGACAAGAGAGTAGCTTAAACCTAGGAGTCTGGGGCTGCAGTGAGCCAAGATTGTACCACTGCACTCCAGCCTGGGCAACAGAACAAGAGCCTGTCAAAAAAAAAAAAAAAAAAAGAGGCTGGCCACAGTGGACAGTGGCTCATGCCTGTAATCCCAGCACTTTGGGAGGCAGACACGAAAGAATTGTCTGAGTCCAAGGGTTCGAGACCAGCCTGGGCAACTTGGTGAGACCTCATCTCTACAGTAAATCAAAAAATTAGCCGGGCATGGTGGCATGAACCTGTAGTTCCAGCTACTTGGAAGGCTAAAGCAGAAGGATCACCTGAGCCCAGTGAGCCGAGGCTGTGGTGGCTGTGAGTATGTCACTGCACTCCAACTGGGCGACAGGGTGAGAACTCGACTCAAAAAAAAAAAGGAAGAAAAAAAAGTTTCATTGCAATGAAGACACCCCACCCCAGGCCACGTGGCTGTATCTGGGTTGCCCCTAGGGAAGAACTCCCAAATGACCCAATATTCCAAAGGGATATTTCAGCACTCTGAATGCAAAGCGAAAAAATAAGTAAATATAACATGAAAAAGATGCTGACCATGGGTTATTATAAAAACCCTGCCTGAAGCCGGGCTCGGTGGCTCAGCCTGTAATCCCAGCACTTTGGGAGGCCAAGGCAAGTGGATTGCCTGAACCCGCGAGTTTGAGACCAGCCTGGGCAACTTGGCGAGACCTTGGCTCTAGAATAAAAATTAAAAATTAGCCAGGTGTGGTTGTATGCACCTGTAGTCCCGGCTACTTGGAAGGTTAAGGTAGAAGGATCACTGGAGCCTAGCAGGTTGACGCTAGGGTGAACATGCCACTGCACTCCAGCCTAGGCGACAGAAGGAGACTCTGACTCAAAAAAAATAAAAAAAATAAAAAAATAAAGTTTGCTGCATCTATAAAATAAATAAAAATAAAAACCCTGACTGGAGGCTAGGTGTGGTGACTCATGCCTATAATCCCAGCACTTTGGGAGGCTGAGGCAGGAGGATTGCTTGAGCCCAGGAGTTTGAGACCAGCCTGGGCAACATAGTAAGGCCTTGTCTCTGCAAAAAAAAAAAATCGAAAAACTAACCGGGCATAGTGGCACGTGCCTGTAGTCTTAGCTACTGAGGAGGGCCAAGCCTGCAATGAGTCTTGATCATGCCACTGCACTCTAGTCTGAGCAACAGAGTAAGACTCCAACTCAAAAAAAAAAAAGGTAAAAAACAAAAAACACCCTGTCTGACTCCTCTTGTTATTTTCTTCTGAATTATTGGGTTGATGCATAAGTGCATAGCTTTTTATTTTTTAAAGTCTTCATCAGAGCCCAGTGGTCTTCCTGAACGTGGAGAATCACTCACATCAAAGTGGTCCTCTTTGAAATGACAAAACAAAGTTCTTGCCATGCTTTCCTCAATAGCATTCTTCTCGTACACAGCACAATGTTTCAAGCCACTTATGCTACCTTTATTCCTCTGTTAAACTCAAGCAGAAGACTATGTTGGAAGTGTTCATTCTTTCCACTTGACACTCCATCTTCTTTAGCCCACAAATAGCACTGACTTTCTTCAAATTTGCAAAATGCAAGGCTTGTTCACAAGTACAACATTGTCATTCCAAATGATAAATGATAAACAAGCTTCCAACACCACAATGCTGCCATGCCAAAAATGCTATGAACTTGTGCATCAATGTAATAAAATATATCAGGCGACCTAGCAACTTCCATCTGAACCAATATTAGCAAGAACTCTGCACGTGTTTGTAATTCAACTCTAGTTGATCTGAGCATAAAGGGGGTATGTAAAGGCTCTCATAACCAAAGCACTAGATGGGTAGAGGTGGAACTGGCTCTAGGGACAGTGGGAACCAGAGCCATGGATGTCCTCAGCCTCCCTGTGGGCTCTCATCTTTGCTTGCTTTCGCATGCTGGGTAGTCTACTGTGCACATGATCCTTGCCATGGTGATCACTTGCCATTCTGGGCTCACGCCTAATAACTTCATAACCAAGGAGAAAAAGAATCTCTGACTCCCAGATCCAACTCTGAAAAATATCAGGAAAAGCTGATTGGCTTACTCCAGTCATGTGCCCACCTATTGGCCCAATGACTGTGGGGAGAGGACCTGTTATTATGAATTAACCCTCCTGAGTCTCCTGTTCTTTCCTGCACTGCAGATGGAGAACAACCGCCATTTTACCTCTCTACTTCCTGATGCCATTACCATGAGTTTTCTCTTTCCTCCTTTTATTTCCCGAGACTAATCTCATAGCACCTGTCAATGAACATGGCCTTTATCAAGTTGGCAGTGCATGGCTGTCCTACACAGCAATTCTCTTAATCTCCTTCAAATCCACCACTATCTCTTCTTAGACTTTGGTTCCTATTAGTGATAAAATAACTCTCTAGGCAGGGCACGGTGGCTCACACCTATCATTACAGTACTTTGGGAGGCGGAGGTGAGAGGACTGCCTGAGCCCACAGATTTGAGACCAACCTGAGCAACTTGGCAAGACCTTGTCTCTACAATCGAAAAAAATCGAGAAAAAAGTTAGCGGGGTCGGGCTTGGTGGCTCAGCCTGTAATCCCGTGCTTTGGGAGGCTGAGGTGAGTGGATTGCCTGAGCCCGAGGGTTCAAGACCTGCCTGGGCAACTTGGCAAGCCCTCATCTCTACAATAAATCAAAAAATCAGCCGGGCGTGGTAGCGCGGGCCTGTAGTTCCAGCTACTTGGAAGCTGAGGCGGAAGGATCGCCGGAGCCCAGCAGGTCGAGGCTGCGGTGGCCGGGAGCGGCCACTGCACTCCAGTCTGGGTGACAGAGTGAGATTCCAACTCAAAAAAAAGTTAGCGGGGCATGGTGGCACACACCTGTAGTTCCAACTACTTGGAAGGCTGAGGCAGAAGGATCACCTGAGCCCAGGAGGTCAAGGCTGCGGTGGCCGTGAGCATGCCACTGCACTCCAGCCTGGGCTACAGAGTGAGACTCCAACTCAAAAAATAAAATAAAATAAAACTCTCTGTACTTTAAGGCCAGGAGCACACAGAAATATTTGATCCTTAGGAGTTTCAGATGCACAGGAAGAAAACACAGTTGGCAAAAGCCAATAATAACCCTAAGGTGGTACAAGCCCTCTGCAACTGTTACTTTTGCAGATAACAAGCATCTTAGAGCAAGCCAGAGGCCGAGTGATTCTTGCTGAGTGTTCTACATTCACTGTTCAATTTCTAATCTAGACTACATGTAGATTTTATCACTAGACTGCCTACGGATTTTGTTCTCTTTGTACCCCTCTGACTTCCTGTCTCTTTCTTACAGCCTCTTGCTGCTTATCCTCCCATTCCTCAGTGTCTGTTCATAATATCCTTAGCCCACTCACCACAGTGTGTCCCACGTGCATCTGCACAGTCATATTCCATTCGTGTATTTCCATTAAATTGCTGTTAAAATTAATCCCCAGTCTTCTTTGACACAGCCCCAGAATCTCTATCAAATAAAAGTTATATCAGGCTGGGCATGGTGGCTCACACCTGTAATCATAGCATTTTGAGAGGCTCAGGTAGGAGAATCACTTGAGCTCAGGAGTTCAAGACCAGACTAGGCAACATAGCAAGGCCTCGTCCCTACAAAAAGTCAAAAAATTAGCCAGGCATCATGGTGCACACTTGTGGTCCCAGCTACCTGGGAGGCTGATGCAGAAGGATCAGTTGAGTCTAGGAGGTCAAGGCTGTGGTGAGCCATGATCATGCCACTGCACTCCAGTCTGGGCAACAGAGTGAGATGCTGACTCAAAAAATACAAATAAAGTAATATTAGGCAGTAGAGATAAGCAAACAAAAAAACTTTCACTGATTTTCTAATCCTATATTCCAGAAATAACCACCATTAACTTACTGATATATATTCATCCAGACTTTTTATTGCTTTTACATACAAGAAACACACAAAACACAAACACAGTAATACATATTATATGCAATTACAAAAATGCAATCATACTCTTCCTACAATACTAGAACCTTTTTTTCTTAACAATACCTCATGAACATCTTTCCATATCAATAAATGTAGATCTATACTGTTGACCCTCTATTTCCACTGATCCACCCCCTCCCAGTGGCCTCCATTACTCTGTCTGTAGCAGGAGCCTGAGTGAACAACGGACAGGTTGCCACAGTCACTAGCTACTCAAGTCAACTCACAAAAGCCATCAGGAAAATGAGCACCTCCTGTTTCCAGTCCAGGTTGTCTCCATGCAATGGTACTGAGAGATAGGAGAGGTGGGGCCATTCACATTCATGTGGTTTATTTGTGCTGATTGCTCCCATACCAGCAGCAGAAATAACAGGCAGAATAAAGAAGCTCTAAGACACGTGGGTGAAGCAAATTTCTTTTATCTACCACTCAAGTTCTTTAGTTGTTTTTTTGTTTTTTTCCAGTCTGGGTCTCACTCTGTTGCCCAGGCTGAAGTGCAGAGGCACCATCATAGCTCACCACAGCCTTGGTCTCCTGGATCCAGGCAATCCTTACACCTCAGCCTCCTGAGTTGTTGGGACTACAGGCATGTGCCACCACACCCGGCTAATATTTTTTTATTTTTTATTTTTTTAGAGACAAGCTCTCCCCATGTTGCCAGGTTGGTCTCAAATTCCTAGGCTCAAGTAATACTCTTGCCTTGGCCTTCCAAAGTGCTGGGATGACAGGCGTGAGCCACCACACACAGCCTAGCATATTAGTTTATTCCTCCCAAACTCCACCTCTTTGTCTTCTTTTCTATACACACACACACAAACACACACACACACACACACACACATTTAAAAACATTGTGTCATCCTCTTTATTATTTACATATCTCCAAGTATCTTGCTCTCCAGACTTTTGTGATTGTTGTTGATGAAGATGATAGTGTTTATTCAATTGTGCTGAGTGTATTCCCTTCCTACCAGAAAACCACTCATACATCACATACTGAATCTCTTACAAATGTTGACAGGACATGTTACTTTTCCCGGCAGTTTCTCTCTGTGTTATTACAATATATTCTTTCCCACCCTGATCAGAATTCCATTTTTAAAGATTACATTGTATCTCATGATTTCACAGTTGATTTTACCAGTACCAGTAGAGGACATATAGACTCTTTCCAGCTCTTCCTAGTTATAAACAAGTATCCACACATGTGCAGCTTTCTGATTAAACCCTTTGAATAAGCCTTAAAACTGTGACTACTGGGTCAAAAAGTATGAAAAAAGGTAAGGCTTTTCACAGATACTGCCACACTACTCCCCATAAAAGTAAGATTTTACAAAAGTATACAAGGTATCCTCATTAACACTGAGTATTCTTGCTCTGAGAAGCAAAAAATAGTATCTTGATGTTTCAATTCACATTTATTTGATTGAAAGGAGGTGAACAATTTTTCATATGATTTCAATATATTTATATTCTTTTTTTGTAAATTTCCCATTCATATTCCTTGCCTGTTTTTTCTTGTATTGATTTGTAAGAACTATCTTTTTATTTATTTATTTTGAGTTGAGGGGTCTCACTCTATCACCCAAGCTGGAGTGCAGTGACATGATGATGGCTCACCGCAGCCTCGACCTCCTGGGCTCAAGTGATCCTTTCACCTCAGCCTCTTAAGTTAGCTGGGACTACAGGCAAGAGTCACCATAATTTTTTGTAGAGACAAGGTCTTGCTATGTTGCCAAGGCTGGTCTCAAACTCCTGGGTTGAAATAATTCTCCCAACTCTACCTCCCAAAGTGCTGGGATTACAGGTATGAGCCACTGTGCCAGCCATAGAATCCACTTTTATATTAAAGATATTAGCCTATCACCATATGTGATCAATTTTTTGCATTTTTAAATCTGCCTTTTTTTTTTTTTTTTTTTTGAGTTGGAGTCTCACTCTGTCACCCAGACCGGAGTGCCGTGGCCACTCCCGGCCACTGCAGCCTCGACCTGCTGGGCTCCGGCGATCCATCCGCCTCAGCCTTCCGAGTAGCTGGAACTACAGGCGTATGCCACCACGCCCGGCTAGTTTTTGATTTATTGTAGAGATGAGGTCTCACCAAGTTGCCCAGGCAGGTCTCGAACCTCCAGGCTCAGGCAATCCACTCACCTCAGCCTCCCAAAGGCGCGGGATTACAGGCTGAGCCACCGAGCCCGGCTTAAATCTGCCTTTTAAATGTATTACTTTTTAAAAAATAGCTGGGCTGAGCCTGTAATCCCCCGCCTTTGGGAGGCGGAGGTGAGTGGATTGCCTGAGCCCGCAGGTTCGAGACCCACCTGGGCAACTTGGCGAGACCTCATCTCTACAATAAATCAAAAACTAGCCGGGCATGGTAGCGTGCGCCTGTAGTTCCAGCTACTTGGAAGGCTGAGGCGGAAGGACCACCGGAGCCCAGCAGATCGAGGTTGCGGTGGCCAGGAGCAGCCACAGCACCCCAGTCTGGGTGACAGAGTGAGACTCCAACTCAAAATAAATAAATTAATTAAAATTAAAATTAAAAATAAAGACCTTTTATTGCTTTATATAATCACACTTATCTGTTTAGTTTTTTTTAATTCACCTTCTGTGCTTTGAGTTACATTTATAAAGGCCTCCCTCTCCCCCCAAAATATAAAACTATTCACCTAGATTTTCTTCAAGCACATTAATATTTGTTTGCATTTTTATATTTTATCATAGATCCATCTGAAATTTTGTTTAACATAAAGTAGGAAGTAGAATCTTTTTGTGGGGGGGGGCTAGGTTAGTTAATTGTTTAAAACCCATTTAATGAGTAGTCTCATGTTTCCTGGCTGGTATGAAACACCGCCCTTACCACATACTGTTTCTGGACTTTTCTGTCTCATTGATCTGTCTATGCTGTTGCCAATAGTGCTCTGTTTAATTCCTAATTAGAATGTGATACACATAAGATTGTCCTATTGTGGACAGCTTCTCAATGCACCCTTCACTAGTGCTGAGGCAGGACACAGAACATCATCACATCTCTAAAGAGAAAAGCTTTAGTGTCACTAAACATTGTTGATTTTACCAAGAGTACATGGGGAGTTACAGGAGATGATTACATCACAGACCACACAGCAAAAAAGCTTCATAGGCATTTCTGTTCTCCTTCAGATCCATCCTTGGCTAACAGCCATTGATGTTTCCTCTTTCTTCTGACTTTCCCCACATAACTTCCAAGCGTCCTCCATTGTCCTAAGAATGCATCTCTGGCTGTAAACTTGTATATATCACTCAGTAAAGCAAAACTCCTGCCATTAAATAAACCCTTCCTTCTTAAAATTCCTCAGTTGTTACTTGAGCATTTGTAGAAGGCGAGGAGGTCTCTCTCTCTCTCTCTCTCTCTCTCTCTTTCTCTCTCTCTCTCTCTCTCTCTCTCTCTCCTCTCTCTCTCTCTCTCTCACACACACACACACACACACACACACACACACACACACACACCTAGTGCAATCAACTTATCAAAGCATTTACCAGTCCAGGTGTAGTGGCTCAAGCCTGTAATCCCAGCACTTTGGGAGGCTGAGGCAAGAGGACTGCCTGAGCTAAAGGGCTCAAGGCCAGCCTTGGCAACTTGGTGAGACCTCGTCTCTACAATAAATAATAAGCTGGGCATGGTAGCACACATCTGTAGTTCCAGCTACTTGGAAGACTGAAGCAGAAGGATCTCCTGAGCCCAGCATAGTATAGGGGTATGCTCATGGCCACCACAGCCATGAGCATACCCCTATACTCCAGCCTGGGCTACAGATACTCAAAAAAAAAAAAAAAAAAAAGCATTTACCTATCAAAAGCTGGTCTCATAGGGCAGAGAATTGGGAGGGAAGAAGGGGGCCTGTTGCTAAGTAAAAAAAAAAAAAATATTTTCTCCCAGATAATTTTAAAACATTATCTAATTTATGCTAGATAATATTCTTTCAGAATTAAAGGAAGATTTTCTTATCTCCAATTAAAACACTAAAAATTCACCAGGCATGGTGACTCATGCCTGTAATTCCAGCACTTTTGGAGACCAAGGCTGGAGGATCACTTGAGGCCAGGAGTTCAAGACCAGCCTGGGCAACAGCAAGACCCTGGCCCTACAAAAAAAAAGAAAAAATTGCTGGATGTGGTACCACATGCTTGTAGTTCCAGCTACTTGGGAGACTGAGGTGGGAGAATCACTTAAGCCCAGGAGTTTGAGGCTGCAGTAAGCTATGATGGGGCCACTACACTCCAGCCTGGGTGACACAGCGAGACCCTGTCTCAAAAAATAAAAATAAAAAACTCCACTCACAGAAACGATGTAAGGTCTAAAGGAGAGAATAGATGTGAGAGAATTTTACCAGCTACAACTGCTGTGTAGCTGAGACCATATCCCCTCTGCTCCTGCCCCAGGTCAGCAGTCTTCTTCAGCTTCTGTGACTTGGACATGAGTCTACAAAGTTTTAAAATCAACATCTAGCCAAGCTCAGTGGCTCAGCCTGTAATCCCACGCTTTGGGAGGCTGAGATGAGTGGATTGCCTGAGCCTGTGTGTTCGAGACCGGCCTGGGCAGCTTGGCAAGACCTCATCTCTACAATAAACAAAAAAACTAGCCGGAAGTGGTAGCACGCACCTGTAGTTCCAGCTACTTGGAAGGCTGACGCAGAAGGATCACCAGAGCCCAGCAGATTGAGGTTGAGGTGGCCGGGAACGTGCCACTGCACTCTAGTCTGGGCAGCAGAGTGAGACTCCAACTCAAAAATAAAATAAAATAAAATGAAATCAATATCTATCTGACCCAAGTGTTTTTCACTACTGTGGACCTACTGTTCAATTTCCTGGGTTTTTTAGACAACAAATTGCTAAGCCTCAGGCCTACCTGAATGGTCTTGTTACTGCTGTCAGGGATCTGCATTCTGGCTTGTGCAATGGTACTCCTGCCATTAAATAAACCCTTCCGTCTTAGAATTCCTCAGTTGTTACTTGAGTATTTGTAGTAGGCGAGGAGGTTTCTCTCTTCTCTCTCTCTCTCTCTCTCTCTCTCTCTCTCTCTCTCTCTCACACACACACACACACACACACACACACACACACACACACACACACACATCTAATGCAATCAACTTATCAAAGCACCTGCCCCATTCTTGTTTCTGTCCTAATCCTTTCCCAGCCTTATCCCCAAATCTGCATCAGGCCAGCTAGAAGGGTAAAAAAGACCCAAAGCTCCTTAAACTTTTCCCAGCACCCTCCCATCATCTTCATTCCCTTCCAGATTATTTATTCCTTTGCATTATGATGGCTGTGTTAGGAAAAGTCTGTGTTACTGGCTCTATGAACTGCGTTTTCATGTACACAAAAGAGATATACTCCACAATATTGTGGTGAGTGAGGTTTGAGGGAGGGATCCTGGAACAGGACAATCAGGTCCTAGAACAGCCAGAGCACTTCAAATTGAAAAGGACATAAAGGCCAATCAATTATTTTTTAAGGCAAGAAAGGAAGACATACAAAGAAAGGAAAACATACAAAAATAAAGATAAATAAAAGACAAAAATTAAGATGGTATCAATAACTCCAAAGATACCACAGTAAATGTAAATGAATTAAACTTACCAATTAAAAGGCAAAGATACAAGGGAGACCCAAAAAACCCAGAATTTGTTTATAAAAAATTGTGTACTTATTCTTACATATTTAAACCTCAGTAACCTTCAAAGTACTCTCCGTTTGATGCGTTTTTCACTGCTCAAAACAATTTTTGAACTTGTCCATTTTGATGCCTTTTAGTGCCTCTGCCATTTTTTGTTTTGCCTCTTCCACATCAGCAAAATGCTTCCCTTTGAGGACTTTTTCATCCAGGGAAACAAAAAAAATGTCACTTGGGGTGAGAGCGAGTGAACAGGAAGGGTGGGCACAGGGGTCATGCCATTTTTGGTCAAAAACTGCTGAAAACTCAGAGTAATGTGGGCAGGTGTGTTGTCATGGAGGAAGAACCAGTCACCTGTTTGCCACAACTCAGGATGTTTCTTCCACAAATGTGACACAACTTTCTCAAAACTTCCAGATAAAAACTTTGGCTGGCCATTTGATCCAAAGGAACAAATCTCAAGTATACTACAAGGGGCCTACCCTCCAAAAGATAATTCTGGGTTTTTGGAGTCCTCCCTCATATTCCAAGTTGATTTTTTTTAATCGAGTTCATGCCATTTACAAGACACTCATCTAAAATCTTAGTACATAGCCAGGCGCAATGGCTCACACCTGTAATCCCAGAGGCAGAGGCAGGAGGATTGCCTGAGCCCAGGAGTTTGAGACCAGTCTGGGCAACTTGGCAAGACCTCATCTCTACAATAAATCAAAAAATTAGCCAAGCATGGTGGCACACACCTGTAGTTCCAGCTACTTGGAAGGTTGAGGCAGAAGGATCACCTAAGCCCAGTAGGTCGAGGCTGCGGTGGCCATGAGCATGCCACTGCACTCCAGCCTGGGTGACAGAGTGAAAGTCCAACTCAAAAGTAAAATAAAATATTAGTATATAAAAATGTTAAATGTAAAGAGGTAGAAAAAGTTATACCAGGCAAATATTAACCAAAAGGAAGCTAAGTAGCTATGCTTACTTAGTCAACAAAGAATTTAGGCAAAAACAAAAGTGCAATGGTTAAGAATTTGGTTTTGGACCAAAAAAAAAAAGAATTTGGTTCTGGAAGTCATTATACAGTATAAAAAAGACACCTGCACTCAGATGTTTATGGCAGCACAGTTCATAATTGCAAAGATGTGGAATCAACCTAAATGCCCATCAACTGATCAGTGAATAATGAAAATTTGATATATATACACCATGGAATATTATTCAGTAATAAAAAAGAATAAATAATGTGTTTTGCAGCAACTTGAATGAAATCAGAGAACATCATCCTTAAATGAACTAACACAGCAACAGAACACTGCATGTTCTCATTATAAGTGGAAGCTAAACTAAGAATCTGCAAAGGCATATAGAATGCTATAATGGGGCCAGGCACAGTGGCTCACGCCTATAATCCCAGCAATTTGGGGGTGCCAAGGTGAGAGGATTGCCTGAGCCCACGGGTTCAAGACCAGCCTGGGCAACTTGGCGAGATCTCATCTCTATAATAAATCAAAAAATTAGTCAGGCATGGTGGTCCATGCCTGTAGTTCCAGTTACTTGGAAGGCTGAGGTGGAAGAATCATCTGAGCACAGCAGGTCAAAGCTGCAGTGACCGAGAGCGTGCCACTGCCCTCCAGCCTGGGTAACAGAGTGAGACTCTGACTCAAAAAAAGAATGCTATAATGGACATGGAAACTGAGAGGGGAAGGGTGAGAAGGGGTGGAGCAATGAAATATCGCCAATCAGGAACAACATGCACAGGTGGGGGTGGTAGGTACTCTAAAAGTCCAGGCTTTTTTCCACTGTACAATGTATCCATGTAACCAAAGACTATTTGTTCCCCAAAAACACTACTGAAATTTTTTAAATAAATAAGATCCAAGAAAGAAAAAAAAAAGAATTTGATTATTGAACCAAACTTTTTGGTCCAAATGCTCAGTTATCTTACCTATAAAACAGCAATAAAAAGCCGGGCTTGGTGGCTCATCCTGTAATCCTGCGCTTTGGGAGGCTCAGGTGAGTGGATTGCCTGAGCCCGCGGGTTTGAGATCCGCCTGGGCAACCTGGCAAGACCACACGCATCTCTACAATAAATCAAAAAAATTAGCCGGGTGTGGTAATGTGCACCTGTAGTTCCAGCTACTTGGAAGGCTGAAACGGATAGCCGGAGCCCAGCCAGTCAAGGCTGCGGTGGCCAGGAGCGTGCAACCGCACTCCAGTCTGGGCGACAGAGTGAGACTCCAACTCAAAAAAATAAATAAATAAGTAAATAAAACAGCAATAATAATAATAGCCAAAGTGATTTAAATAGAAAACTAAGGTGTAGTAGAGAAGATCAACAAAATGAAAAGTTGGACTTTAATAATATCAAAGAAATTGACAAACTTCAGGTAACAATAATAAAAGAAAAATAAAGAGGAGACAATGTGAGCAAATATAAGAAATAAAAAAGACACAGAACTAAAGATCTAGAGTAATTAAAAAGTTGGAAAAAAATATGAACAAGGCCAGGCACAGTGGCTCACATTTGTAATCCCAACACTTTGAAAGGTGGAGGCGAGAGGATTACCTGAGCCCAGGGGCTCAAGACCAGCCTGGGCAACTTGGCAAGACCTTGTCTCTATAATAAATCAAAAAAATTAGCTGGGCATGGTGGTGCACACCTGTAGTTCCAGCTATTTGAAAGGCTAAGGCAGAAGGATCACCTAAGCCCAGCAGGTTGAGGCTGCAGTAGCTATGAGCATGCCACTGCGTTCCAGCCTGGGTGACAGAGTGAAACTCCGACTCAAAAAAAATTTTTAAATCAATGAACAAATCTATGCTGATGAATTTTAAATTGTATATGAAGTTCACAACTTCCTTAAAAAGATAATATAGGAATACTAATTCTAGAATAAATAAAAAATATGAATAGTAAACCTTAAAATCTTGCATCAAAGAAAGTACCAGGCCCAAATAATATTACAGGTGAGCTCTATCACACTTTTAATGAACAAATCTAATCTTATACAAATGCTTCCCAAAAAAAGAAAAAATGAAAGAAAGAATTATCTCATGTTCACTTTATGAGGCCAGTATAACCTTATACTAAAACTAAAGAAGAATCATTATGAAAGATTATAGCCACCCAATATCATTCATAAACATATATGTAGGGGCAGGGAGAAAAAATATATATACAAAAATCCTAAACAAAATATTAGAAAAATTATTCCAGTAATATATGAAAAAGATAACACATTATGACCAAGTAGAGTTTATCATAGGAAAGCAAGGATGGTTTAACATTAGAAAATATAAGCCAGGCTCGGTGGCTCAGCATATAATCCCATGCCTTTGGGAAGCTGAGGTGAGTGGAATGCCTGAGCCCACAGGTTCGAGACCCGCCTGGGCAACTTGGCGAGACCTCATCTCTACAATAAATCAAAAAATAAGCCAGGCGTGGTAGTGCATGCCTGTAGTTCCAGCTACTTGGAAAGCTGACGTGGAAGGATCGCCAGGGCCCAGCAGGTCGAGGCTAAGGTGGCCGGGAGTGGCCACTGCACTCCAGTCTGGGTGACAGAGTGAGACACCAACTCAAAAAAAAAAAAAAAAAAAAGGAAATATATTAATTCTACTACATTAATAGGTTATAATCTCAATGAAAGCAAAAAAATCTTTAATAAAAATTTGCATCCATTAAAAACATTCAGTTGGGTATGGTGGCAAGGCACCTATAATACCAGTTACTCAGGGGACTGAAGCAGGAGGATCACTGAAGCCCTATATTTCAAGTCCAGCCTGAACAACATAATGAGACTCATTCTCTTTAAAAAAAAAAAAAAAAAAGCCAGTACAGTGGCTCACGTGTGTAATTCCAGCACTTTGGGCGGCGGAGGCAAGAGGATTGCCTAAATCCAGGAGATTAAGACCAGCCTGGGCAACTTGGCAAGATCTTGTCTCTGCAACAAATCAAAAAAATTAGCCGAGCGTGATGGTGCATGTCAGTGGTTCCAGCTACTTGGAAGGCTGAGGCAGAAGGATCATCTGAGCCCAACAGGTCAAAGCTGTGGTGGCAATGAGCATGCCACTGCACTCCAGCCTGTGCAACAGAGTGAGACTCCTATTCACAAAAAAAAAAAACCACTCAGTAAACAGTAATAGAAGGAGACTTAACTTGACTGCAAACATTTGTATACCTAACCCTGAATTGTACCCCATATCTTTAAAATAAAGGAAAAAAAAGGGACTTAACTTGATATGGAACATCTACCAAAAATTCACAGCAAACTTTGTTTGTTTGTTTTTGTTTTTGTTTTTGAGTTGGACTCACTCCATCACCCAGACTGAAGGACAGTGGCATGCTCACAGCCATCACAGCCTCAACCTGCTTTCTTCAAAGTTTAGCAAGGTGACTAGATACAAGTTCGCTCAATAAAAAATCAGTTGCATTCTCTTATCTGTACCAGGAGTGGAGGGGAAAATAAATTTTTTAAAAAATTAACTGCATTCTCTAATAAAATTACTTTGAAAGTATAATTTTTTAAGAAATTCAAAGAATGTTTAAAATTTAAGCATTTTTTTAATCCAAGAAGAATTTTGACTTATTCTGAATGGTATTTTTGTTTAAACTTAAACCTGCCATGGGTAGGAAATCTCATAATATGTCAGCTCATAATCTCCATAAGATGGTATAAAAATGTCAGTTATTCTAGTATTGACTTATAGATTCAATTATATTCTGATAAAAATCTCAGTAGTAATATTTTAAGGCTATTTATGGATATTTTTAAGGAACTGGCCAAGCAAATTCTAAAATTTATATAAAAGTGCTAAGGGCCAAGTATAACTAAGATACTCTTTTTAGAAAAAGAACAAGGCAGATCAGGTGCAGTGGCTCATGCCTGTAATCCCAGCACTTTGGGAGATCGAGGCAAGAGAATTGCCAGAGTTAGGAGTTGAAGACCAGCCTGGGCAACATGGTGAGACCTCATCTCTACAATAAATCAAAAACTTAGCCAGGTGAGAGACTCTGACTCAGAAAAAAAGAAAAGAAAATTTATATGAATGTATATGGAAGAACAAAGAACCACAATTGCTGAGTCAATTTTAAAACAGGAAAGTAAAAAGAGAATACGTAGTCTCCTATCTATCTATCAAGACATACAATAAAGTCATAATATGTCTACAACTTTTCTTGGTGCAAAAAGAAACAGTTATAATTGAGGAGAGTGCTTGGAGACAGATATATACATAGACATATATATATGTACATATATATACACACACATATATACACAAACAAATTTTTTTTTTTTTAGTTGGAGTCTTCACTCTGTTACCCAGACTGGAGTGCAGTGGCCACTCCTGGTCACCTCAGCCTCGACCTGCTGGGCTCCAGCGATCCTTCTGCCTCAGCCTTCCATGTAGCTGGAACTACAGGTGCGCGCTACCACACCCGGCTAATTTTTTTATTTATTGTAGAGATGAGGTCTCACCAAGTTGCCCAGGCGGGTCTCGAACCCACGGGCTCAGGCAATTCACTCACCTCAGTCTCCCAAGGCGCAAGATTATAGGCTGAGCCACCGAGCCCGGCTACAAACAAATATTTTTAAATTTGATTATTTCAAAAGGATTTCTGTTTACTGAAGGACACAATAGACACATTTTACACAAAGATGACAGATTGAGACAAGACATTTGCAACATTTAGTACTGACATGTTTTCTTCATCAAGAAAGAGAAAGGAATCCTAGTAGAAACATGGTCCAAAAAAATGAAGAGGCGTTTTATAGACAAGGCAATCCACAAGGTTAATCACCGCATGAAGAATGAGATATCACTGTACACTCATTAAACTAGCAGCATTATGGCAGGGTGCGGTGGCTCATGTCTGCAATCCCAGCACTTTGAGAGGCCAAGGCTGGTGTATTGCTTGAGCCCAGGAGTTCAAGTCCAACCTAGGCAATATAGAGAGACCTTGTCTCTACAAAAAATGCAAAAATTAGCCAGATGTGGTGGTGCAATGCCTGTAGTACCAGCCAGTTGGGAGGCCGCAGCAGAAGGATCGCTTGAACCCAGGAGATCAAGGTTGTTGTGAGCCTTGATCATGCCACTGCACTCCAGGCTGAGCGACGGAGTGAGACTACAACTCAAAAAAAAAAAAAAGTGCTGAATGAAACAAAAAATAGAATGAAATCTATTGCCTATGCCATTTATGTAATTAAAATATTTGCAGCTGGGATCGGTGGCTCAGCCTGTAATCCCGTGCTTTGGGAGGCTGAGGTGAGTGGAATGCCTGAGCCCGCGGGTTCGAGACCCACCTGAGCAACTTGGCGAGACCTCATCTCTACAATAAATCAAAAAATAAGCCGGGCGTGGTAGCACACGCCTGTAGTTTCAGCTACTTGGAAGGATGAGGCGAAAGGATCGTCGGAGCCCAGCAGGTCGAGGCTGCGGTGGCCGGGAGCGGCCACTGCACTCCAGTCTGGGCGACAGAGTGAGACTCCAACTCAAAAAATATATATATATTTGCACACAAAACAATACACATTTTACAAGAACACATACAAATAAGATTGCACATCAAACAGTGAAATTGACTTCAGCAGGAAGGGAGTCTAGAGTGATAAAGGAGAGTAAATATTTAGGGGAGAAACAATGGGCTGTTGCAAAGACAAATGATAATAGAGGGTCATGAAATGAAGGTTCTGATTAACTCAATCTGAGGCCAAAAAAAGATGTAGAGAAAAAGTGACTATGTGGTTACTTTATCTATTTTTTATTTTTTTGAGTAGGACTCCCACTCTGTCATCCAGGCTGGAGTGCAGTGGCACACTCATGGCCACCACAGCCTTGACCTGCTGGGTTCAGGTGATCCTTCCACCTCAGCCTTCCAAGTAGCTGGAACCACAGGCGTGCATCACCATGCCTGGCTCATTTTCTGATTTATTGTAGAGACAGGTCTCGCCAAGTTGCCCAGGCTGGTCTCGAACCCCTGGACTCAGGCAATCCTCTCACTTCTGCCTCCTAAAGTGCTGGGATTACCAGGATTACAGGCAACAGCCATCATGCCAGCCTATCTATTTTTTGAGTCAGGTCTTACTATATTGCCCAGGCTAGAAGGCAGTGGATGATTAGCGCTCACAAGCAGCCTTGAGCTCCTGGGCTCAATTCATTCCACATCTGCCTCCCAAGTAGCTGGAACTACTACAGGCACATGCTAACACGCCTGGCTAATTTTTTTTTTAAATTGTAGACCGAGTTCTCACTATGTTGCCTAGGCTGGTCTAGAACTCCTGGGCTCAAGCAATCCTCCCACCTGGACCTCCCAAAGTGCTGGGATTACAGGCATGAGTCATGTGCCCCACCAATGTGGCTACTTTAGATAAAATGATGAGGTAATCAGGAAAGTCTCCTCAACAGAGATCAATGGTAAAAAGCAAGTCTGAGGCCTTATTATAGAAACAAAAGAACAAGGCACAGATAAGAGCAGAGGTCAACAGTAACCAATTGTAGGAATTTATGAGGTCAGATTTTATTCTAGTGCAATGGGACGTCACTGGATGGTTTCAAGCAAAGTGTGAAATTATCTGAGTTATGAGGTTTTTTTGTTTGTCTTTTTATTTTAATCTGAGTTATGGTTTTAAGAGAACACTATGTTTCTGCATAGACAATAGTCTGGGGCCAGTGAGTCAGGGCCAAGGATAGAAATGAGAAGACCAGTCAGGAGGCTACTGCAATAGTCCAGGCAGGAGATGAAAAAGGCTTGAAGTTAAGTAGTGGGCAGAGGTTGTGGAGATGGAGAGAAGAGAACTAACTCTGTATGTATGTGGGAGGAATAGCCATCCAAATTCATATTTTGGATGTGGGAGAATAAGGGAACAGGAGGCATCAAGGCTAATTCCTAGATACTTGAACTTAAGCAACCAGGTGGTTAGAAGTGCCATTTACCAAAATGGGAAAGTCTGGGGGAGAAGCAAGCTTGGAAAGTAGAAATAAAGAGTTCTTTTATCACACAAAATTTGAGAGGCCTTTTAGACGTCCAAATGTAGAGGAGGAAGTTGGAAATATAATGTGGAGCTGGGGAGACAGATTGTTTAAGGATTTGTCCACAGTCACACAGCAAATTCAAATTGAGACTGGAACCCAGACTTCCTTTTCTCACTTTCCTTCCCCCATTTTCCTTTTAGCCAAGATAAATGCAAGCATTTGACCCTGTAGTGGGGGGGGACAAAGGGCCGGGCATGGTGGCTCATGCCTACAATCCCAGCACTTTGGGAGGCCGAGATGAGAGGACTGTCTGAGCTCACAGGTTCGAGACCAGCCTGGGCAACTTGGCAGGACCTCATCTCTACAATAAATAAATAAAACTAGCCAGGCATGATGGCGCATGCCTGTAATTCCAGCTACTTGGAAGGCTGAGGCAGAAGGATCACCAGAGCCCAGCAGGTTGAGGCTGTGGTGGCCGGAAGTGTTCCACTGCCCTCCAGCCTGGATGACAGAGTGAGACTACAACTCAAAAAAAAAAAAAAAAAAGGAATGAAGGGTGGCAGACACAGTAAAGGCATCCACAAGCCTCATGAGCCTCACCAAGATGTTCCTCCTCCCCATAGGCAGAGGGGTCCAAGCATAACAACAACTTTGGCCAACAAAGGCAGCATCCTGAGCCCATTGGTGGGCATGAGTACTAAGTCCTACCCTTCCCTGCCTCCCTGTACCTGCAGTGTGGTCCCTGTGGCTGCCAGCACCATCGTGGTCTTCCTGCCAGATATACTGGGCCAGCCACTGCCCAACACAGAGGAAAGATGGGCTGCCACCTTCTGAACCACCTTCAGAGCTATCAGGAGCTCACAGCACTTCCATCCAGCTTCTTTTGTTAGAAGAGGTCAGGCCCAGGGGAAAGTAGGGACTTACCTAGGGTAGTACAGCTGGACCCTGTGGAGCCAAGGCTAGAAGCCGGGGTGCCTCCAGGGCCTCCTGCATCCTGTCCTCACAGATAGACTTAGTCCCACGAATTCTCCCTGAGACTCTCAGCTCTTGGAAACAGTGGGTGGTTTTAGACATAAAGTAGGACAACTGAGCACAGACGCTTAAAAAGAACCCCCCAACTCCACTCCCAAACCCAGTTCCTTCTTCCCTCATAGGTGGAAAGAGAAACTGGGGCAGCAGCAGCAGCAGCAGGAGCAGCAGATGGTCCCACTCCAGGCCTCCTGAGGACTGAAAAGGAGCAGAGGGTGGAGGGAAGGAGTCCTGCCTCTCCTGGATCTCCACACCCGGAGGATGGAGAAATGGCAACCAAGGGAAAAAAGGAAGGACCTCTCCTGGGCCCATGGTCTCAGAGAAGCACTTCTCTGGGCCCCTCACTCCTGGCCAGACCCACCCAAAACCACTTTATTAAAAGCAACTATGAACCTGGGTGTGATGGTGCATGCCTATAGTCCCAGCTTCTTAGGAGGCAGAGGCAGGAGGGACACTTGAATCTAGGAGTTCTGGGCTGAACTGGCCGATGGAGTGTCTGCAATGCATCAGTATGGTGACTTCCCAGGAGCAGAAGACAACCAGATTGCCTAAGGATGGGTGAACTGGCCCTGGTTAGAAATACAGCTGATAAGTAGTGGGATTATGCCTGTGAATAGCCACTGCACTCAGGCCTGGACAGCATAGTGAGACTCTGTCTCTAAAAAAAAAAAAAAAAGTAATTAAGCACAACCTCTCCCATTGTTCCCCTCTGGCCCACACACAGTGCCACTCCACATTAGTCAGCCCTCAGTTCAAAATGTCCTTCATTGATCATCTGTGTAGAAAATCCAATGGAATCTACCAAAATGCTACTACAATTAAAGCATGAGCTTAGCAAGGTTGAGAATTATAAGATCAAAACAAAAAAAGAATTGTATTTCTTAGTAATAAACAATCAGAAATTGACTTTTTTTTTTTTTTTTTTTTGGAATTGGAGTCTCACTTTGTCACCCAGGCCAGAGTGCAGTGGCACACTCACAGCCACTGCATTCTTGACCTGCTGGGCTCAGGCAATTCTTCTGCCTCAGTCTTCCAAGTAGCTAGAACCACAGGCATGTGCCACTACACCCAGCTAATTTCTTTATTTATTGTAGAGGTGACATCTTCCCAAGTTGCCCAGGCTGGTCTCAAACCCCTGGACTCAAGCAATGCTCTCACCTCCACCTCCCAAAGTGCTGGGATTACAGGCACCTGCCAGGAATTGACATTTTTGAAAAGTAACATTTTTGGCCAAGCACAACAGCTCACGCCTGTGATCCCAGCACTTTGGGAGGCTGAGGCTGGAGGATTATCTGAGCTCAGGAGCTCAAGACCAGCCTAGGCAACATAGCGAGACCTCATCTCTATAAAAAATCAAAAAAATTAGCCAGGCATGGTGGTGCATGCCTATAGTCCCAGCTACTCAGGAGGCTGAGGCAGAAGGATTGCCTGAGCCCAGGAGGTCGAGGCTGTAGTGAGCTGTGAATATGCCACTGCACTCCAGCCTGGGTGACCAGCCAGCTTGAGTGAGATCCCAGCTCAAAAAAAATATATCATTTACAATAGCATTAAAAAATATCAAAATATATGGAAACAGTAAAAAGAGCAGTGGTTGCCAAGGGTTCAGAGGGAGGAGAAAGAAATGATCTTTAGGACAATGAAACTCTTCTGTATGATACTATCATGGTGTAGATATATCATTATACATGTCAAAACCCTCATTAACCTATAAGGTAATCTTAAAGGTTATAACTATATAGGTTATCTTATAGTATTAACCTCAGGGGTGAGGAAGGTTAAGAGATACAGCTAAGAGATATTTCTTAGTAGGGTCTACACTTGAACTCAGACAGTTGGCTAGACAGAACTCATGGATGTACACCTAAACACACACACACATATACACTCTATATCCCCCTCCTTCCTCCATGTTTTTCTCTCCTCCCTTCAAGGCTTTGTTCTGGTTACAGTTAAAACTTTAGTATTTTGTTCCTTTCCCTCCCTATTCCGTCTTTCCTGAAAGTGAAAAGGAGACCAAAATGAAGGCAGCCAATCGGGAGACTTTGTTTAAGGCCCTCCCCCTCCCTGAGGCAGGTGCAAACATCCGGAAACAGAAAAAAAGAAGAAAGGGGAGAAGAAGAGTGTTGAAGAGTCTGACAGTGGGCAACAGTCCCCCCTCTTCCAGGTCTGGCTAAGAAGCAGTTTGTCACCTCACACTTGGGCTCTTGCCTGGGAAGTTCAGCTTCCCAGCTAACCTAAGCTTTCCTCTTGCACTCACTTATGAACTCTTCAGTAAGTTGCCTCCAGGGAGCCCTGAATTGGCAGTGGTGAGGCCCCAAGAGGCAAAACAGTGCCAGAAGAGTCCCTGAGATCTGATCTCCTCCCTCCTTCATCCTCAGACCCCTCCTCTTCCCCAATGCTTCCCTGCCCCTCCTGGGCTGATGACTTTGGGGAGACCAGGTGAGAGGGATGGAGGATGGCCGTGGTGTGCTGGCAGAGCATACCTCAGGATTCCTGGTCCCTGTACCAGTTCTGTGCCCACTTCAGGAAGGGCCTGGGGGTAGAGGACAGGAGGCGCCCTGGCAAGGACCGCAGAGAGACAGGAGAGGTGGGATGCAAGGTGGGGCTGCCCAGAGGAAAAGCTGACTGCTCACCCTAGTCATCTGCCCGCCCAAAGCCTGCTCTGGACTAACGTGACCCTGCCCTGGGCCAGGGACCCTGACTCTTGCCTCATCCAGAGACAGACACGCACTGCCCCAGCCTTAAGGACGTGAAGAGTAGGGCCGGCCTGACCCGCACCTGCTCTGCAGGAGGGGACATCGCACCAACGCAGACCCAACGCGCAAGTACTCAGTCCGGGTCTCGTTTCCTAGACCCGCCCTTCACCCTGCCCTGATCCCGCCCCTTAGCCTTGGGCCCGCCCCCATTATACCAGCCTAACCTTCAGACCCCGGGTGCGGCTCCGACCCTGACCCCGCCTCTCGGCGCTGCCCCTGAGACCCTGTCGCCCGGGGTCGATCTCAAGGCCCGGTTCACCTGTCCCAGCTCCGCTGGAATCGCGAAGACCCGCAAGGCCCTTCTGTCTCAGTTTTTCCACCTGCTGCACCTTCCCCATCCAGGTCGGATGGCTGGTTCAGGGCGATCCTCCGGCTGAGCCAGGTGAGTGCCTCTTCGCCCACGCGGCCCCGCCCCAAGCCCCAAGGCCCGCCCCTCCCTGGTCCTCACCCAACCAAGCTCCAAGCCCGCACCACTGCCGAGGGCAGGGTTTCTGCGTTCATTAACACACTAGTCCTCTGAGCTCCTCTATTAAGCAAGACTCGCTATCCCTGCGTTACAGGCCAGGAACGTCTTGTCCAGTCCGCTGCCATCCCCTGGGCTGGGCCCCTGCGGCTCGATTCTCCCTGGACCATTGCATGGTGCTCCTGTCCAGAAGGATCTTGAGCCACCAGCCTGCAGTCCAGGACCGTGGAGTGAGGGAGGCACTGCGCTTGGGCTCACCTCTCCTGCCTCACCCTAATCCCAACCCTGCCTGATGGTATCTTTAGTTTAAAGTTTTATATTTTGTTCATCGTCGATTATTTTGGCATTAATTTTGATTTTTAAAAAGACTGCATTAAAGCAGGATTTGTCATGATTGTTGAGTTTTTTTGGCACCTCACCCTAGTCCCAACCCTTCCCTACACACACACACCTTCCTAGACTGTCCTCCGCTTAAGGGACACTCAGGGACTTTCATGATTTGGTCCCTGCCAGGCTCTCTAGGCTCCTCTCTGTGTGATCACTGTCCCAACTCCCAACCCTTTGTATGATCTCTAGTGTAACCTTTATCTTGTAGAAGCCTGATGGTTTGTTTACTATTACCTGGGCAAAGGTAACAGTAGCACAAAGTCCTTGAGGCAGGAAAGTTCTTGGCATGATATGGGAGCAGAGTAACAAGGAGGCAGTGGTAGGAAACCAGGAAGCTGAGGCAGCTGACGTGGCATCATTATAAGGGCTCGAGCCTCACTACGAGAAAGATAGGGTGTCGTTAGAGCATTTTGAACAGAGGAGGAACATAATTTGACTTACATATCCAAAGGAACCTTCTAGGCCAGGCATGATGGCTCACACCTGTAATCCTAGCACTTTGAGAGGCTGAGGCTAGAGGATTGCTTGAGCTCGGGAGTTCGAGACCAGGTTGGGCAACATAGCGAGACCCTGTCTCTATTTGAAAAATAAAGTTAGGCCGGGCATAATGGCTCACGCCTGTAATCTCAGCACCTTGGGAGGCTGAGGCAAGAGAATTGCCTGAGCCACGGGTTCGAGATCAGCCTGGGCAACATGATGAGACCTCATCTCCACAATAAATCGAAACATTAGCTAGGCGTGGTGGCACACACCTGTGGTTCCAGTTACTTGGAAGGCTGAGGTGGAAGGATCACCTAAGCCCAGCAAGTCAAGGCTGAGGTACCCGTGAGCATGCCACTGCACTCCAACCTGGGCAACAAAGTGAAACTCCTACTCAAAAATAAAATAAAAAGTTAAATTATATAAAAAAAATTTTTAAGGGAAACTTCTGAATATTGCATTGAGAACAGACTGCAGATGGACCTGAGGCAGCAATCCAGGCAAGAGGCAACCCTGGCAAGATCACAGTGGTTGCACCCTGGAAATATTTAAGGAAGAGACAAACACGATTTTCTAATGGATTACACTTGGTCTGTGAGGGAGAGAATGAAGTAAAGAGTGACTCTAAGATTTTGAGGCTAAGCTGCTGGAAGGACAGGGTTGCCACTTGCTAAGATAGGCAAGGCTGCAGATAGAGCAAGTTTGGGGTTTGGGATGAGTCATGTCTGAGATGATTCTAGACATCCAAATGTAGCTGGCAGGCAGCAATGATGGCAGTGATGATGATAATAATAATCATAGCTGCAGCCGTAGTGCTCACTCTGAGCCAGGCACTTTTCCAACACTTTTCATGTCCAAACTCATTTAATCCGCATGATAGCCCTGTGACGTAGAGCTATTATTATCCCCATTTTACAGATGAGGAAATATTGGACATACAACTCTGGTGTTCAGAGGAGGGCCTAAGCTAGAGATATAAATGTGGGAGTCACCAGTGTGTGGGTGGCATAAGTTCACCCGGAAAGTGGCTATAAAGGTCCAGAGATTGAGCCCAGACACTCCAAGATTTAGAATGGGAAGATGAGGAACATTAGCAGAGGAGAATGAGGAACAACAGCCAGGGAGGTAGGAGGAAACCCAAGAGAGAGTGTCCTCAAAGGCTAAGTACAGAAAGTATTTCTAGGAGGAAGAGAAAGCACTTTGGAAACTGCAAATTGAGATCACAATACAAGGAGATAATTTGAGGTTGGGTATTGACCACTGAATTGTTATGTAGCCTTTGGCTAGTCACAGGGTCTCTGCTCCTCTATCTGTAAAACGGTTCTTTAGAGATTCCCCAGCTCCAATGCTCTGTGACTGGTCCTGTCCTAGCCCCAGCCAGCCGAACCACCTGCTGGGTTGGGTTTACCACCCCCATGCCTCCCATCTTCTCCCTATCCCTGCCCTTGGCCCCAACCCCCACCTCCCACCATTTAACTCACTAGTGCATAATCTGTAATTTTGCCTCTGAGGGGTTCCCTCGCCTTGAACCTGGGGGGTGGGTATAGGGTTACTGTAAATACTTGCCCTTACCTCCTGAGGTTCACCCCTCACCCTGCCAATGTGCTCAGTTGTTCTCCTCTGGCCCAGGCCCCTGGCTCAGGCCCAAAAACCAAGTAGGTTGCAGCTGCAGCTGGGGAAAGAAAAGAGGCTGCCTATTAACCCTCCAAGACCCAGAATCTCAGAAACTGCTTTGGAGAGGAAGGCTGGGAGCCACGAGTGGGCAGTGGGACTAGGGTCTGGAGCTGCAGATTAAGGTGAAAGAGTCTGAAGCTGGGAGCCAGAAAAACTGGGGCTAGAAGGCCTCACATAGGGGGCTAGGGAGTGAGGTGTGTTGATTGAAGTCTGGGGCTCCAGGCTTGAGGCTAAGCCTGGGAAACTTGGGGCTGGGCTCTGGGATTGGGAACCAGGAAACCGCGTACTCAGGCTGAGGGTGACTGTTACACTGACCCCTGCTGGGAAGTCCCAGAGAGTGCCCCTCAGGTCCTCTGGGAACTGGAAAGGATCAGGGAAGGAGAAGCTGGACTGAAGCTGAGCCCTCGGGGTGGGGGGGGGAGGCAGCTGAGCCAGGGAGTTCACAGGAAGCCAGGCACAAAGAAGGGCTCCCTAAGGAATAGAGTAAGGTGCCCGGAAGGAGGGCAGTGTCCAGGAAAGGCTAGGGTCAGGGAACAGAGTCCCTTAAGGAGCAGGAGTCGAGGCCTGACAGGTGGCTTGGAGGTGCCTAAAACCATCACATGTCAGAGCTGGAGGGTTTCTCTATTAGCCAGTCCAGAGTGGCCCAAGGGTGCTCCTCAGAAGCCAGTCCTATGATCCTGTGGTGAAATAAGTATGGAAAATGCAGCCTGTCTGTGTGCAGAGAGTCTCTCTTAGAGACTCTCAAAAGCATATTTGCCATTTATTGGCTCTGATAGGATCCCTGCATTTTTTTAAAAAGCCTAATTAATGTCCCATTTTATCACAGAGGCCTTTTTTAAAATAACCAAAACCTGCTAACATCCACAAACTAGACTGAGGGACACAGTTAATCTGACCTCTCATTTTACTTCTGGGGAAACTAAAGCTCAGAGAAAAGGCATGATCTGCCAGGAGAAACAGAACTAAGACAAACTCCACGTGTCCCATCTTCAAAGAACATCAGAGCTGAGAGAGCCTGTTAGGGCAATCTGGTCCATCTTTGCCTCCATCTCCATCATGTACAGATAAGTAGACTGAGGCTAGAAGAAAGGCCATAGGCCAGGCGCAGCGTCTCACGCCTATAATCCCAGCACTTTGGGAAGTCAAGGTGAGAGGATTGCCTGAGCCCACAGGTTCGAGATCAACCCGGGCAAATTGGTGAGACCTCATCTCTACAACAAATCAAAAAAATTAGCCAGGTGTGATGGCGTGTGCCTGTAGTTCCAGCTACTTGGAAGGCTGAGGCGGAAAGATCACCTGAGTCCAGCAGGTCGAGGCTGTGGTGGCCATAAGCATGCCACTGCACTCCAGCCTGGGTGACAGAGTGAGATTTCGCTAAAAAAAAAAAAAAAAAAGAAGAAGAAGAAGAAGAAGAAGAAGAGAGGCCATGACTCCTCTACCACAAGTTTCTAGATGGGACCCCTAACTTGACTCAAAGAGTCTGGTGCTCTGACATGCTACACAACCTCCAAAACCAGGTCATCCTCCCCAGCCAGGCCATGGGGGCCATCTTCTACTGATTATCCCTCTACCTTCCTTCACCTTATTATCCTATTCCCAGGAAATTTATAAGTTCCAATAAGCCCTAAAAACTTTCCTGAAAATGTCTCCTCAGCTAACTCCTAAGGTCCTTGTTTTTTAGGCTCTGGTTTCTCCTGTTCCCTTCCCAGTGTTGAGCAATAGTGCTGGGCATACATTCCAGACTGATACCTTATGGAGAAAGTAGGATATGCAATGAGCTGCACTGTGTGGTGTTTTTTGTTGTTGTTGTTGTTGTTGTTCTTTTTCTTTTTAGTTGGAGTCTCACTCTGTCACATAGGCTGGAGTGCGGTGGCAGCTCACAGCCTCCGCAGCCTTAACCTGCTGGACTCAGGTGATCCTTCTGACTCAGCCTTCCGAGCAGCTGGAACTACAGGTGTATGCCACCACACCCAGGTAATTTTTTGATTTATTGTAGAGACAAGGTCTCACCAAGTTGCCCAGGCTGGTCTCGAACCCTTGAGCTCAGGCAATCCTCTCACCTCGGCCTCCCAAAGTGCTGGGATTACAGGCGTGAGCCACCGAGGCCCCCAAGATTTTAAACTAGTTAAACTCTAGAGGTCTATCTCCTGAATGTAGGAAAAGGAAGCAAAGGGCCCCAGGAGGAGAGGTAGAGCCAGAGCTGGGCTTTTATTCATGTGTTCCCACACCCAAGGTGGTTTGCAGAATCACCCCACTGGCTGTTGCAGCAAGAAAGCTGGGGCAGGTTAAGCATGTGTTCAATAGAGAGAAATTGTTTACACACTTGGGGTAAAGACATAGAGACACAAATGAGGAGTCTTGAGGCCCAAGCGGGGCTCTCGCCCACCATCCAAAACCCAAACAGACCCGGTGTGGCCCCCTACCTCTCTCCCTGCCTTGCTGCCATTTCTTGTTAGGAGGTCACCCCTCAGGAAAGGCTAGCCTGCCTGCCTCAGATAAAGCCTGGGGCCAGATATGCCCAGCTCCTCGCCCCCTCCTCCTCACCCCCACCCCACACCCCCATCCCCGCATCTGTCGGAAGGGGAAAGGGACAAAAAGAGCAGAGAAGTTTGCCCGGAAGGTCCACAAGCTTCTTATCCCCACTGGCTGGACACTGCCCCTTCTCTGTCTCCTCAAGGGCTCCAGCTTCTTGCAACCCCCCACCACCACCACAATGAGTCCCAGGAAGCAGCGGCTCTTGCCAGCAGGGCCCTCCCTGTGCTCTAGCCTCCAGCCATGGATCTCGGGCCCTAACTCGATTGTGCACCGTTAATCACAGCGTGTGCCTGTGGGCAAAATAAACAGGCGACCTCAGAAGTCCTCTCATCCTCATCAATCCCTGCCCTAATCAGGCCTCCTTCAGCACTGGAGCTGGCCGGAGGCGCCAAGGGGGTGGCGAAGGGGGGGCTGTTGGGCGAGGGTCCGATTAGGTCCTAGCAAAAAGGCTGAATGCCCCCCAGTCAGTGGTGGTAGGGAGCTGACAGGAAGAGGGGAAGGTGATGTGGGTACATTGACATTTGGAGGACCTTTAGGATAAGGACAAAAGCAATAATTGAGAATAAACTGGCCTGGCTTTGGCACCTACTAGCTTGGACAGGTTACTTACTGTACCTCTCAGTGCCTCCCTTTCCTCATCTTCAAAATGGGGATAATTCTACCTACTTCATAAAGTTATTACAAAAGTTAAATGAGTTAAGACATGTAAAGCACTGATAAGGGGGCCAGCACATAGCCGGTGCAATGCAAGTGTTTGTTAAACAATGAGACCACAGAAGGAAGGATTGGGGGAAACATTGGCTTGGCAATTTCCTGGATACTCCTTCCTCTTACAGATGGCTTGAGAGGGTTCTCAGCTATTTAGGCTCCAAGCTGAGGGCAAAACCTACAAACTGTGGAGGGCTCAAGAGGGCAAGTGGAGTTCATCTAACTTCTCTGAGCCTCAGTTTTCTGTCTGTAAGATGGAACCGTAAATGCACCTACATCATGGAGTTGTTGGTGAAGATTAAAAGATCTTATGAATGTGGTAGCTGATAGTAAGTACACGACAAATAATAGCCAGCTCCTATTGCCTTCTGAGTGTTTGTTCTGTTTTTGTTTATTTAATGCGTTCTCTCTCTCTTTTTTTTTTTTTTTAAGTTAGAATCTCACTCTGTCACCCAGGCTGGAGTGCAGTGGCACACTCTTGGCCACCACAGCCTCGACCTGCTGGGCTCAGGTGATCCTTCCGCCTCAGCCTTCCAAGTAGCTAGAACTACAGGCATGCGCCACCATGCCTAGCTAATTTTTTTCTTGATTTATTGTAGCGATGAGGTCTCACCAAATTGCCCAGGCTGATCTCGAAACCGCGGACTCAGGGAATCCTCTCACCTCAGCCTCCCAAAGTGCTGGGATTATAGGCATGAGCCACCGAGCCCAGCTAATGCATTCTCTTTTTTTTTTTTTTTTTTTTTGAGTTGGAGTCTCACTCCTCGCCCAGGCTGGAGTGCAGTGGCACCCTCACGACCACTGCAGCCTCCACCCGCTGGGCTCAGGCGACCCTTCCACCTTAGCCTTCCAAGCAGCCTGAACTACAGGCGCGCACTACCGCCTGCTAATTTTTTTATTTATTGTAGAGATGAGAGCTCGCCAAGTTGTCCAGGCTGTTCTCGAACCCATGGGCTCAGACAATTCCCTCACCTCAGCCTCCCAAAGTGCTGGGATTACGGGCTTGAGCCACCGCACCCAGTCTCTTTTTTATGCCAACTATAATGATCGTGGACTGAATGCTAGTTCTGCACAACTCCTTATCCACCCCCGCCAACGACAGGCCTGAAGTGCAAGGCATAAAGTGCTATTCTTCCTCTCCCTGAAAATGAAAACGGTCGCTTGGCACCAGGACCACACCCCCACACACACTCCGCTCAGGCATCCAGACCCGACTCCGGGTGGGCACGAAGACCCGCGGCTAGGGGGCGCGGCGGGAGGCGCGTGGGGCTGTGGGCATCCCTGGGGCAGCCCCAGACTTCAGGTACCAAGACTGAGAACCACTGGAGACCCACGAACCAAAGTCCACGACTCCGCAGGCCCGGAGGCTAAGGGGCAGCCCCGCCCACCGACGTACTTGCTGCGCCCGCGCAGGGGCGAGGGTCCCGCGGAGAAGTGGGTGGGGAAAGAAGGGGGCTGAGGCTCGACTGGTGCGGATCCTCCCCACTCCTGGCCATCTTGGTCTTTGAGCTTCGGCCTATGCCTCGGTGGTGGACTGGAGGACCGGGCGTCTACAGGGTTGTGGAGGAAGGGAGGGTGCGAGTGAAGGGAGCTGGACCGGGTGCAGGGGACCCAGAAATCGGTCCTGCCTCGCCCGAGTCACAACCCTGGGCGCGCGAATTCCACTGTGCTGAGTCAGAAAAAGCCTTGGGGGCCTGGACCCAGAAGTTCTGCGCCAAGATCCGCGGACTCCGGCAGTTTCACGTGGGACCTAGACTTGATTGAGCCTGGGCGCTATACCCTGAGGCGGAAAGCTTGGGGGCCCAGTGTCCAAGCGAAGCAGAGTCGACGTCGTTTATCAGGTTTTTCGAGCAGCGTTGGGCCATACAGGTTTTTTATTTGTTTTTTGTTTAAGTTGGAGCTCACTCTGTCGCCCAGGTTGGAGTGCAGTGGCACGCTGGGACCTGCTGGACTCAGACGATCCTTCTGCCTCAGCCTTCCAAGTAGCTGGAACTACAGGCCCGCACCACCATGCCGGGATAATTTTTTGATTTATCGTAGAAATGAGGTCTCACCAAGTTGCCCAGGCTGGTCTCTAACCCGTGGGCTCAGGCAGTCCTCTCAACTTGGCCTCCCACAGTGCTGGGATCATAGGCGTGAGCCACCTCACCCATCCCGGGTCACAGAAGTTTAGGCGGGAGGCACGAGGTTCCAAAAAGCAGGGGGAAGTGTCTTCTTCCACGGTCTGGGTCGCACGTCCACGCTGCGTCCAACTCCAAAGCGGCAGCAAGTGACCTCCACCCCGAGATCCTGCCGCATAGGCGGGGACGCTTAGGGGCGCCCTATGGGAATGCAGCTCCTCTCCCCGGCCCGGACCTACCGGCGTCTCAAACTCCACAATGCGTTATCTCGCCTGCCAGCTTTCACCATCCCTAGCCGACGCAGGCGCGGCCCGCTGTAGGGTACCAAGGAGCGCTCCGCCCAGGTCCTAGGCCGCGCTGAGAGAGCATGTGAGGCGCCGCGCTTGCGACCGCCCCAAGCCCACCGTTTTTTGGTGTCTCGAGACTGCGGGGCCGGGGAGTGGAGCTGCTTCCTGGCGCCTAGCACAGAGCCGGTCCGGGTAGGTTAAGCGTTCGGGAAGTGGAGGAGGAGCGTGTCTACACGGCCTCAGTTCAGAAGCAGACTCGGAAAACCCCGATTTCCTGTCCCATAGGATGCCTTTGATGCGACAGCTTCCGCCCTGGCCCTCGGGCGGCGGGGATTCTGGGACCCCTTGCTGGGCCTGCTCCATCTGCAACTCCACCCTGGATTTCAGTTTCTCGTTTTAAAGTTGGAAATCAGTCTCTCCTGGAGTCCTGGAGGGAGGGGGTGAGGAGAAGGGACGAGGCGGAGGGCCTGAGGCCGTAGGGATTGGGTAGGAAGGACAAGGAGGTCAGGCCTACCCGCTGACCTCTCCCCTGCTGGGAACAGAGGTTGCCTCCCACGGCGGTTAGACCACTGGCCCATGCCCCCTCCCGGGGCACTGAGGACCAACCAGCTTGGCTTCATGGGCCAGATCGCCCCTCTGGCCTCCTTCCCCCAGGACACTGGAGGCAGCACTGTGGAATGGCAGATTCAACTGGGTTTGAGTTTCTGACAAGGACTCAAGCCGAAGGTGAGGGTTTACACCGAGAAAGGCTGCAGCCCTCTCACTTCCTTCCCCACTCCCTCCAGCCTTCAGCCAATCCTGGGCCTATTAAAAATGGAAAGTCAGCCGGTCACAGTGGCTCACGCCTGTAGTTTCAGCACTTTGGGAGGCAGAGGCTAGAGGATTGCCTGAGTCCAGGGGTTCGAGACCATCCTGGGCAACTTGGCAAGACCTCGTCTCTACAGTAAGACAAAAAATTAGCCGGGCACTCCCTGTAGTTCCAGCTACTTGGAAGGCTGAGGCAGAAGGATCGCCCGAGCCCAGCAGGTTGAGGCTGCGGTGGCCGTGAGCGTCCTGGGCAATAGAGTGAGACTCCGACTCAAAAAAAAAAAAAAAGGAAAGTTTAAGTGGAAAGTTCCCTGGAACTGCAGCCTGCACACTCCTACCTAGTCCTCAACCCCAGATGGCACCAGGATCAGTGACTACAACCTCCAGGAAACCCCACAGGAAGCCCCCTCGGGACACGTGCCTCTTGTGAAATCTACCCATCTGTAAAATGGGACAGAGGACCTCCCTCCTAGAGTTGCCAGAGACAAACGAATTAATGAATGTAGAGCGCTTAGCCGCGTCTGGCACTAATGAGTGTTGAATCCGTGTTATAAATAACAACAATAACGGCTTTCACTTTTTACAGACGCACGTGGCACGTGTTACCTTCACGAGCCCAACTAACCCGTCAAACAACCCTAACAGGAAGGTATCTCTAACCAACCGTATCATAGATGAAGAAACTGAGACCTAGAGAGTGGCACTCACTTGCCCAGGGCGGTTCAGCTAGAAGAGGGCCGACTGAATTCGCACCCAGGGCACTCCGGGGCTGAGATTGGGGTTGAGCTGAGCAATCTCGTGGCCTGGAGAAGCGAATTCTCGGCCAGGCAACCAAAAATAGCAACCCGCAGAAGCCAAGACCCGAGAGTCAGCCCGCCCCCGGACCGGAGATGAGGGAGAGCTGGAGGAGGTCAGGCCTCGGCGCTAGAGGGCGGCAGGGGGTCGCGCGGGGGCGGGGCAGGACCCCCACGTGCGCAGCCTGCAACCGCATCGAAAAGCCCTTTGTCGCGAGCAGCCGCGTTCGTGCCGCACTCGGCGGCTTAAAATAAAGACAATGTTCCCAGCCTCCCTGCGGCTAAATCGGGCGCGGGTGCGGGGGTGGTGAGCGAGCCGGGCGGGAGCGCTTCTCCCGGCCCTTCCTCCCTTCTCCCTTCCTACCTCAGTTTCCCCATCTGGTAAGGGGGACCCAGACGGGGAAGCGAGCGGAGGCGGGGTGTTGGGGGCGTCATCCTCCTGTCTCCGCGGCTGCACGGACTTAAGAAGGAAGCTGCGTGGGACAGAAGGGGGCACTCGGGAGGAGGCAGGGGAAAGCTGGACACCCTCCCCTCCCGCCCACAAAATAAGTGTTTTTATTTCTAAAGGGACGTGTGCAGAGGCGGTGGGAGAAGAGAAAAGGGAGACCAAGGAGATTGGGGGGAGGGGGCAAAGAGGGAGCCTGATTCAGACTCGGAAATGGATGTTGATCGTGAAGGCCTAACACCCCCACACTCAGCCACGTGTACGCGCACCAGTACACGCAGCCCCACCGCGCGCACAAGCCACAGCCACAAACCCTGGACAGCCCAGCAGGGGGCATTCCGAGTCCGCGCCCACGGGCGGGGACTGGTCAAGTTCTGACCCAACCCTGAACGGCCGGGTGACCCGAGGTGGGGGGGCGCTGCTCAGATTCCTCTCCAAGCTGCAGTGTCTGCCCATCCTCAGAAGGGAGACAGATTGGGTGACTGCTTGAGCCCCAGCTGGCTTTGAGAAGCAGAAATGCTCCCACTTGTAACTGCCACGTGTGCTCACCACTGGCACCTGGAGGCTGCTGGCCAAACCCCAGGGACTCTAGTTTCTGCTTCCTTGGCTCCATTGGCCTCTGAACTCCTGGGTGAGGAAGACTCCAGCTATCTACTTGGTAGAAAAATGGGCAGGGGGAAAGGGTGGGGCAGGCGGCAACCCCTGGCAGAATCCAGAGCCCTGGGATTAAACCAAGGCATCTGAGTCCAAACACTTGCCCACCACATGTTAATTACACCTCTGCTCTTCAGTTTCCTCACCTCCATAATGGGGATAATTGATGGTCTCATTCTTTCCCACCTCCCACCCCAGGGCTTCAGCACAGTCCAGTGGGGCAAAGAACACACCAGCCCCACCAGGCAGCCCCCTCCCACCTCCCCCCACCTAACTCTCCTCCATGGTCAGCTCCCCGGGAGGTCTCTAGGACCAGCTGAAGGCGCTGCAGCACCCAGGTATCTATGGCAAAGGGCCCCCCAAGGGTTCTATCTCTGAGGGAACTCAACACAGAAATCCAAACCAGCCTGGGGGGGTGGGCGGGGTGCTAGCCAAGCAGTGAGGCTGAGGGAGGTGGGGTAGAAGGGCTCACCTCCCAGGTACACACCTGTGAGCCCTGAGTAGGAGTCAGAGGAGACAGAGTTTGACAAGCTGGGAGGAGAGCTGTCTGTCTGCCTGTCTGTCTGTCTTCCAAGTGGAAGCTGGGGGTGGAGCAGGCGGGGAGGTAGAGGCTGCCTCACTTGTCAGAATTAGCAAGTTCCACAGTTGGGCAACACTCAGACACACATTGAATGCAGACACACATGCACACGCATCCTGCCTCCAGACCGACAGGGTCACACCTGCATTTACACAGGCTACACGGTGACATGAGTACACAGGGACACACACGCGGGACACTCAGGAGTGCATGGAGCAGGCACCTGGCCCCCCACTTATTCCTGCAAACCAGACATCTATATACTGTATACCCTCACACCAGGGCTATGCATAGCCCAGCGCTTGGAGCACGCAGCCCAACACGCGGGCACGTCCGCTCAGCCCCCCGGGTGGGTGCGCCAGCCCTCTGGGTCTGTTCCAAGTTGGAGCCTCTCACGTGAGGCCCAATGTGTCATTTCCAAACAGAAGGAATCTAGCTGCCTCGCAGCAGGGAGGATGAGCAGGGTGTGTGGCTGGGTGGGTGGGTGCGTGGGCATGTGCAGGGGGGAGGGCGTGTGTGCAAGGGAAGCAGGCATGTGAATGCCCGAGCATGTGTGTTGGGGCATGGTGCACACAGATTGGGGGCTCTAGGTTGATTGGGGGAAGGAGCCCTGGGAAACAGAGTGTGCCTTTGTGAGGGTGTGTGTGTGCCGCCGGGTCTGTGTGCAGTGGGTGTGGGTGTTTGTCTCCCTGTATCCGCCTTCTCTTCCATCCTGGACTTTTAGCCTTCCTGGGCTCGCCTTCCTCATGTCCTGCCTCTTTCCTCTCCGGGCTGGAATTGGGTGCCCTGGTGGAGGAGGGGGACATGCTCCAGGACCTAGTCCAACCCCAGACGCTGCCTGAGGCTTCCCTCCAGCTCCCCCTCCCTTCCTTCTCTCCCTTTCCTCCCTCCCTCTCTTTCCCTTTCTCCCTCCCCCCCCAGGCTGGCGTGCCAGGGGGTGGGACATGCCAATCACTGGCTGTGCCTCTCCCGCTGCCAGCACAGGGCGCAGCTCCCCCCCGGGAGCCAGGTGTTTGGGTCCCTGGAGACGCCGCCGGCCCCTGGGGAGGCAGTGGGGCTGAGGACCCCACAGACCCCTCTCCAGCCCCATGGTGAGTACATTTGGGGGAGCTTGGGAGGGGCTGCACTGAGGTGGGGTAGGAGGAGCAGGGTCCTGGGGGGTGGGCAGGGACCAGGAGGAGCCGGAAATGGGGATGGACCCCGGAGTGAGGGGGAGGCCAGGGATGGGTCTAGAGGGTGAGGGGGCTCGGTAGCATTGGACACTGGGTGCTCCAAACACCCTGTCTCCTGGCTTTGAGTGGATACATCTGATGTTTTTCTGGGCTTCCGCTGGCAGAAGAAATGGAGACCCCCCTCAGGAAACTGGACCTGAGGCCCAGTGGGATTAGGCTGCCTTGTAGCAAGCAGAGTCCCCAGCACCCTAGGGGCAGAGTGGGAAGGGCAAAGGGCCAAGAGGTAGCCCTTGCCACCAGCATCCTGTGGGAGGTTGCCCCCCCATTAATTGGTGCACCAGTCCTAGAATCTCCTCCTCTCCTCCCTCAGGGCACCCTGAATCCCACCACCCCCATCCCCACCCCCAAGATGGACTGAATCAGGCTGCTGACCAGACGGACAAGCTGGATATCAAGGTGGGTGTTGGGCCAGAAAACACCAAGAGACCAGGCAAAACGCCCCGGGGCTCTTTGGGGACAAACGGCCACATGAATGACCATGCTAGCCAGGGAACATGGCCCTGACATGTGCAGGGGCCCAGAGGGTCCTCCCTGTGTCCCTAGTATCTTGGAATCCCACAGAACAGGTCCCAGTCCCTGTCCAGGCAAAGCATGGACACTAACAAATACCCATACCAGGTGCCCACCCCAGTGCCCCCAACTATACAACGTGGAGAGGGGCTGGGGGCCAGGAGCTCTGATTCTTGCAGAGTTGCCAGCTCCTGGGCCAGCAGCTGGTGAGGGGTAGTCAGTGCTCATTAAGTAATTCAGACATGTGCAGTTTATCAGGCTATCAGAGGTTATCAGGGCCAGTGAAGAGGGATTCGCCTCTTCCCAAAAAACACACCTGCAGCTCCACTCAGACTGACCCAGCATGCCCTGGCCATTGGCCGGAAGGAGTCAGGCAGCCTCCAGCAGCCCGACAGTCTCCCAAGCAATCAGCTGTTCACTGAGCTGTCAGAGGAGAGTTCTCTGCCCCCTGACCTCAGCTACAGAGAAAGCTGCAATTGCTGCTGAGATGTGAAAGGGAAGATGGAGTGAAATGGGCTGCAGAGGATGTGACTCTGGGCTCCGAGCTGGCAGCTGGAGGTCTAGGAACTGGACCCAAAGTGCAGCAGGGAGTCCAAAGTATGGAGAAGGGGCGAGACAGAAGATCACATCAGACCTAGAAAGAGGCTTCCCACTGTACAGGTGGAGGGACTGAGGCTGAAAAAAGGGGAAAAGGTGCTCATGGTCAGAGAAGGAATGCTTAGGGGTCCGGGTGGGACTTGGAGCTTCTCCTCACCCTCATCCCAGTGCTGTTCTGCCGCCTCCGTGAGCAGGAAGGTGGGGTGGGGGAGCAGGGGTGCAGCAGGGGTGCAGCAAGCTCTGTGAGGCAGGAGCTTGGCTCCCAGCGGGCGGGGAGAGGTGGGTGAATTGAGCTGGGTTTCTGCTCTGCTGTGGTGCCATGGTGATGCCTACAAGGATGGGGGAGGAAGGCAGAGAGAAGAAAGGAAATGGGGAGGGGAGTGTGAGGAGTAACTAGCAGGGGGCAAGCAGAGAGGAAGATGAGGGGCCCAGAACCTCTAATGCCACACTGGCAGATTGGGGTCTAGACCCAGCCTGCTCATGGCCAGGCTCTGGCATGGTCTGGCTAGTCAGGCACCTGGTTAAGGTCCACCATGGGTGACTAAATTTGGTCACGATTCTAGGGCTGACGCTCCTCTTTCGGCTAAGCAGTGTAGGGATGCAGTATTTAACTGATGGCCACTACCCTTCACAGGGCTAGTGGCCGTTAAGCCTGAAAAGGTGATAAATTCTAATTGTTTACTCCCTCATTCCCACGACCAGGCATGGGGGTGGAAGTTTAACGGCCAAGAGCTACCTTTGGAGAAAAGTTAGCTAGGAAAGGGAGCCTCTTTGCACCCACACATGGGTGGGTTAAGGCCCCAGCAGAAGGGACCAGTCAGCAGACATGGCCAAAAGGAGCACTCTCCTCACTGCACATGTGAGGCCTCAGGTGCCCAGGCCACAGCCCCCTCGGTGTATCTCCTTCTCCTCAATATTGTCCTGTCTCCCTAGACAGGGTCCTGCTGGCTTCCAGGTCCAGAATCAAAGATGGTTCCACTCTCCCTACTCAATCCCTTCCCCAGCATCTCCTCATTCTCTGCCTCCCCTTCTACACTCCTTGGCCAGTGGTAAGGTTCAGGACAGGCTTGTGTTCAGGAATCTCTCTTTCTCTACCTCTCTCCTTCCCTCCCCCAGTGGCTCTCTCCCGTCCTCTCACCAGCCACATCCCCAGCCCCTGGGGATTGGTCCAGGGCGCTGGCAGTCAATAGTCTGGCCTGCTGCCCTAGAGGCTCTGACCTCATCTCTTAACTCTTTGAGCCCGGGCTGACATTTTCCTCCCCTCACGGCAACAAGTGCCATCACACACCCATATCTGTCCTATCACCTGAGTTAGCTTCCCTGAAGCCGGGAGAGGCGGGGTTGCCTTGGTTCATTTTACTGAGGATATTCCTGGCTGGTTTTGCCTGTGCTCTCCAGTCAGGCAGGGCTCCCTAAGGGGTGCAGGGGCCTGGTACATGAGCGGATGTGAGAGCGGAAAGAAGCAAAGGGACCTCTGGACCATGCTCTGGAGCCAGACCTGACTCCCCACAGGCATACCCTCATGCTCCAGGTCCTGAAATCAAGTATACCTTTACACATTTATTCCATAGATATTTATTGAACAACTACTATGTGCCAAGCCCTGGGATAAAGCAGTGAAGGAGGCAGACACAGCTCCTACCCTGCCTCTCAAAGACCTCTGGCTAGACTCACCCACTTCCCACAGCGTTGTCAACATACATCACACAGATAGACAGCAGACACTTTCACATACACTCAGGCCAGGTTCTTAAAGAAGGATTGGATTTCTCACTGTTTACTGATTGAAATGAGGACTGGGCCAGGCTAGTTGAGGTGGGCAAGGAGGCTGGTGAACTCCCCATTCTCTCAAGAGCAGTCTGGAATTGGGGTATGAGAAGTTGGTCTTGGTCCTTGAGTCTTGAAGCCTCAGTTTAGCATTTTTGCAAATTGGAGACCTACTTCACAAGGAGTTGTAACAGATAAATTAGATCATGCATGTAATGCTTAGAGCCATGTCTGGTATATGGTAAGCAGTCAGTAAATATCAGTTACTATGATAATGTTAGTAATATTATGAAAGCCGGTCAGGTGCAGTAGCTCACGCCTATAATCTCAGCACTTTGAGAGGCCGAGGCGAGAGGATTGTCTGAGCCCACAGGTTCAAGACCAGCCTAGGCAATTTGGCAGGCCTCATCTCTACAATAAATCAAAAAATTAGCCAGGTGTGGTGACGCGTGCCTGTAGTTACAGCTACTTGGAAGGCTAAGGTAGAAGGATCTCCTGAGCCCAGAAGGTCGAGGCCATGAACGTGCCACTGCACTCCAGCCTGGATGACAGTGAGACTCCAACTCAAAAAAATATATATTTATTTATTTATATATATATATTTTTTATATATATATATAAAATGAAAGGCTTCCCCAGTCTCCATCAGCCCACAGTCCTGGGCAGAAACGCTCTTCCTGCTTCCTTGTTACCTTCCCACACCCCAGACATGACACCCTCTGGGAATGAGTCTCTACATCCCTACAAAACTATGGATTCATCTCCCATTCCTAACCTCATTCAGCAGTGCACGCACCCCCCCCACACACACACAAACCCTCAGCCTAGAAGTTCACGCCATCCCACAAAAAGATTCCCAGGCCAGGACAGTGACTTGCCCAAGGTTACATAGCAAGACACCCCTAATTCCCATAGATGTCTTCACAGAATGTGCTCTACAAATGCAGCTTCAAGGCCCCCTTTCAACCAGTCCCTCCTTTATAGAATTTCTGTAGCCACTGCTGAACCCTGGCACCCTAACTCCCAGGTTAGGCCCAGTCTCCCCAGTAGAATCTGCCACAGTCACAGGAAATGAGGTTCTCTCACAACCTCCATCTCACTGATCCCACAGTAGCCTTGAACAGGTAGGGGGTTTTCCTCAGTCAAGAATAAAGAGACAGCCAGCATGGTGACTCACGCCTTGTAATTCCAGCACTTTGGGAGGCTGAGGCAGGAGGATTGCTTTTGCCTAGGAGTTTGAGACCAGTCTGGGCAACATAGTGAGATCTCGTCTCTACAAAAAAAAAAAAAAAAATCAATAAATTAGCTGGGCGTCGTGGCAAATCTGTAGTCCCAACTACTCAGGAGTCTGAGGCAGAAAGACTGCCCAAGCCCAGGAGGTCAAGGCTGCAGTGAACCATAATTTGACACTGCACGCCAGCCTGGGCAACAGAGTGAGACCCCGACTCGAGAAAAAAAAAAGAAGAAAGATACCTGGACAAGGTCACATAGCAAGGACTAGAGCACGTCTCCAGAAACCTTCTCCTGAGCTCTTTCACTGTCCGAGAGGGTTGTGGATGAGGACCATGCTTCTGATTGTGGAGGAAAGGCAGAGTCACTGACAGGCCAGTTCTTGGGCTGCATCCCAGGAGGTAGAAGGCCCAGAGGGTGACAAGAATCGGGCCAATTCCTCAGAAGCTCTCTGCTTTCTCCATCACCCCAGCTGTCCCAGATGGGCATCCTTAGCCCTCAAGGTACATGGGTGGGGCCGAGAGGGGTTGGCCAAGTGGAAAGAACACAGGCTGGGAGCCCACAAGTCAGTTTCAGAATCCCAACTCCACCATTTTTTTGGGAGCATCAGAAAGTCCCTCAACTTCCTGAGCCTTAGTGTCTCCTTCTATGATATAAAGATAGGCTGGCACGATGGCTAACACGTATAATGCCAGCACTTTGGAAAGCTGAGGCCAGAGGGCTGCTTGAGCCCAGGAATTCAAAACCAGCTTGGGCAACATAACGAGACCTTGTCTCCACAGAAAAATTTTTAAAATAAGCTGGACGTGGAGGTGCATGCCTGTCGTCCCAGGTACTCGAAGGATGAGGCAGAAGGATCACCTGAGCCCCGGAGGCCAAGTTGCAGTGAGTCGTGATTGTGCTACTGTACTCCAGCCTGGGTGACAGAGTAAGACCCCCAACTAAATAAAATAAAATAAAACAGGAGAGTTGGAAGAAAATTTCCAGATGTCAATGCAAGGGACAACCAGCTTCCTCACCTCTCAGGATTAACTTCTCACAGACTCCCCTGTTCTTAAGGCATTTTTTAATTCTCAAAGTTATAGTTAGCCTTGTGATGGGCAGAGGTCACTGTGTTCCCACCCTGCGTTGATGTCATTCCAGCCCCCACTGAGAGAACCTAAGTAAGCCTTCAGCTTTGCCTCAGGGAATTGGGTTCTTTCTGTTCAGCATCTTGAGGTGTTAGTTTCAGGACCCTGTAAAATCTCCCCGGATGCCAAGCTGGTCCAACTTCTGCACTACAAATGAGTGAACTGGGAACCTGAAAGAGACTGTGCCTGGGGTCTGAAGGGAAAGGGGCCTGGTGGGAAAGGACTGGGCCATGGATACAAAGAAGGAATCAGGAATAACAAGAGAGGCCTTTAAATGAGTTTCAGTGCCAGGTGCTTTGAACACTATTATCAGGGCCATGAAAGGTTGACTGATTGCTGATGGATACACAACTAGGAATAGACAGCACTGAGCTTCAAACCCAGGGCTGGGATCCACATGCCAGGTCTAGGGTGAGTCAAATGAGGCACTCAGCCCAGAGCAAAATTTAAGAGAGAGCACAAAAAAAAAAACTCACTGATCAAGAGAAATAATATTGTAATATAAATTTTTTTAAATAGGCCAGGTGCAGTGGTTCACACCTGTATATCTCCAGTACTTTGGGAGGCCAAGGCAGGAGGCTGCTTGAGGTCAAGAGTTTGAGACTAGCCTGGGCAACATAGTGAGACCTTGTCTCTACAAAAAATACAAAAATTAGCCAAACGTGGTGGCGCATGTCTGTAGTCTCAGCTACTTGGGAGGCTGAGGCGGAAGGATTGCCTGAGCCCAGGAGGTCAAGGCTGCGGGGAGCTGTGGCTGTGTCACTGCACTCCAGCCTGGGTGACAGAGTGAGACCCCCAACTCAAATAAAATAAATAAAATAAAAGTCTTATTAGAATCAGTGCCAGGATTAGTATGAGGCAAATAAGAAAGAACTGGCCAAGTGCAGAAATGGACCTTGTCTTTGTTTAACATATTATTCATCATGGATTTTATGCATTAATTTATACTTTTGGGCTGGGTGCAGTGGCTCATGCCACTAGCACTTTGGAAGGCCAAAGTAAGAGGATTGTTTGAGCCTAGGAGTTTGAAACCAGCCTAGGCAACATAGTGAGACCTCACCTCTAAAAAATTTCAAAAAAATTAACCAGACGCAGTGGTGTTTGCCTGTAGTCCCAGCTACTCAAGAGGCTGAGGCAGAAGGACTACCTGGGCCCAGGACTTCAAGGTTGTAGTGAGCTGTGATCGTGCCACTGCACTATGTGAAATTAAAATATGTTCTTGGCCGGGCTCAGTGGCTTAGCCTGTAATCCCAGCACTTTGGGAGGCCAAGGTGAGTGGATTGCCTGAGCCCGTGGGTTCGAGACCCACCTGGGCAACTTGGCAAGACCTCATCTCTACAATAAATCAAAACTTAGCCAGGCGTGGTAGCGCACACCTGTAGTTCCAGCTACTTGGAAGGCTGAGGCAGAAGGATTGCCAGAGCCCAGCAGGTCGAGGCTGCAGTGGCCGGGAGCGGTCACTGTACTCCAGTCTGGGTGACAGAGTGAGACTCCAACTCAAAATATATATATATTTTTTTTTCTTAATTACTAAGTTTTGGGGTACCCCTTTTATTGTGCACCCAAGACAAGTACCTGACTTGCCTCACCCTGTTCCTAGCCTGCTGGGGTATGGGGAGCCAAACTCTGAAGGCTGCATCATGCCCAGTCAGTTAGGAGGCCCCTGCAGCCAGGCAGAGTGCAGCCTCTCAGGCCAGCGAGCCTTTGCCCAGGGATACAGAGCTGATCCAAGTTAACTGGAGGCTACAGAGTGGGAGGAAGCACCCAATCTAGCATTCAGGAGACCTTAGACTAGACCATACCTTCTATCCCCTTTTCTCTGGACCTCAGTTGCTCCCTTTGTACCATAGGCATAAAACCACACTGAGTTCAGAAGATCAAAGTGATGAGAATTATGCAGGGCAAACTCCCAAGAGTCGTGTCCACCAGCAGACTCACTGGTGAAAGCCCCAGCCTGAGTCCAGCCTCCAGCCCATTGTCTGACTTTGGTCAAAGGAGGCGGTGCAACAAAACTCAGGAATCAAGACAAATCATATATATTTTGAGTAAAAGTCTCACTCTGTCGCCCAGGCTAGAGAGCAGTGGCATGCTTATGGCCACTGCAGCCTCAACCTGCTGGGCTCAGATGATGCTTCTACCTCAGCCTTACGAGTAAACAGAATCATAGGTGTGTACCACCACACTCAGCTAACCTTTTTATTTATTGTTGAGACAAGGTCTCACCATATTTCCCAAGCTAGTCTTGAACTCCTGGGCCCAGGTAATCCTCTTGCCTCGGCCTCCCAAAGTATTGGGATTACAGGTGTAAGCCACTGTGCCCGGCCTACAAATCATATATATACTTTTTTTTCCTTTTTTGAGTCAGAGTCTCACTATTGCCCAGGCTGGAGTACAGTGGCATGCTCACAGCCTCGACCTGCTGGGCTCAGGCAATCCTTCCAGCCTCAGCCTTTCAAGTAGCTGGAACCACAGGCAGTCCCACCATGCCCTGCTAATTTTTTGATTTATTGTAGAGACAAGGTCTCACCAAGTGCCCAGGCTGGTCACCTAAGCCCAGCAGACCAAGGCTGCAGTGTCTGTGAGTGTACCACTGCACTCCAGCCTGGGCGACAGAGTGAGAGTCCAACTCAAAAAAAAAATTATTTAGCAGAGACTGGCACTCAGGAGGCACTGAATAACAGCAATGAGCATTATTATTACTTGTTATTATCATAGTATCAGATTTTGTGTGCAAAAATGTAAATATTTGTGTTTACTTAAATCATTTAAAAATAGAAAGTAATTGACATAGTAGAAGCTAGGCAATATTTTTTTGCACTCATGATTATAATGCTTTTTCTCCTCAGTTTATTATATTATAGAGATGTGGGGTACACATCAGGATTAGGTACATAAGTCTACATGCAGGTGAAGTTTGGGCTTCCAACTGATCTTCACTTCTTCTGGTTTAGGACCAGGAACCCTTTGTGTTATCAGATTTTTTTCCCTCTTTTAATTTTTTATGTAAAGTTGTGGGGTACAATTCAGGGCTAGGGATACAAATAATTAACCATGCAGGTACCCTTATGGATGAGGTGTGCCCCCCTCCCCCTGTGTTATCAGATTGTTTAATCAAATAATAGACATCCTGGCCATATGCGGTGACTCACACCTATAAATGCAGCACTTTGAGAGGCCAAGGCAGGAGGACTGCTTGAGCGCAGGAATTTGAGACCAGCCTGAGCAACATAGGAGACCTTGTTTCTACAAAAAAATCAAAACATTAGCCAGGCACGGTGATGTGCACCTATAGTCCCAGCTACTTGGGAGGCTGAGGCAGGAGGATCGCCTGAGCCCAGGAGTTTGAGGCTGCAGTGAGCTGTGATTGTGCCCCTGCACTCCAGCCTGGGTGACAGTGAGAACCCGACTCAGAAAAAAAAAAAGAAAAGTAGAAGTGGACATTCCTAAGCAGCCGAGAGCCCTCATTGCTATACATACTGGGAGTTCATGGGCTCCAGTGCTTACCGTGTGCCAGGGGCCATTCTAAGCACTTAACAAGCATTGGCTCACTTAATCCTCACAACAGTTCTTTGAGGTATTAGCTAATGGTATTAGCTAATGGGTATTATCCTTATTTTTCAGTTGAGGAAACCAAGGCATATAGAAGTTACATCATTAGCAATCACCACACACGCAGTAAACAGTGTAGCCTAGACTCAAATCCAGACAGTCTGGCTCCAGAGTCCAGGTTCTTTAACTGTGATGTTACACAGTTAACTGTGTACACTGTACTGACACACAAGCACACCCTACCAGCCACCGTTCCTCCTCATTCCATTCCACACTGAACTCACCATGTGGAGAGCTGCTCTGAGACATGGACGGTTCAGCCTGAGCCGTGAAGAGGCCCCCAGCCACACACCACCCAGGCCACCCGTCGCAGGGACAGCACTGCCATCTGTTACAGGCCAGGTGCCCAAGGAACCTGGGCACCTTGGGGGGCCCTTGTCCAACATCTCTCCCTTGGAATGTTTCCAATAGTACAGTCTCCAAAGGCCACTGTGGGTTGAGGGGACCCTCGGTCTCTTCAATGGACAGATGGATACCTGAGGCCCAGAACAGAAAGGGACTCACCAAATCATGCAGCAGGAAGGCCAGGCTGAGCTGGCCTGGACACTCACCCTTCAATCTTGCTTCACCTTAGTTGTGAGGACCTCCTGCCCAGTCAGGAAGTTGCCAAGGGTCCTGGCCTTTCTCTCTACCCAGCCTTAGTGCCGAAGCCAGACTCCAGATCCAAAAAAAGTCTGGGGGATCTTCCTGTTCTCCCTGCTTCCCCCCACTCAGCTTGGACCCAGGAACAGAGCGGGAAAGGGAGGATGGCCTCCCACGCCCCATCTGGGGCTAGACCCCCACTTAGCTGGGAGCTAAGGCCCTGCTGCCTGATTTTACTCCAGGCCTTCTCACCATCAAGCAATTGTCTGGGCCCAGCACAACTTTCCATGCTGCCCTCACAGGCGATCCAATTCAGCCCCAACCCCACCCCCATCACATGTATATGTAAATCCACATGCACAGAACAATGTGCTGACACAAATGCACATGTGCACACACACACACACACACACACACACACACACACACACGGCACCCCTCTGCTCCCATCTCTTTCCCCTTATCTTCTCAGGAGCCCTCTCCTTTCTTCCCATCTCTCCTTATTAGATGGAAGAATCCCACTGGAGCACCACAAACCCAGTGAGAGCGAGAACTGGGTTCTCATCACACTCACCACCTGTGTCACCATGGCCAAAGCTTGCAGCTGCTCAGAGCCACAGTCGCCTCACAATGAGATGGGAACAATGAGACCTTCCTCCTAGAGATGTACGACGGTTAAATTAGATAATTCAATTAAGTGCTTAGCTCTGTGTCTGGCGTGTAGTAAACTCAGTAATCGAGGGCTTTAATAAAGTTGAGTGAAATGCTTTGAAAAACTGCAGGACTATATACAAAGTGAGTCTCCCAACTCCTACCATGTGAGATAAGCAAGACAGGAGTTAGTAGTAATTTCCCAATGAGAAAATCGAGGCTGAGTCTGAATGGTGAAGCTGGAATGACGACTCAGATCCCTGGATTCCAAAGCCACCCCACCCCATGCTGCTGGCAGACCCACTTGTGCATTATAAACTGCATTATAAATGGCCGTGGGTGAGCACCGGTAAGGGAGGGTGATGCTGTGTGGCCCAAAGCTCTGGAGGGCAGGGTCTGTGTCCTTCCATGCGGGGCTCTCAAAGATGTCTGGGGGCCCAACCAAAGCCTATGCCCTCTCTTTTCAGGTGATGACCTTCCTCTGAGGAAGCCCTGTAGCCTGACTGGAGGAAAGGGCTCCCCTGCCCCAGCTCCACCTGCCACCATGAACACCTCAGCCCCACCCGCCGTCAGCCCCAACATCACCGTCCTGGCACCGGGAAAGGGTCCCTGGCAAGTGGCCTTCATTGGGATCACCACAGGCCTCCTGTCACTGGCCACAGTGACAGGCAATCTGTTGGTACTCATCTCCTTCAAGGTCAACACGGAGCTCAAGACAGTCAATAACTACTTCCTGCTGAGCTTGGCCTGCGCAGACCTCATCATTGGCACCTTTTCCATGAACCTCTACACCACGTACCTGCTCATGGGCCACTGGGCTCTGGGCACGCTGGCTTGTGACCTCTGGCTGGCCCTGGACTATGTGGCCAGCAACGCCTCTGTCATGAATCTGCTGCTCATCAGCTTTGACCGATACTTCTCTGTGACCCGGCCCCTGAGTTACCGCGCCAAGCGCACACCCCGCAGGGCAGCTCTGATGATCGGCCTGGCCTGGCTGGTTTCCTTTGTCCTCTGGGCCCCAGCCATCCTCTTCTGGCAGTACCTGGTAGGGGAGCGGACAGTGCTGGCCGGGGAGTGCTACATCCAGTTCCTCTCCCAGCCCATCATCACCTTTGGCACGGCCATGGCCGCCTTCTACCTCCCTGTCACGGTCATGTGCACACTCTACTGGCGCATCTACCGGGAGACGGAGAACCGGGCACGGGAGCTAGCGGCCCTTCAGGGCTCCGAGACACCTGGCAAAGGGGGTGGCAGCAGCAGCAGCTCAGAGAGGTCCCAGCCAGGGGCTGAGGGCTCACCAGAGACTCCTCCAGGCCGCTGCTGCCACTGCTGCCGAGCCCCCAGGCTGCTGCAGGCCTACAGCTGGAAGGAAGAGGAGGAAGAGGATGAAGGCTCCATGGAGTCCCTCACGTCCTCGGAGGGTGAGGAGCCCGGCTCCGAAGTGGTGATCAAGATGCCCATGGTGGACCCCGAGGCGCAGGCTCCTGCCAAGCAGCCCCCCAGGAGCTCCCCAAATACAGTCAAGAGGCCGACCAGGAAGGGGCGTGATGGAGCTGGCAAGAGCCAGAAGCCCCGCGGGAAGGAGCAGCTGGCCAAGCGGAAGACCTTCTCTCTGGTCAAGGAGAAGAAGGCGGCTCGGACCCTGAGTGCCATCCTGCTGGCCTTCATCCTCACCTGGACGCCGTACAACATCATGGTGCTGGTGTCCACCTTCTGCAAGGACTGTGTTCCCGAGACCCTGTGGGAACTGGGCTACTGGCTGTGCTACGTCAACAGCACCATCAACCCCATGTGCTACGCACTCTGCAACAAAGCCTTCCGGGACACCTTCCGCCTGCTGCTGCTCTGCCGCTGGGACAAGAGACGCTGGCGCAAGATCCCCAAGCGCCCTGGCTCCGTGCACCGCACCCCCTCCCGCCAGTGCTGATGGCCCCCTACCCTGCATCCCTCCACCCCAGTCGCCGGGAGAGGCCGGTGGGAAGCGGGCAGGGGCTGCATCCTCAGCCCCAGGGCCCTACTCAGGCCTCACCGGCTTCCCAGGCCCCAGGGTCACCTTCCTGGGCAGCCCAGAGAGACCCTGCCAACTTTCCAAACCTTGCCATTCCCAGGCAGGAAGCGAAACCCGGGGAACTGGTTTTTCTGAGCCCCGCTGGGTGGGAATGGGCTCTTCACCAGAAAAAAGTCCCGAGAGGAGGATCCGGGCTTTGGACTCCTTGTTTGCCTTTAGGCAGGAAGTCAGGAGCCGGCAAGGCGGGCCAGGAGAAAGAAGGCTTAACCTGACAGTCTTCCCAGGCCCCGGGGCGCCCCCTGCAGCCTGGAACTGACACCGACTCCTGAGAGAGGAAAGCTTGGCTATAGGGAGCCGGGGATCCCTAGTTGGGGATCTCCTCCCACCATAGGCAGAGCCCGCCCAGCTGGGCCCTAGGCTCACTCTCCAGGATCGCCTAGCCTCCCTGCAAATGTCCCCAGAGCATCCCTATGTGGGTCGCCTCCAAGGCACTTGTCCAAGCATCAGCAGGATGATTACACCAGAGGGGTCCAGTCTGGCTAGTCACACGTCAAGTCCCAAAGCAGCAGCAGGACCAGGTGCCAGTGTCATTTCCCGGGGAGTGGGGGGGCAGGGGTGCCCCACACTCACACCCACACCCACACCCCTGCCCCGGAGAAACCTCAGTCCCTAACCTCCTGGCTCACAGCCACCACCTGGATGGATCTGCTCTGTGCAGATCTAGCCAGGCCTCCCGCATGCTGCCTGCCTCCAGCCCTGCCCCACACAGGCCTGGCCCAGCCAGCAGGTTCTGTCCTGTGAGCTCCCCAATATGACCCATGCATGGCCTCCCAGCCACCCTGATCTCCAGGCCCAGCCTGGCCCCAAGTGTTCTCTCCTTCCATCCTCAGCAAGTGCTGAGTCTGTGAATAAAGCCACATAACCAGCGGGCACTAAGGAGCCTTCCTCTCTGTGTCAGCTTAAAGCCCTGATCTCAGGCCCGGGCAGGATGGGGCAGGGAGGGCCCAAGTACTGTGGAAAGTGGGCTGCAGCCCTGAGGGTGGGAAGAACAGTACTGGGTGATGGATCTACCAAAGCTTGTGGATTCCAGCATCATGGAGTCCCTGGCTCAGGTGAGTGGGGCTATACAGGTAGATGTGGCCTCTGGAAGTGGGGCCACTAGGCAAAATAAACTGCTCATGCCCACATACCTGCATCTTCTCTATCGTCCTGCCACACCCAGGAAGTACAGAACTTCTCCAAACCCCTGTTGACAGATGGGGAGACTAACGCCCAGAGACCCAGGAGGATTTTCAGAGTTACTCCACAAAGCAACACCCAGACTTTCAGGCAATTCATAGACTCCTCACCCCTGGACTGAGGAAATGAGAGGCCTGGGGTATTTAGGCCAAATTCAGGGTGGTCCAGTAAGGCGCTTTTTTGGTGAAGAGATCCCAAAGCCTAAAGCAAAGGAGACCTAAGAGCTTAATTCCACAGCCTAAAGCACTGGTTCTCAAGGTGTGGTGGTTATTGGCATTCCCCAAGACCACCATTAGGATGCACAGAACTCAGCGAAGCCATCATACTCACAGTTGCAGTTTATTACAGTGGAAGAATACAGAGGAAAACAGCAACAGAAAGCAGTGCAAAGGGTAGAGTCCAGGAGAGGCCAGGTGCAAGATTCCTGTTGTCCTCTCCCAGTGGAGTCATGCAGATAGTGCTTAATTCTCCAAGCAGTGATGTGTGACAACATACATGAAATGTTGCCAACCAAAAAAGTTTACCAGAGCCTTGGTGTCCAGTGTTCTTCCTGGAGGTTAGTCACATGGGCACGGCTGACCACCCGCATGGCTAACCTTAGTTACTTCATTTCTGGCCCTCCAAGAGGTTAACCTGATACCATGCAGCCCAAAGCCTCCAGTATAAATCCCGTTGTTAGCATAGACTATCTGATGTCTGTGCAAGGCCCACAGGTAAGCAAAATCATTTTACCAGGCAGAATATTCCAAGGGCTTTGTGTTATCTCCTAGGAGCCAGGCAAGGCCAAATCTTTCTTTGAAATGTGCAGAGTTTGGACAACCCAGTCCTGCTGAGTGAGTCTTTTCATTCATATTGGTCCTGACCAGTAGCATTAGTGTCACCTGGGAACTTGCTAGAGATGCAAATTATTGGGGTTACCCTAGATTTGCTAAATCAGAAACTCCAGGGTTGAAACCCAGGCATCATTTATAAAGCCCTCCAGGTGTTCTGATGCAGATTAAAGTTTGAAAATTGCTGACCTCGAGGGATGAGGTCCTGGGTGGAGCTAAGCCTTTGCAGAAAGAGGAGTGGGAATTCACCCTGCATATGGTATTGGGACTCCCAGAAACCTTTGGAAAGAAAGCTTCTAATGCGATAGGCCAGGGTGCCCACTGAAGACAGGACAAAACAGCTCTGTGGGAATGACCCTAGGACCTTCTCCCACCAGCACAACTTCCTATGTTGTCCGCTCAGACCCTGAGTGGGCTCCTCCCTTGCCACTGAGGCCACTGGGGCCTCATAATTTCCTGAGGCCTCTTTAGAGCTAAATGCCCTGCCCTGTGTTGAAGGCATCAGAATTGAGGTCCTGGGAGGCAAAGAGACTGGGAGACTAGGAGACAGAGGAAGCCCAGCAGTGTTGGGACAACAAGAGTTTTAGAGGCAGATTAACCTGGCCTCTACTGAAAGTCAGAAGTAGGGAGTCAGGCCAGACGCAGTGGCTCATGCTTATAATCCCAGCACTTTGGGAGGCTGAGGTGAGAGGATTGCCTGAGCCCACAGGTTCAGGACCAGCCTGGGCAATTTGGTGAGACCTCATCTCTACAATAAATCAAAAAATTAACCGGGTGTGGTGGCGCGTGCCTATAGTTCCAGCTACTCGGAAGGCTGAGGCAGAAGGATCACCTGAGCCCAGCAGGTTGAGGCTGCAGTAAGCCTTGATCCTGCCACTGCACTCCAGCCTGGGCAACAGAGACTCCAACTCAAAAAAAAAAGAAAAAGAAGCCGGGCTCATTGGCTCAGCCTGTAATCCCGCGCCTTGGGAGGCTGAGGTGAGTGGATTGCCTGAGCCCGCGGGTTCGAGACACGCTTGGGCAAGTTGGTGAGACCTCATCTCTACAATAAATCAAAAAATTAGCCGGGTGTGGTAGCGCGCACCTGTAGTTCCAGCCATTTGGAAGGCTGAGGCGGAAGGATCGCCGGAGCCCAGCAGGTCGAGGCTGCGGTGGCCGGGAGCGGTCACTGCACTCCAGTCTGGGCGATGGAGTGAGACTCCAACACAAAAAAAAGAAAAAGAAGAAGTAGGGAGTCAAAGGTGGTATTCAGGTCAGGAGTGGGACTAGCAGTTCACACTTTCCCTCATTCCAAACTGCAGGTCCTAACTGCCATGTCCCTCACCAGACAGCTTTAGCCACGTCTCTCATCCTCAGTGTCTTCTGCAAAGAAACCCCTTGCAGAAGAGTTAAAAATTTGAGATAGAGCCGGGCTCGGTGGCTCAGCCTGTAATCCCGCGCCTTTGGGAGGCTGAGGTGAGTGGATTGCCTGAGCCCGCGGGTTCAAGACCCGCCTGGGCAGCAAGACCTCATCTCTACAATAAACCAAAAAATCAGCCGGGCGTGGTAGCACGCGCCTGTAATTCCGGCTACTCGGAAGGCTGAGGCGGAAGGATCGCCGGAGCCCAGCAGGTCGAGGCTGCGGTGGCCGGGAGTGGCCACTGCACTCTAGTCTGGGCGACAGAGTGAGACTCCAACTCAAAAAAAAAAAAATTGAGATAGACACTACAATGTCTCTATGATCAGTGTTACCACAAGACAAGGCTGCTCATGGGTAAACACCAGAAACCAGGTATAATTTCAGACCCAGTTCCTTCCCTAAACCTCCAGCTTGAGCTTTGAAGAGCCCAGAGTCCAGTGCCCTTTCAGCCCAGAGGGAAGAAACTCGCACCCGACATGGCTTGGTTAATGGAATATAGGGGAGCCAACTTGGGCAGGAGACGGCTGTGCAGTCCAGGAATGCTTACCAGAGGTGGAGCCGGTGCCCTGCAGGCTTCTGAAGCAAGCCTCTTGCAGATTCAGCTGCCAGAGAGCGGAGGAAATGACATAAGCCCGAAGGGAGAGGGTGGCAAGACATGGCACCAGTCCACCCCAAACACTGCACCCCCTCCCGCCCTGAGAGAGTCCTTGGCCCCAGAAACAAGGGCCGTGTCGTGCCTAAGCAGGAAGTAAAGAAAGAATGAGGTGGCTTTTTGAATGCCACCTCCGCCCCTGTTGTCACCACCCAGCCCTGGAGAAGGGGGAACATGTTAGGATCCTCTCTCCTCCCCCAACGCCCGCCACCTCCATTCCCACCATATAACTCTAGCGCCATCTGCTGGCGATCACGGCAATAGTTCTGCCGAGAAACGGCTATCGGAACCTGCCTGGGCCTGCTTCCCAGACGGCAGGACCAAAGGACAAATGATGGAGAAGGTGGTTTGGGCCACCCCAGTTCCTGCCCTCAAATCTCAGCAAGAACATAAGGCCTCGGAAGTATCAGCTTACTTGGCTACTACTACAAACGTGCAGACACAAGCCCTACCTCTCTGGCCAGTATATACCAACCTCACCAATTAGAAGATAAAAGGGAGACTTGGCATCTAGGGATAGTGCCACCCTCTCCCATTGCGTACTCAGGCCTTTGGAATCTTTGGTTTCTTTTTTTCCTTTTTTTTTTTTTTTTTGGTGAGTTAGAGTCTCGTTCGGTTACCCAGGCTGGAATGTAGTGGCACGATCAAGGCTTATTTCAGCCTCAAACTTCTGGGCTCAAGCAATCCTCCCACTTCAGTCACTTTGAGTAGCTGAGACTACATGTGTGTGACACCACATCCGGCTAAATTTTTAATTTTTTTATAGAGATGAAGTCTCATTATGTTGCCCAAGCTGGCCTTGAACTTCTGGGCTCAAGCAATCCTTCCACCTCAGCCTCCCAAAATGCTGGGATTAAGGTGTGAGACACAGCACCCGGCCAGAATCTTTGGTTTCATTTTGAGGAGACTGGCTCAGATTTTACAGAATCCATGCTGACCCAACAGGTAATTCAGACAGGTACTTGCTTGCCTTTAGTACACAAAAGCCTTTTGAAGGTGGCCCCACCAGCCTCAGGCTCTAAAGAGCTTAAGGTTATTGCTTCTGACACACAAATTGCATAACTCCAGGAATCAGAGGATTACACAAAACAGGCCTGAAAACAGTTCTCACTGTTTTCCCAGCCCCTGTTTTTCCCCTGCCCCTGAGTTTCACTCTCCCTCTTAGTATTCCTGACTTGGCTAGCATCAACATTCACACAGCTGCTCAAGCTGGGACTTGTCCTAGACTCCTTTTTACTCCCTGTACCCAGTCTATCCACTGAATAGTTCCCAAATTTGTCCAGTTTTCTGCATCCTCACTGCCGCTATCCTAATGCAGGTTTCTTGCCTGAAAAGCTGAAACAATTCCTTAATTCAGAGATTAGCAAACTTTATATGTAAAGAGCCAGACAGCAAATATTTTATACTCTGTGGGCCAAGAGACAAAATCAAAGATACTATATAGATACTCATATACTACAGTCTTCTGTCCTAACTATTCAACTCTGCCAGTGCAGTCAAAAGCAGTCATAGACCATACGTAAGCAAATAAGCATGGTTGTGTTCCAATACAATTTTATTTGAATTTTACAGAGATTTGAATTTCACATAATTTTTCATGTGTCACTTTGGATTTGTTTCTTCGATCTTTTAAAATTGCAAAATCCACCAGGTGTGGTGGCTCACGCCTGTAATCCTACCACTTTGGGAGGCAGAGGCGAGAGGATTGCCTGAGTCCAGGGGTTCAAGACCAGCCTGGACAACTTGGCAAGACCTTGTTTCTACAATAAATAAAAAAAATCCCAGCAGTTCGAGGCTGCAGTGGCCATGAACTTGCCATTGCACTCCAGCCTGGGTGACAGAGTGAGACTCCTACTCAAAAAAAATTAAATAAAATAAAATTGAAAAATCTGTCAGGTATGGTGGCTCACATCTGTAATCACAGCACTTTGGGAGGCCAAGGTGGGAGGATTGCTTGAGCCCAGGAATTCGAGACCAGCCTGAGCAACATAGTGAGACCTCGTATTTTCAAAAAAATCAAAAAGGTCAGACACAGTGGCTCAAACCTGTAATACTAGCACTTTGGGAGGCCGAGGCAAGAGGACTGCCTAGGCCCAGGGGTTCGAGACCAGCCTGGACAACATGGCAAGACCTCTTCACTAAAAAAAAAAAATAGGCTGAGGTGAGTGGATTGCCTGAGCCCGCGGGTTCGAGACCCGCCTGGGCAGCGAGACCTCATCTCTACAATAAATCAAAACTCAACTGGGCATGTAGCGCATGCCTGTAATTCCAGCTACTTGGAAGGCAGAGGCAGAAGGATCGCCGGAGCCCAGTAGGTCGAGGCTGCGGTGGCTGGGAGCGGCCACTGCACTCCAGTCTGGGTGACAGAGTGAGACTCCAACTCAAAAAAAAAAAAAAAAAATAGCCGGGCATGGAAGCACATGCCTGTAGTTCCAGCTACTGGAAGACTGAGGCAGATGGATTGCCTGAGCCCAGCAGGCCGAAGCTGAGCATACCACTGCACTCTAGCCTGAGCAACAGAGTGAGACTCCAACTCAAAAAAAAAAAGAAAAAGAAAATTAAAAATTAGCTGGGTGTAGAGGAGCATGCCTGTAGCCTCAGGAGGCTGAGGAGGAAGGATAACCTGAGCCCAGGAGGTCAGGGGTGCTGTGAGCCATGATCGTGCCACTATATGCGACAGTGCAGTGCGACAGAATGAGATCCCAACAGAGTGAGACCCTGACTCAAAAAAAAAGCAAAATCCATTCTTAGCTAACAGTTAGTACAAAAACAGGCCCACCAACCATAGTTAAGCAGCCTCTGCCTTAATTTCTCCACTCCCACCCATTATCCATGATCAAGCCAAAGTGATTTTGCTAAAACACTGATCTGATGCTTTCAATCCCTTGCTTACATGTAGCCAATCATTTGAAATGGAAATGAAAACTCCAGGGGTCGGGTGGCTCACATCTGTAATCTCAGCATTTTAGGAGGCCAAAACAGGAGAATAACTTGAGCGCAGGAGTTCAAGACCAGCCTGGACAATATAGTGAGATCTCATTATGTGCACAGAAAAAAAATCAAAAAACTAGGCAAGGATGGTGGTGCGAGCCTGTAGTCCCAGCTACTTGGGAGGTTGAGGAGCCCAGCAGGTCAAGACTGCAGTGAGCCAAGGCCCTGACACTGCACTCCAGCCTGAGCCACAGAGACCCTGTCTGAAATAAATAAAATAAGTAAACTTGGCCAGGTGCAGTGGCTCAAGCCTGTAATCTCAGCCCTTTGAAAGGCCGAAGCAAGAGGATTGCCTGAGCTCAGGGGTTCAAGACCAGCCTGGGCAACTTGGTGAGACCTCGTCTTCACAATTAATCAAAAATTAACTGGGCATGGTAAAGCTAGCCTGTAGTTCCAGCTACTTAGAAGGCTGAGGCAGAAAGATCACCTGAGCCCAGCATGTCAAGGCTGCGGTGGCCGTGAGCATGCCACTGCACTCCAGTATGGGCAGCAGAGTGAGACTCCAACATAAATAAATAAACAAACAAACAAACAAAAAACAAACAAACTTGGAGAAAGGCACCTGCTTTAAAAGTTAGGAAATAACTTACTAGAATTTAATAAGGCAGACTCATAAAGAAAAAAGAAAAGAAAATGCAAGCTCGGCTGGGCACCATGGCTCATGCCAATAATCCCAACTCTTTGGGAGGCCGAGGTGAGAGGATTGCCTGAGCCCACGGGTTTGAGACCAGCCTGAGCAATTTGGTGAGACCTCATCTCTACAATAAATCAAAAAGTCAGCTGGGTGTGGTGGCGCGGGCCTGTAGTTCCAGCTACTTGGAAGGCTGAGGCAGAAGGGTCGCCTGAGCCCAGTAGGTCGAGGCTGCGGTGGTTGTGAGTGTGCTACTGCACTCCAACCTGGGTGACAGAGCAAGACGCCAACTCAAAGAAAAAGAAAATGCAAGCTCCTTAGCCTTCAAAAGCCTTCACATTCAGCCCTGCTTACTTTCAGCCATTTCTGTGACCTTTCCCCCTATAACCCCTAGTCCCAGCCTCTGGAATTCTCATGATGATCACACAGACCCTAAGCTCACGCCTTCATGCTTTTATTCCTTTTCAGTTCCTCTGCTTGGAATATTCTTCCCCCACTTCATCTAGAAAACCCCTGTGCTAGCCTGGGCAACATAGCAAGACCTGGTCTCTATAAAAAAATCAAAAAATAGCCAGGCTCGGTGGCTCAGCCTGTAATCCCGCGCCTTTGGGAAGCTGAGGTGAGTGGATTGCCTGAGCCCACGGGTTCGAGACCCGCCTGGGCAGCGAGACCTCATCTCTACAATAAATCAAAAAATCAGCCGGGCATGGTAGCGCGCACCTGTAATTCCGGCTACTCGGAAGGCTGAGGCGGAATGATCGCCGGAGGCCAGCAGGTCGAGGCTGCGGTGGCCGGGAGCAGCCACTGCACTCCAGTCTGGGCGACAGAGTGAGACTCCAACTCAAAAAAAAAAAAAAAAATCAAAAAATTAGCCAGGCGTGGTGGTGTACGCCTGTGGTTTCAGCTACTCAGGAGGCTGAGATGGGAGGATCACCTGAGCCCAGGAGGTCGAGGCTACAGTGAGCTCTGCAGTCCATCCTGGGTGACAGAGTGAGACCCCAACTCAAAAAAACGAACAAAAAGAAAACTCCTATGCTTCCTTCATGATCCAGAGGAAAAAACATAGTGAGATCCTATTGCTACAAAAAATTTTTTTGATTTCACTAGGCATGGTGGTTCATGCCCATAGTCCTCACTGCTTGGGAGACTGAGACAGGAAGATCGCTTGAGCCCAGGAATTCAAAGTTACAGGGAGCTATAATTGCACCACTGCACTCCAGCCTGGGCAATTGTAAGACTCTGTCTATGGGGGGGAAAAAAAGATTCATAGGAAAAAACAGCCCCCATCTGCCATCTGAAAGGTTGCGGGGTGTCCTCAGGGAACAGCAGATTTCACTTAAAGCCAGAAGAAATAGAGAGGAGGCTAGGATGCAGGGGCACTGACAGATCACCAGAGAGGGCACAGTGGAGAGGTCTGGGAGGAAGGACCCGGGAAGTGGAGGGAGGGAATACATGGGGTTGTGTGGGGCTGGGTAGGGAAGTGGCAGTGTAGGCAGAGACAAGCCCATTGTTCCTCCAGCATTCCTCCCTGAAGACTCATCCTGGACTTTTGTACAATGGGCTGGCTCCAATGTCCGAGAGAGAATGGACAGTGTCTCTTTGCGGAAATCTCTGCCCTCACCTCACCCCCAGTTTCATCTCACCACACCTTCTGTGGCCTTCTCTGAGCCCAAAAGAAGTCTGATTGCCTGAGGAGAGACCCCTGCTGAGGCAATGCCCACCGGAGTCCATCTTTGTACAGTGAGGGTGCTTACTTGGAACCAGTCTGGCAATGGCAGGACCAGGCCAGGAAGCCAGGGTTCTCCAAATCCAGAGCTAATACAAGGTTTTATCTCAACACTGACTCCTCTACTTACAAACTTGATGACTTTGTGCAACTTACTTAACCTCTATGAACTCTCATTTCTTTACTGAGAAAGTAGAGCTGCTATACCTACCTGACAGGGATTTCAGTTCAGATAAATATTTACCAGGTCCCCCACTCTGTTCCAGGAACTGCAGGGTGACAAGCGTAGAGGTGCACAGAACATGGTCTCAACCCTGGAGAAGCTCACATTCTAAGACAATTTTTCAAAATGTGGGTTGTGACCCCATTAGTGACTCATGAAATCAGAGTCATGTTCAGCATTTTTTTAAAATGAACTAGTTTAGAATAGATTTCAAAGTACCAGGGTGTCACACATAATGAGGATAAGTAGTGCTTTTTTGAAACTTTTATTGCAGCTTAGGAAAAAAAATACATACATGTATGTAAGCACCAGGTCAAAAAGTAAACTATTTCTAGTGGTGGAATATAGGAGTTTGAAAGACCCTGGACTAGGGAATTGCTAAAAGAATTAAACAAGACTGAATACATGGATTAATTTCATAGGGCTGCTGTAACAAAATGCCACAATAGAGGTTGATTGTCTCACAGTTCTGGAGGTTAGAAGTCTAAAATCAAGATGTTGGCAGGATATAGTGAGACCACATCTCTAAAAAAAAAATGAAAAAATTAGCCAGGTGTGGTGGCATGTGCCTGTAATCCCAGCTACTTGGGAGGCTGACAGGGAAGGATAGCTTGAGCCCAGGAAGTAGAAACTGCAGTGAGCTGTGATTGTGCCACTGCACTTCACCCTGAGCAATAGAGTAAGACTCCAACTCAAAAAGCAAAAGAAAAAGAAATATGTTGGCAGGGCCATGCTTCCTCTGAAACCTGTAGGGGAGAATTCTTCCTTGTCCTTGGACTTTCAGTCGTCCCAGGCCTTCCTTGTCTTTCTGTTGCAGCTTTCAATCTCTGCCTCCCTCATCACATGACATTCTTCCCTCGTATATCTGTCTCTCTCTGTCTCTCCTCTTCTTAATGAGCACAAGATGTTGGATTGCCCACTCCTTCATCATCCTCATTCTAATTAATTGTATCTGCATATGTGGTACTAAGGGTTAGGGTTTCCATATTTCCTTTTTTTTTCTTTCTTTCTTTTTTCTTTTTTTTTTTGAGTGAGTCGGAGTCTCACTCTGTCTCCCAGGCTGGAGTGCAGTGGCACACTCACGGCCACCGCGTCCTCAGACCTGCTGGACTCAGGCGATCCTTCCGCCTCACCCTTCTAAGTAGCTGGAACTACAGGCATGTGCCACCATGCCTAGCTGATTTTTTTATTCATTGTAGAAACGAGGTGTCACCAAGTTGCCCGGGCTGGGCTCGAACTTCTGGGCTCAGGCAATCCTCTCGCCTCCACCTCCCAAAGTGCTGGGATAACAGATGTGAGCCACAGTTCCTGGCTCTTTTTCTTTCTTTCTTTTTCTGTCCTTGCATTGTTGAACCATTGGGCTTCAATGTCTCTTTTGGGGAGACTCAATTCAACCCGTAACAGTACAGGACAGTGTCCAGCACCAAGTCAGCGTCGCAGAAGATTTCTTTGGGACTGCCCCTGCAGAGAGCCACCCTGGAGGCATTCAAGCGCCTGCCATTCCAGGGCTTTGAGTCCCAGTGCTTGAGTTGAGAAATGCTAAACCACCACTAGTTTCCTGTTCTTGTTACACAATGCAGAACTCTCCCAGGACAAAAACATTGTGCCTTCTCAGAGAGCGCAGCAGATCTTGAGCCTCTCCTCCAGTATGTGCTTCCCAACTCATACCTCCTTGATGCCTTGTTCCCCACCTCTTTCTTCCTCCTCTCTTCTCTCAGGCCCCCTAAAGGAGACAATATGGAGCACAGCAAGAGTTTGGGAGTCAGAGTTTTGTGAACATGGGTAAATCACTTCATTATTCCAAGCCTCAGTTTCCTCATCTGTAAAAGGGAGATAATCATGCTAGGCCTGTCATATATTAAACACTTAGGAAACATTGGTTGCCTTCCCCACTCCCTGAGGTCTTCACATTCCTTTTCTCATGCTTCTCTGCCTCTGCCCAGCCCAGCCTGGGCAGTGGGGTGGACACACTTCAGAAACTGACCCATCAAGATCAGAAAGCACCTGACATATATATGGTCTGTAACACAGTAGACAATCAATGATCATTGCCATATGACATCTCACCACCTTGGACAACTGAGGACCAGACAGGAAGTCCAGTGGCTTCTCCAGTGATTAGCATTCTTGTCCTTCTGACATATGGATGAACTCTGACTCTTGAGAATCCCTTAAGATGGCTTTATTGTCCCTATTTCACTGGGGAGGAAACTGAGGCCAAGCGATTTAGGAAGGGTTAGGGCAAGGATTCCACACCAAAATGATCTCAAAGCCCATGCTTTCTTCCTCTTAACCCTGGCCACCATCTTAGCTGGGTGACGCACTCAACTCAACAGTACCAGTGTCATGATCTCTTAGTCCCAGGGGCCTTAGCCTCAGCCCTACATCAGCCACATCCAGGGTCCTCAACTGGTTGCTCTTCAAGAGTTAAACCTTGGCCAGGCGTGGTGGATCACACCTATAATCCCAGTACTTCAGAAGGCTGAGGTGGGAGGATCAGTTGAGCCTAGGAGTTCAAAACCAGCCTGGACAACATAGTGAGACCTGCATCTTTACAAAAATAAAAACACTGGGCAACTTGGCGAGACCTCATTTCTACAATAAATTTTTTAAAAAAAATTATCCAGGCGTGGTAGTGCGCACCTGTAGTTCCAGCTACTTGGAAGACTGAGGCAGAAGGATCACCGGAGCCCAGCAGGTTGAGGCAGGAGATCACTTGAGCCCAGGAGTTCAAGGCTGCAGTGAGTTAGATCGCACCACTGCACTCCAACCTGGGTGACAGAGCAAGACCCTATCTCTAAGGAAAAAAAAAAACTAAAACATCAATGCCTTTCATTCCCACTACCCTGTTCTCTCGCCCCCTCATCGTCCTCCCAGACTTGTCCTCGGCCCCTTCTCTGCCATTGCATTCCTTCCCTGAGCAGCCCTGACCATGCAATCTTCCATCGACACCACAAATGCGACCCCCTGGCCTCTTCCACCACAGATTCACCACCCTGGGTCAATCCCACCATCCATCCTCCCTGACCCTACATTGGCAGGCAGGCACTGCCACCAAGAACTCTCACTCCCTTGCAGATTGGTACACAAACAGATGAAGGGTTCCTGATCCCAGTCTAGGGGTCTGATGGTGCTTGTTGTCAGTCAGCTCAACCGACTCATTCCCAGAAGTGCTTGTTCTCAGCTTCCACCTCTCTCTTCATGCTTCATGCCCCTACCCTCCTGCCTGCCTCCCGCATGTTGATTTAAATGAGACAAGACTCTCAAACTCTTTGTTTGATTAAGAAACCTTGCAGTCACTGGGTTTGTTTTACCCCGTGCGTGTGGGAGGAATGTGCCAATGTTCCCCCTCTGGCTTAACAAAGAAAACTCACAGGTATTTATACCGCCTAGAAAACAGAGATATGAATTTAAATATTATTGCCAGGGCAACACATTATTAAGGAAGACAAGCAATCAGAATCACAAGCTATTTAAAAGTTAAAGGTTAGCCAGGCTCGGTGGCTCAGCCTGTAATCCCACGCCTTTGGGAGGCTGAGGTGAGTGGATTGCCTGAGCCCGCGGGTTCGAGACCCGCCTGGGCAGGTCTCAAAAAAAAAAAAAAAATTAAAGGTTACTTTCACAGGACAAAGCAACAGCCTCTTAACTGTGATTGTCTGACAAGACTCCCTTGTTAGAAATAACATTGACAAGGATGGTTTTATCATGCAGAAAAGAATCTGATTTTTTTTTTTTTTTTGAGTTAGAGTTTCACTCTGTCGCCCAGACTGGAGCGCAGTGGCTGTTCCCGGCCACTGCAGCCTCAACCTGCTGGGCTCCGGCAATCCTCCCGCCTCAGCCTTCCGTGTAGCCGGAATTACAGGCGCACGCTACCACGGCCCGGCTAATTTTTTGATTTTATTGTAGAAATGAGGTCTCGCCTGCCCAGGCGGGTCTCGAACCCGCGGGCTCAGGCAATCCACTCACCTCAACCTCCCAAAGACGCGGGATTACAGGCCGAGCCACCGAGCCCAGTTGATTTTATTTCTGTTGCTATAGAAGAAGGAACATTTTCTCTTTCATGTCATATTGAGTTTTTTTAGTTTTTGTTTTTTGTTTTTTGGTTTTTGTTTTGTTTTTTTGTTACCAGCAGTTAGAAGGACCTGGAGTCTTAAAGACAACTCCAGCCGGGCTCGGTGGCTCAGCCTGTAATCCCGCGCCTTGGGAGGCTGAGGTGAGTGGATTGCCTGAGCCTGCAGGTTCGAGACCCGCCTGGGCAACTTGGTGAGACCGCATCTCTACAATAAATCAAAAAATTAGCCGGGCGTGGTAGCCTCCGCCTGTAGTTCCAGCTACTTGGAAGGCTGAGGCGGAAGGATTGCCAGAGTCCAGCAGGTCGAGGCTGCGGTGGCCGGGAGCGGCCACTGCACTCCAGTCTGGGCGACAGAGTGAGACTCCAACTCAAAAAAAAAAAGACAACTCCAAGAGAAACAAAGGCAGGTCTGAGAGGTTGACCTCAAGCCTGTTGTTCCTGCCACCCACTACCTGGCAGTCAGCTTACATATCTCTCAGATAGTGGTTCCCACTCTCCTACCTCAAGGTTTGTCAAACTCGGGTGCACATAGGAATCACATGGGGTCGCCTTAAAATGCAGGTTTGGGCCAGGCACAATGGCTCATGCCTATGATCCTAGCAGTTTGGGTGGTTAAGGCAGGAGCTTGAGCCCAGGAGTTCAAGACCAACCTGAGCAGCACAGCAAGACTTCGTCTCTACAAAAAATACAAAAAATAGCCAGATGTGGTGGCACATGCCTGTAGTTCCAGCTACTTGGGAGGCTGAGGCAGAAGTATCTCCTGAGCCCAGGAAGTAGAGGCTGCAGTGAGCCGTGATCATGGCACTGCACTGTAGCCTGGGCGACAGAGTGAGACCTCAATTTACAAAAAGAAAAAAAAAAAAGACCGGGCATGGTGGCTCAGCCTGTAATCCCAGCACTTTGGAAGGCCAGGGCAAGAGGATTGCCCAATCCTGGGTGTTCAAGACCAGCCTGGGTAACTTGGTGAGACCTCATCTCTACAATAAATCACAAAAATTAGCTGGGTGTGGTAGCGTGCGCCTGTAGTTCCAGCTACTTGGAATGCTGAGGTGGAAGGATTGCCCAAGTCCAGCAGGTCGAGGTTGCTGTGGCCATGAGCATGCCACTGCACTCCAGCCTGGGTGACAAGAGTAAGACTCCAACTCAAAAAAAAAAAAAAAAAAAAAGCCAGGCACTGTGGCTCACGCCTGTAATCTTAGCACTCTGAGAGGCAGAGGTGAGAAGATTGTCTGAGTCCAGGGGTTCAAGACCAGTTTGGGCAAATTAGTGAGACTTCATCTGTACAATAGATAAAAAAATTAGCCATTGTGCCCAGTCTGTATTGCTCCCATTTAAAAATAAAAACAAGGCCGGGTTCGGTGGCTCAGCCTGTAATCCCAGCACTTTGGGAGGCCGAGGTGAGTGGATTGCCTGAGCCCACGGGTTCGAGACTCGCCTGGGCAACTTGACGAGACCTCATCTCTACAATAAATCAAAAATTAGCTGGGCGTGGTAGCGCATGCCTGTAGTTCCAGCTACTTGGAAGGCTGAGGTGGAAGGATCACTGGAGCCCAGCAGGTCGAGGCTGCAGTGGCCAGGAGCGGCCACTGCACTCCAGTCTGAGTGACAGAGTGAGATGCCAACTCAAAAAAAATAAAAAATAAAAATAAAAACAAGCCGGGCTCGGTGGCTCGGCCTGTAATCCCACGCCTTGGGAGGCTGAGGTGAGTGGATTGCCTGAGCCCCCGGGTTCGAGACCCGCCTGGGCAACTTGGTGAGACCTCATCTCTACAATAAATCAAAAAATTAGCTGGGTGTGGTAGCGTGCGCCTGTAGTTCCAGCTACTTGGAAGGCTGAGGCAGAAGGATCACCAGAGCCCAGCAGGTCGAGGCTGCGGTGGCTGGGAGCGGCCACTGCACTCCAGTCTGGGCGACAGAGTGAGACTCCAACTCAAAAAAATAAAAATAAAAATAAATAAAATAAAAACAAGGCCGGGAGCCATGGCTCAAGCTTGCAATCCCAGCACTTTGGGAGGCCGAAGCAAGAGGATTGCCTGAGCCCAGGGGTTCAAGACCAGCCTGGGCAACTTGATGAGATCTCATCTCTACAATAAATCAAAAAATTAGCCAGGCATGGTAGTGCATGCCTGTAGTTCCAGTTCCTTAGAAGGCTGAGGTGGAAGGATCTCCTGAGCCCAGCAGGTCGAGGCTGCAGTGGCCATGAGCATGCCACTGCACTCCAGCCTGGGCTACAGGGTGAAACTCCAACGCAGAAAAACAGAAACAAAAACATAAAACATCTTTCTTGGGCCCCCTTCTTTCTTTAGCTACTGCCTCATTTCTCTTCCTCCCTTTACAGCAACACTGTCTGTAGTCACTGACTCCAAATTTTCCCCTCTGTCCTCTCCTAAATCCCTTGTAGTAGGGCTTTTGTCCCTGCCCCCACCAAAATTGCTCTTGTTGAGGTCACCAAAGATCTCCATGCTGATAAAGCCCACGGCCAATCCTCTGTCTTCTCACTTGACCTCTCAGCAGCATCTGACAGCTTTGAAACTTCCCTCCTCACTTGGTGTCCAGAACCACACCTTCCCACCTATCTCACTGTTCCCTCCTGCTGTGACTCTATTGCTGGCTCATCCCCATCTCTCCAACCTCTGAAGAGCCAGGTCCTCGGTTCTTTTACTTCCGTCTCTACACTTACCACCTCATGGCTCTAAATACCAGCCCATGGTCTCTCATTGAACACCAGAGCAGTATGTCCAACTGATATCTTGACATTTCCACTTAAATGTCTAAGATCCCGAAGGCATGATGGCCAAACTGAGCTGTCTGTCTCCCCCTTTTTTTATTTTCATTTGCCCTTCTACCACATATTTCCCATTTTGAGCCTACTTCTCCTGCAGCCATCCCCATCTCCTTAAGTGGCAAATTCAATCTTCTAGTTGCTCAAACCAAAACCCTTAAAATTGTCCTTTCTAATGCAAATCGAAACCACATTGAGATAACACATAAACCCTGTAAGAATGGCCATCATTAATAAAATAAATAACAACAGATGCTGGCGAGGAGGTGGAGAAAAAGGAACGCTTCTACACTGCTGGTGGGAATGCAGACTAGTACAACCTCTGGAAGACAGTGTGGTGATATCTGAAAGAACTAGAAACTGATCTTCCATATGACCCAGCAATTCCCCTATTGGGACTATACCCAGAGGAACTCAAATATTTCTACAAAAAAGATACCCGCACACATATGTTTGTGGCAGCTCTATTCACAATAGCAAAAACATGGAACCAACCCTGTTATCCACTGAAGCTGGACTGGATTAAAAAAATGTGGCACACAGCCGGGCTCGGTGGCTCAACCTGTAATCCCGCGCCTTTGGGAGGCTGAGGTGAGTGGATTGCTTGAGCCCACGGGTTCGAGACCCGCCTGGGCAACTTGGCGAGACCTCATTTCTACAATAAATCAAAAATTAGCCAGGCGTGGTAGTGCGCGCCTTGTAGTTCCAGCTACTTGGAAGGCAGAGGCGGAAGGATCGCCGGGGCCCAGCAGCTTGAGGCTGCGGTGGCTGGGAGCGGCCACTGCACTACAGTCTGGGCGACAGAGTGAGACTCCAACTCAAAAAAAAAAAAAAAAAGAAATTGGCAGTAGTGGAAAACTGTCAGCAGAGGAGGAGGCGAAACTGGCAGTTGAGGGAAACTGCTAGGGGAGGGAGGGGCATACCTCATCAACAAGGGTACCTGTATGATGGGTGTTTATATACCTAACCCTTAATTGTACCTCACATCTTTATAATAAATAAATAAATTTTAAAAAACAAAAACCAGCCGGGCTCGGTGGCTCAACCTGTAATCCCACGCCTTTGGGAGGCTGATGTGAGTGGATTGCCTGAGTCCATGGGTTCGAGACCTGCCTGGGCAACTTGGCGAGACCTCATCTCTACAATAAATCAAAAATTAGCCGGGCATGGTAGCGTGCACCTGTAGTTCCAGCTGCTTGGAAGGCTGAGGCAGAAGGATCGCCGGAGCCCAGCAGGTCAAGGCTGCGGTGGCCGGGAGCGGCCACTGCACTCCAGTCTGGGTGACAGAGTGAGACTCCAACTAAAAAAAAAAAACAAAGAAAAAATTTGTCCTTTCTAGGGCCATGCTAGCCTCATCAGAACCATTGTGTGAATTAGAAAAGGACGCACCACAGAAGCAGGAACAATACCACCGGTGCCTGAATTGGCAACTGGACAGAGCCCTTTGTAAGAAGAAAAAGGTAATCCCCTTAGTCCTTGAACTCAGGACACATCAGGGCCATTGCAAGCAAAATAGGTTCTGAATTTCAGCACCACCCACACCGTCGAGGGTGGTCAGTGGCTTTGTGCAGCAAGCCTTCGTGCCCAAACACACACATCTTGGCAGAGTGTCCCCCGGTGGCAGCATCCCAGGCTGTTCCAGTTAAAAGACAATTGTACTTCCTGCTTCTTGGCGTTTGCTTCCTGCCCAAATTCCAAGTCCGGTCCTGCTTCCTCCTGACAGTTCCTGATGGCCTTCCAATAATTTTTGTTTGCCGCTTAAGAAAACCAGGTACTCCAATTGATATGATTTAGAAACATGTACAAATCCCTCTTACCCTTGAAATTGAAAGACTCCTTTTCTCCACCTTCCCCTGGAGGTGCGCTGAAGAAGACCACCAGAAGAAAATCAGAGTCCTTGTCACCAACTCTGAAGGTAACCTGGGACAGTTCTACTCTGTCTGACACCAGCTGGCCTCTGCATCTTGTCTTCCCACCCCCAGCCCCAGAGCTCTGTCTTCTGTTCTTCCTTCTCTGGGATCTCTCTTTTACCATCTAGCCTGGAGATGTTGCCAATCCTCAGAGCTCCAATCTCACCCTTCTGCCCTTCTCCACTCACCAGTGTATCATTCATCCTCATGGTATATCCCCCCACCTCTACCCCAAGGGCTCCCTCTCCTGAGCTGCAGACTCTTCCCTGCTGGAAAACTCCACCTACAAGTCCAGGGACCAAAATCCAGTACGTCCACACAGAGCTGACCACCTTCCCACCCTTAGCTACTTCCCTTCCTGCCTCACCCATTAACCTTGATGGCTCCAGCCTGCACCTCAAGTAACCTAAGCTAGAAACTCAGATGACACCACACAGCTCACTTCTGCCCTCACAATCAGTCCATCCCACATAGGTGGCGGCAAAATCCTGGAGTCTCTTCTCTTGAAACGTCTCTCCAAGCCATCCCCTCCTCTCCAACCCCACAGCCTCTGCCTCCTTAATTTCTGAATTTTTTTTTTAATCAGAGTCTCATTGTCACGTAGGCTGGAGTGCTCCCAAAGTGCTGGGATTACAGGCATGAGTCACTGCACACAGCTCCTAGATGTTCTGGTATGGGACACCAGAACCCAATGTAACAGGCTCAGATAAGAACGAGAGAATTGCCTGAGCCCACGGGTTCGAGACCAGCCTGGGCAACTTGACAAAAACCTCATCTCTACAGTAAATCAAAAAATTAGTCAGGCATGGTGGTGCATGCCTATAGTTCCAGCTACTTGAAAGGCTAAGGTGGAAAGATCACCTGGGCCCAGCAGGTCGAGGCTGTGGTGGCCGTGAGCGTGCTACTGCACTCCAGGCTGGGCAACAGAGTGAGACTCCTACTCAAAAAAAAAAAAAAAATCCAGGAGAAAAATTCAGGGCTTTTTTTTTTTTAACTCTTTGGCAAGCATTTATTTGATACAGGACTTGTATCCAGAATATATAAAGAACACTTGAAATTCAACAATAAGAAAACAGGGTCAGCCGGGCTCGGTGGCTCAGTCTGTAATCCTGCGCCTTTGGGAGGCTGAGGTGAGTGGATTGCCTGAGCTTGTGGGTTCGAGACCCACCTGGGCAGCGAGACCTCATCTCTACAATACATCAAAATATCAGCCGGGCATGGTAGTGCGCGCCTGTAATTCCGGCTACTCAGAAGGCTGAGGCGGAAGGATCCCCGGAGCCCAGCAGGTTGGGGCTGCAGTGGCCGGGAGCGGCCACTGCACTCCAGTCTGGGCGACAGAGTGAGACTCCAACTCAAAAAAAAAAAAAGAAAACAGGGTCAAGGCAGTGGCTCATGCCTAATCCCCGCACTTTGGGAAGCAAAGGCAGAAGGATCACTTGAGCTCAGGAGTTCAAGTCCAGCCTGGGCAACATAGGGGACTTTCTTTCTAATCATTGCCTTCAGGTGTAACTAAGCAAGTTTGGGATATACTGACCTGCTCTGAGAATCATTTGGGTAAAGTAGTAAAAAATAGACTCAAGTGCTCAGCCTCACTAATCATCAGAGAAATGCAAAAAAAGAAAAAAATTGACTTCCTGCCAAGCATGGTGGCTCACACCTGTAATCCTAGCACTTTGGGAGGCCAAAGCAGTTGGTTTACTTGAGTCCAGGAGTTCGAGACCCATCTAGGCAACATAGTGAGACCTTGTCTCTATAAAAACAAATTTACAAAATTAGCCAGGAAAAAAAAAAATTAGCCAGGTGTGGTGGCGTGTGTCTATAGTCCCAGCTACTCTAGAAACTGAGGCAGGAGGATTGCCTGAGCCTGGGAGTTTGAGGCTGTGGTAAGCCATGATCGTGCCACTGTACTCCAGCCTAAGTGACAGAGTGAGATCCTGACTTAAAAAAAAAAAAAAAGACTCCTAAACTCATACACTTGGAAATTCTGATTCCGTAGTAGCTGGATGGGAGAAATCCTCCCAGAGGATTCTGCATAACAAGGGCTGGAACCACTAATCTACATACCAAGTATAGACAACTTGAGCGTGGCAGCTAAAGTTGTGTTTCCACCTCTGGTTGGCTCTCACCACTCTCACAAACTGCCCAAAGTCATGCTTTATGTCCCCCAGACAGTTCCTCACATTCACCACACTGTCTCAACTCAGTGGCGGCATATAATGTCCCCTCTACCCGAAGACCCTTTCCTGCTTACTGGTGCCTCGATCTCACCTCAAATGAAGTTTCCAAGAAGCTTTCCCAGATCCCTCCAAATTAAACCCACCCCATGTCCTCCACAGGGCCTGGTCCCTGCTGCCTCACAGCCTTTGTCTTGGGGCTGCCATTACCTACACATCTGCTTCCACTCCCAATCCATGAAGCCCAGGTCAGCAGGGCAGCATTTTAGTCCTCTTTATGTCCCCAATATCAGCACATTGACTGGCACTGGGAGAATGACTCAGGCTGATGGAGATGTCCGCTCCCTCCACAACCCAAAGGCAGGTAATTGGACAGGGGCACTGGGAAGGATTAAGTCCAGTGGCACGTGGGACTTGACCATGGTGCTAAGGCCTGGGTCCAAGTGACAACTCCACTGCTGTGTCCAGGAGGGTCCATTTAGATCTCTGAGCACTCAGCCTCTTCTGTAAACAAGGTCCCCACAGTTCTTAAAGGTGTGTCACAATGACTTAAAAGAAAACTGCTGCCGGCCAGGCACAGTAGTGACTCACGCCTATAATCCCAGAGCTTTTGGAAACCAAGACAAGAGGATTGCTTGAGCCCAGGAGTTGGAGACCAGCTTGGCAACATAGCAAGAATTTTGTCTCCACACAAAATCAAAAAATTAGCCAGCCGTGCTGGCGCATGCCTGTAGTCCCAGCTACTGGGGAGGCTAAGATAGAAAGATCACCTGAGCCAGGAGGTTGAGGCAGCAGTGAGCTGTGATCGTGCCACTGCACTCCCGCCTGGGCAACAGAGTGAGATCCCTGACTCCAAAGAAAGAAAGAAAGAAAGAAAGAAAGAAATGGCCAGGCTCGGTGGCTCAGCCTGTAATCCCAGCACTTTGGGAGGCTGAGGCAAGTGGATTACCTGAGCCCGCGAGTTCGAGACCAGCCCAGGCAACTTGGCGAGACCTCATCTCTACAAAAAAAAAAAAAAAAAAAAAAACTAACCAGGCATGGTAACATATGCCTGTAGTTCTGGCTACTTGGAATACTGAGGCAAAAGGCTTGCCGGAGCCCAGCAAGTCGACGCTGGGGTAGCCGTGAGTGTGCCACTGCACTCCCACCTGGGCGACAGAGTAGGACTACAGTTCAAAAAAAAAAAAAAATGTACAGGCCAGGTTGGTGGCTCACACTTATAATCTCAGCACTTTGAGAAGTCGAGGCAGGATTGCTTGAGCCTAGGAGCTCAAGCCTAGGAAACATAATGGGTCCTCATCTCTAAAAAAAAAAAAAATTTGCTGGGCATAGTGGCACATGCCTGTAGCTCCATCTACCCAGGAGACTGAGGCAGAAGGATCACCTGAACCTAGGAGGTCAAAGTCGTGAGCTATGATCATGCCACTATACTCCAGCCCGGATGACAGAGTGAAACTCCCAAATCAAAAATAAATAAATAAATAAACATAGGGGAAGCACAAGCCAGAGGCATCACACTTGCTGATTTGGAATCTTACACCATCGCCCAGGCTGGAGTGCAGTGGCATACTCACAGCCACCCCAGCGTCAACCTGTTGGGCTCCAGTGATCCTTCCGCCTCAGTCTTCCAAGTAGCTGGAACTACAGGCTCACGCTACCATGCCTGGCTAATTTTTTTTGAGTTGGAGTCTCACTCCGTCACCCAGACTGGAGTGCAGTGGCCGGGGCCTCGAGCTGCTGGGCTCCGGCGATCCTTCCGCTTCAGCCTTCCAAGTTGCTGGAACTACAGGCGCGCGCTACCACGCCCGGCTAATTTTTGATTTATTGTAGAGATGAGGTCTCGCCAAATTGCCCAGGCAGGTCTCAAACCCACGGGCTCAGGCAATCCACTCACCTCAGCCTCCCAAAGGCGCGGGATTACAGGCTGAGCCACCCAGCCCGGCTTAATTTTTGACTTATTGTAGAGACAATGTCTTGCCAAGTTGCCTGGGCTGGTCTCGAACCTGCGGGCTCAGGCAATCCACTCGCCTCAGCCTCCCAAAATGCTGGAATTACAGGCTGAGCCACCAAGTTCAGCCTGATTTTTAAATATATTACAAAGCTACAGTGACATAAACAGTATGGTAATGGCATAAAAAGAAATACAGACCAATGGACCAGAGACCCCAGAAATAAATCCATACATATACAGTCAACTGATCTTTGACTAGGATGCCAAGAATACACAGTAGAGAAAGAGCAATCTTTTCAAGAAATTATGTTGAGAAAACTGGATATCCACACTCAAAAGAACAAATTTGAACCTTTATCTTACATTATATACAAAATCAACTCAGAGTGGATTAAAGACTTAAACATAAGACTTGAAACTGTAAACCTCCTAGAAGAAAACATAGAGGAAAATCTTATGGCATTGAGCTTAGCAATGATTTCATGGATATGAAACCAAAAGTACAGACAACAAAAATGCCTAGGTGTTACTACATTCAACTAAAAATCTTCTGCACAGCAAAGGAAACAACAGAATAAGAGGTAACCTGTAAAATGGGAAAAAATATTTATAGACCATATATTTGATAAGGGGTTAATACCATACCATATAAAGAATGTCTACAACTCTTAGCTGGGTGTGGTGGTGTGAACCTGTAGTTCCAGCTACTTGGAAGGCTGAGGCAGGAGGATCATCTGAGCCCAGCATGCCGAGGCTGCGGTGACTGTGAGCATGCTACTGCACTCCAGTCTGGGCAACAGAGTGAGACTCCAACTCAAAAAAAAGAATGTCAGACAGGGTGCGCAGTGGCTCAAGCCTGTAGTCCCAGCACTTTGGGAAGCTAAGGCGAGAGGATTGCCTGAGCTCATGGGTTCGAGACCAGCCTGGGCAACTTGGTGAGCCCTCATCTCTACAAAAAATTTTAAAAATAAGCCAGGCATGGTAGAGCGCACCTGTAGTTCCAGCTACTTGGAAGGATCACTTGAACCCAGCAGGTTGAGGCTGCAGTGGCCGTGAGCATGCCACTGCTCTCTAGCCTGGGTGATCAAGTGAGACTCCGACCCAAAAAAAAAAAAAAGAATGTCTACAACTCAATAGCAAAAAACTAAATAACCAGATGTTAAAACGGCCAGATAACTTGAATAGACATTTCTTCAACGAAGATATAGAAATGGCCAATAGGCATATGTAAATGTACCCAATACCACAAAATCATCAGGGAAATGCAAATCAAAACCACAATGAGGTATGACCTCATACTCATCAGGATGGCTATTTATAAAAAAGAAAAAAGGCCAGGTACAGTGACTCACACCTGTGATTCCAGCAGTTTGGGAGGCCGAGGCAAGAGAATTGCTTGAATCCAGGAGTTCAAGACCAACCTGGGCCACACAGCAAAACCTCATCTCTACCACACACAAAAAAAAATTAAAATAAAAAGATATTTTAAAAATTAATTATTTTTAAAAATAAAAAGACAAAATACAACAAGTGTTGGCGAGGATATGGAGAAATTGGGACCTTTGCACACAGCTGGTGGGAATGCAAAATGGTGTAGTCACTATGAAACAGTATGGAGTTTCCTCAAAAAAGCTAAAAATAGGACTGGGCATGGCAGCTCACTCCTGTAATCCCAGCACTTTGGGAGGTAGAGGTGAGAGGATTGCCTGAGCCCAGGAGTTTGAGACCAGCCTGGGCCACTTGGCGAGACCTCATCTCTGCAATAAACTTAAAAATTAGCAGGGCATGGTGGCACACACCTGTAGTTCCAGCTACTTGGAAGGCTGAGGTGGAAGGATCGCCTGAGCCCAGAAGGTCAAGACTGCAGTGCCATGAGAGTGTCACTGCACTCCAGTCTGGGCGACAGAGTAAGACTCCGACTCAAAAAAACAAAACAAAACTAAAGCTAAAAATAAAACTACCATATGATCCAGTAATCCTACATCTGGACATGTATCCAAAAGAATTAACATCAGACTCTCCAAGAAATATTTGCACGCATATACTTATTGCAGTATTATTCATGATAGCTAAGATGTGAAAAAAATTTAAACGTCCATCGACAGATGAATGGAAAAAGAGAATGTGGCAGATACATATAATGGAATCCAGCTTTTAAAAAGGGAAATTCTTTGCGACAAGACAGTTGAAACTTGAGGACATTATGCCCTGTGAAATAAGTCAGTCACAGACGAATACTGCATGATTCCATTTACATATGGTATCTAAAATAGTCAATTCATAGAATCCAAGAGGAAAGGGTGGTTGCCAGTGCCTGGGAAGAGAGAGAATGGGAACTAACTTGAGAGAATGGGAACTAACAGGAGACACTCTTATGGAAGTTGGAACTGGCAACCAATTCCTGATCAAAACCCAAAGTGCCCAGGTCATAAGAGATAAGATAGACAAATGGGACCTCATTAAACTGATAAGCTTTTGCAAAGCCAAAGAAACCATCAAGAGAGCAGGGAGACAGCCCACAGACTGGGAAAAAATATTTGCCAACTCCATGTCTGACAAAGGCCTAACATCAAGGATCTACAAGGAATTCAAATGTGCTGAAAAGAAAAAAACAAACAGCCCCATTACAAAGTGGGCTAAAGATAGGAATAGACACTTCTCAAAAGAAGACATACAAGAAGCCAACAGATACATGAAAAAATGTTCAGCCTCACTAGTCATCAAAGAGGTGCAAATTAAAACTACACTGAGATACCACCTAATTCCAGTCAGAATGACCATCATCAATAACTCAAAAAATAACAGATGCTGGAAAGGATGTGGCGAAAAGGGAACACTTCTACATTGTTGGTGGAAGGGTAAACTAGCACGGCCTCTGTGGAAATCAGTGTGGCGATTGCTAAAAGTTCTAAAAATTGACCTGCCATATGACCCCGCAATTCCCCTACTGGGAATATACCCAGAAGAATTCAGGTCACTATGAAAAAGATACCTGCACAAGTATGTTTATTGCAACATTGTTCACAATAGCAAGAACATGAAACCAACCGTGCTGCCCATCAAAAGAGGACTGGATTTTAAAAATGTGGTACATATACACCATGGAATATTACACAGCCATAAAGATGAACAAAATCATGAACTTTGCAGCAACATGGATGGAATTAGAGTTTATAATACCGAGTGATCTCTCACAGAAACAAAAAGCTGAGTATCACATGTTCTCACTCCTAAATGGACCTTGAAAAACTACCATATTCCTATAAGAAGGGGATTGAGTTCACGAACCGCCCAGGCAACTTGGCCAGACCTCGTTTCCACAATAAATCAAAAATGAGCCGGGCGTGGTAGCTTGCGCCTGTAGTTCCAGCTATTTGGAAGGCTGAGGCAGAAGGATCACCAGAGCCCATCAGGTGGAGGCTGCGGTGGCCGGGAGCGTGCCACTGCACTCCAGCCCGGTGACAGACTCCAACTCAAAAAAAAAAAAAGAAGGGGATTGAAAGTGGCGGGAGGCTGCGGGGGGTGGGGGAACAGGGAGGTGGGATTGACAGTAGTCGATATCTGCCTGGGGGGGCACACCTTATCAATAAGGGTAACTGCATGGTGAGTATTTGTATACTTAGCTCTGAATTGTACCCCACAATTTTAAAATAAAAATTAAAAGAGGAAAAAAAAAGAATAAATACACAAAACATAAAATAAAACAGGCCAGGCGCAGTGCCTCATGCCTATAATCCCAGCACTTTAGGAGACCGAGGCAAGATGATTGTCTGAGCCCACGGGTTCGAGACCAGCCTGGGCAACTTGGCAAGACCTCATCTCTACAATAAATCAAACATTAGCCAGGCATGGTGGCGCATACCTTTAGTTCTAGCTACTTGGACGGCTGAGGTAGAAGGATCACCTGAGCCCAGCAGGTCAAGGCTGCGGTCACAAGCATGGCACTGCACTCCAGCCTGGGTGACAGTGAGACTCCAACTCAAAAAAAAAAAAAATACAAGCCGGGCTCAGTGGCTCAGCCTGTAATCCCGCGCCTTTGGGAGGCTGAGGTGAGTGGATTGCCTGAGCCCGCAGGTTCGAGACCCGCCTGGGCAGCGAGACCTCATCTCTACAATAAATCAAAAAATCAGCCAGGCGTGGTCGCGCATGCCTGTAATTCCGGTTACTCGGAAGGATGAGGCGGAAGGATCGCCAGAGCCCAGCAGATTGAGGCTGCGGTGGCCGAGAGCGGCCACTGCACTCCAGTCTGGGCGACAGAGTGAGACTCCAACTCAAAAAAAAAAAAAAAAAAATACGGGGGAATTATTGCTTAATGAATATAGCCTCAGGTTGGGATGATGAAAAGTTCTGGAGGATGAGTCCACAATGTGGATGTACTTAATGCCACTGAGCTGTACACCTAAAAATGGTTCAAGTGGTAAAATTTATGGCAGGTGTATTTTACTACAATTTTTTTTTTTGAGTCAGAGTCTCATTCTGTTGTCCAGGCTGGGTACAGTGGCATGCTCACAGCCACCGCAGCCTCAACCTACTGGACTCAGGTGATTCTTCCACCTCAGCCTTCTAAACAGCTGGAAACTACAGGCATGTGCCACCACGCCTGGCTAATTATTTTATTTCTTGTAGAGATGAGGTCTCACCAAATTGCCCAGGCTGTTCTCGAACCCCTGGGCTCAAGCTATCCTCTCACCTCTGCCTCCCAAAGTGTTGAGATTACAGGTGTGAGCAACCGTGCCAAGACTACTACAATTACAATTTTTTCTTTTTTTTAGTCGAAATCTCACTTTGTCATCCAGGCTGGAGTGCAGTGGCATGCTCACGGCCACCGCAGCCTCGACCTGCTGGGCTCAGGCAATTCTTCGCCGCAGGTTTCCAAGTAGCTGGAACTACAGGTGTGCACTACCACGCTGGCTTATTTGTTGATTTAATGTAGAAATGACGTCTCATCAAGTTGCCCAGGCTGATCTTGAACCCCTGAGCTCAGGCAATCTTCTCGCCTCGGCCTCCCAAAGTGCTGGGATTATAGGCACAAGCCACTGTGCCTGGCCTGTTTTTTTTGGTTTTTTTGTTTTAACACTTAGCATGAGATTTACACCAGTGACCGGTGTTCTCTTCCATAAGAAAGGTAGGAAAGCCAGGAGTGGTGGAAGGACTGCTTGAGCCCAGGAGCTCAAGACAAGCCTGGGCAACATAGCAAGACCTCATCTCTACAAAAACATATTAGCCAGGCACGGTGGCATGTACCTGTAGTTCCAGCTACTCGGGAGGTTCAGGTGGAAGGATCACCTGAGCCCAGGAGGTCTAGGCTGCAGCAAGCCATGATTGTGCCACTGCACTCTAGCCTTTGCATTCTAGCCTGGGTGACAGTAAGACCAAACTCAAAAAAGGAAGGGGAAGAAAGGGAAGAGAGAGGAGGGAAGAGAGGGAAGGAAGGGAGGAAGGAAACAAGCAAGCTAGGAGAACCAAACTAATCCCATGGGCAGGCTATAGGGCCAACATAAGAATCACCATGGAAGTTGGGCTCGGTGGCTCAGCCGGTAATCCCAGCATTTTGGGAGGCCGAGGTGAGAGGATTGCCTGAGCCCGTGGGTTCAAGACCAGCCCAGGCAATTTGGGGGGACCTCGTCTCTACAATAAATAAAGAAAAATTAACTGAGCATGGGAGCACGCCTGTAGTTCTGGCTACTTGGAAGGCTGAGGCAGAAGGATCGCCAGAGCCTAGCAAGTCAACGCTGGGGTGGCTGTGAGTGTGCCACTGCATTCCAGCCTGGGCGACGGAGGGAGACTCCTAAAAAAAAAATCACAATCACTAGGGCTGCGACAACAGTCAACAGCAAACCGTGTGACTCCACCTGCACAAAAATGCAGGAATCAAACACTTCTTACCATCTCCCCTGCTACCATACTAGTAAATCTAGGTTGTAGGAGCAAAGCATCATAATTGACTTCCCTGCTTCTCAGCTAGCTACCATGCCTGGCTAGTTTTGTTGTTTTGTAGAGGCGAGATCTCACTATGTTGCCCAGGCTGATCTTGAACTCCTGGGTTTATGCAATCCTCCCACCTCAGCCTCTCAAAGTGCTGGGTTAACAGCACTTTGAGCCACTGGCCTGGAAGAATCAATCTTAGAAATCTGGCCTTTACTCTCATCTACTAGAAGGTGCTCTCTAGGCCCCTGGAATGTCCTAGCAAACAGGAGTGTCAGTCAATGTGATTAATGATAGGAGTTTTGGGACAAGCAACCTCCGGGGTTAACAGAGACTAAAGGCATTAGGCCAAAACTCAGGGAAGGGCTAGAGATTAAAGGTCAGTCACGAAGCTGGGTTTGGTGGCTCAGCCTGTAATCCCACGATCACAGCCACCATAGCCCCAACCTGCTGGGCTCAGGCAATCCTTCCACCTCAGCCTTTCAAGCAGCTGGAACTGGCATGGGCCACCACGTCCAGCTAATTTTTTGATTTATTGTAGAGATGAGGTCTCGCCAAGTTGCCCAGGTTGGTCTCAAACTCATGGGCTCAAGCAATTTTCTCACCGCCACCTCCCAAAGTGCTGGGATTATAGACATGAGCCATTGCGTTCGGCCCAATGTATATATTTTATTTTATATTTTTGAGTCAAAGTCTCACTCTGTCACCCAGGCTGGAGTGCAATGGCATGCTCACGGCTACCGCAGCCTGGACCTGCTGGGCTCAATCTTCTGCCGCAGCCTTCCAAGTAGCTGGAACTACAGGCTCACGCCATCACATCCAGCTGATTTATCATAGAGATGATAAATCCCACTGGACACACTAAATTGTCCAGGCTGTTCTTGAACCCGTGGGCTCAGAAAATCCTCTCACCTTGGCCTCCCAAAGTGCGGTAAATATAGGCGTGAGACACCGTACCCAGCCAACTTATATATTTTAAAACCCCAAATAACCATTGTTTATGTTTTGAATTACTTATGGCAACTTGCACCTACTACTCCCCCTACTGGCCCCACTGCCCTGGGAGAGATGTGCCAAGAGATAACTGGTATAGAAATATGACCCCTTTTGTAGGAAATAAGGACATAAACTTGACAAGGGCCTTGTGTTTCTGGCCTGATTCCAACAGGAGGATGGCCAGTGTTTTCTTCTCTCCATGTTTGCCCCTGAGAATGTTGTTTTAGCAGAATTCAGGTGCTGTGACCTCTAGTCTGCATAGGCTGAATGTAGCCTACTTCGATAATAACTTTACTCAGAGCCGGGCTCAGTGGCTCAGCCTGTAATCCCGCGCCTTGGGAGGCTGAGGTGAGTGGAGTGCCTGAGCCCATGGGTTCAAGACCCGCCTGGGCAACCTGGCGAGACCTCATCTCTACAATAAATCAAAAAAATTAGCCAGGCGTGGTAGTGTGCGCCTGTAGTTCCAGCTACTTGGAAGGCTGAGGCGGAAGGATCGCCGGAGCCCAGCAGGTGAAGGCTGCGGTGACCGGGAGCGGCAAATGCACTCCAGTCTGTGTGACAGAGACTCCAACACACAAAAAAATAAATAAATAAAAATAAAGGTCAGTCACGGGTAGTATGTGATTATGCCACAAGAAAAAGTCTGGACACAGTTCAGGCGCCATGGCTCACAACTGTAATCCCAGCACTTTGGGAGCCAGAGGCAGGAGGATCGCCTGAAGCCAGGAGTTTGAGACCAGCCTGGGCAGCATAGTGAGACTGCGCATCTACAGAAAAAAATTTTAAAAATGAGTTGGAGCCAGGTGTGGTGGCACAAGCCTATAATCCCAGCACTTTGGGAGGTCAAGGCAAGAGGACTGCCTGAGCTCAGGGGTTTGAGACCAGCCTGGGCAACTTGGTGAGACCTCGTCTTTACAATAAATCAAAAAAAATAGCAGGGCATGTAGTGCACGTCTATAGTTCCAGCTACTTGGAAGGTTGAGGTGGAAGGATTGCCTGAGTCCAGCAAGTCGAGGCTGTGATAGGCGTGAGCGTGCCACAGCACTCCAGCCTGGTCAACAGAGACTCCAATTCAAAAATAAAAAAAATTAGTCAGGCATGATGGCACATGCTTGTAGTCCTAGCTACTTAGAAGGCTGAAACAAGAGGATCACTGCAGGCCAGGAGTTCAAAACCGCAGTGAGCTGTGATCATGTCACTGCACTCCAGTACGGGCAACAGAGTGAGATCCTTAATAAAGAAAATTCTGAGCCGGGCGTGGTGGCTTAGCCTGTAATCCCGCGCCTTTGGGAGGTTGAGGTGGAAGGATCGCTAGAGTTCAGGAGGTCGAGGCTGCGGTGGCCGGGAGCGGCCACTGCACTCCAGTCTGGGCGACAGAGTGAGACTCCAACTCAAAAAAAAAAAGAAAAGAAAATTCTGAACACTAATGGTTCAGGCAAGCTTTCCTGGGAGGAGGTAACTGCGAACAAGACTTCACTGCAAGAAGCTTGGACCCCTCCCAGATTCTGTTCTAGGCATATCATCCTTTGGCTCTGTGTATCCTTTTGCTGTAGTAAAACTATAATCCCAATACTTGCTGGGTTGTAAAGTCACTCTAGTATATTGCCCACCTGAGGGTGTTCCTAGGGACCCCTCAACTTACAACTGGTGTATGACTTGAGGGCAGACTTATGGGGACCATGCCCTCTAAATGTAGTTTACCCAACTCTTTGCACTCTGTGACCCACCTTATTACAGCCATCAAGATCTGCCTACTTCTTGCTGACTAGACTTCATCTTTTTTGTTGTTTGTTGTTGCTGAGTTGGAGTCTCACTGTGTTGCCCAGGCTGGAGTGCAGTGGAAAATGTGTACCTGTGCCCTCAGTGATGACAGGAACCTCAGTGATGACAACCTGCCCCCAGTCAAAGTTTAAAAGGCATTCAACTTCAAATAGTCGCCTTTGTTTTGTTAATCACTGGCCAGGCCATGTGTTCTTTGAGTTATGGCTGCTTTGTTTTCTTAGTTTTGGCCTCCTCCCCTACCTTTAGGAGGTGAATCTCCTCTAATTTACTTTCTAAATAAAAATTTGTTTGAATACTTTGCTAGCTGCTCTAAAATTCATTGCAGAAACAAGCCAACAAATGAGTTTTGCACCACACCCCACCCAGTATCATCTGTGCTACTGCACTCCAGCCTGGGAGACCCCTACTCAAAAAATCTTCTGCCTTCAAGGCATCCTCCTGCCTCATGAGGCCTCCCAAAATGTTGAGATTACAGACATGAAGCCAACACACCAGGCCTAGACCTCTACTTACTCCTCTCCCCTGACTGTCTCCTCATTCCTCACTCACAACCAGGCTCACACTTCACACTCTAGAGAGCTCCTTCCCCCAGATACCCACCACGTGAACTTCACTTATTTTAAACCTTCACTCACAGGTGACCTCTCTGGTGAGGTCTTCTCCATTCCCACCAAAATCCCCTCTACCCCCACCTTTCCCACTTTACTTTTTCCTTGTTATCACCGTATCTACCATACTACCAACTTCATTTGTCTTATTTCTTCTCCAGCTTTCCAGAAGACTATCAGACTCAAGGAGGTAGGGATTTTTGTACTGTGTTCCCTGCTATATCCCCAGGAACTAGAACAGTTACTGGCCCATGAGTGCTCAATCAATTCTTTTTTTTTTTTTTTGAGTTGGAGTCTCACTCTGTTGCCCAGACTGGAGTGCAGTGGCCGCTCCCAGCCACCGCAGCCTCGACCTGCTGGGCTCCGGCGATCCTTCTGCCTCAGCCTTCCAAGTAGCTGAAACTACAGGCGTGTACTACTACACCCGGCTAATTTTTTTATTTTATTGTAGAGATGAGGTCTCGCCAAGTTGCCCAGGTGGGTCTCAAACCTGCGGGCTCAGGCAATCCACTCACCTCAGCCTCCCCAAGCAAGGGATCACAGGCTGAGCCACCGAGACCGGCTAATAAATTCTTAACAAAGGACCTCTGGTATCCTTTAGAAATACCTTTTAAGGTCAGGAGCAGTGGCTCACACCTGTACTCCCAACACTTTGGAATGACAAGGTGAGAGGATTGCCTGAGCTCATGGGTTCAAGAACAGCCTGGGCAACCTGGTGAGAACTTGTCTCTACAATAAATAAAAAAATAAGCCAGGCGTAGTAGCGTGCGCCTGTAGTTCCAGCTACTTGGAAGGATCGCCTGAGCCCAGTAGGTCGAGGCTGTGGTGGCCGTGAGTGTGCCACTGCACTCCAGCCTGGCCGACAGAGTGAGACTCCAACTCAAAAAAAATTTAAAATTTAAAAATTAGCCGGGGGCGGTGGGCCATGCCTATAGTTCCAGCTACTTGGAAGGCTGAGGCGGAGGGATTACCTGAGCCCAGCAGGTCGAAGCTGCGGTGGCTGTGAGCATGCCACTGCATTCCAGCCTAGGCAACAGAGACTCCAGCTCAAAAAAAAACAGAAGCCAGGTACAGTGGCTCACACCTATAATCCCAACACTTTGGGAGGCTGAAGCGAGAGCCATCACTTGCTCATGCCGGGCACAGTGGCTCACGTCTATAATTCCAGCACTTTGGAAAGCCAAGGTGAGAGGCTTGCCTGAGCCCAGGAGTTCAAGATCACCCTAAGCAACATGGCGAGATCTCATCTCTACAATAAATAAATTAGCCTGGCATGGTGGCGTGCACCTGTAGTTCCAGCTACTTGGAAGGCTAAGGCAGAAGGATCACCTGAGCCCAGGAAGTTGAGTAAACCATGAACGTGCCACTGCACTCCAGCATGGGTGACAGAAAGAAACTGTGACTAAAAAAAAAGAAAGAAAACAAAACTTGAGCACAGGAGTTAGAGACCAGCCTAGGAAACATAATGAGACCTCATCTCTACACCCAGACCATCCCACCCCGACTTTCTCCCTGAAAGATTGAGTCTATAAAAACAGGAATACTAACTACACATGGCTGAAATAGTCCTTTGCCAAAAGAGACAAGGGAAGAGTTAGCAAGACCCAAGACGTCCAAGAGAGCCCCTTGCTGTCCCAGCCCTGACAACTCCTTGCTGCTGACTTTGGAAGGCCCCTTCTTCTCTGGGCCTTGGTCTCTAAAAGAATAATGGAGTTGGAGCAGGTATATGAAACTCCCTGGCCAAGATCCCTGTGGGGCAAAGAGAAGACAAAACCTCACCAGGCAGGGGTGACTTTTATTTGAAGGCAGAAAACACGTTATTGGGTGAGTGGGTGGGGGGTTCATCTGTGATCTGCAACAGTTAATAAAAAAAGGGAGAAGAACCAGAACCCAAAGGGCCTGGGGGGGAGAGGAGGGGGAGGGTAGTGGGTCCTGGTCAAGCTAGGGTCAGGCCACATAGGGGAAGCGGAGCAGCAGGCCTTCATGCGGCCCCAAGTTTAGGTGTTCCAACTCAAGGGAGATACCCTCCTCACGGCCTGGCTGGGTGCTGAGCAGGAGGTTAGCCCTGGCTGGCAGGCTGGCGCTGGCAGGCAGATTGGAGGCCCCCAGCCTGGCTGTGAGACCCACATTCTGAAAGTTGAGCACTACCAGGAAACGCTCATTCTGGTCCCAGTGGCGGATGTAGGAGAAGAGTTCAGGCCCAGTGGAGAGTGTATGGAAGTCCCCATGCAGCAGGGAGCGCTCCTTACTCCGCTGGTCACTCAGGCGTCGGAACAGGGACAGGAAGGAGCCAGGGTCTTCACTCTGGCCCTGAGAACAATGAAGACATAGCAGAAGGCAATGAGGGGTGTCCTGAGTGCAGACTTCCACCAACCCGACCCACCCTCTGCCAGTTAGGGTATGCCCATCTAAAACCCTTACCTTCACAGTCACGTTGGCATTCATGGCCCCTGCAGTGTTAGGGAAGCTGGATTCATCCCACAGCATAACTGGGGCCTCCACAGGCTGAAAAGCAGAAAAAATAGAACTTTAAGGCCGGGCACGGTGGCTCACGCCTATAATCCCAGCACTTTGGGATCCCAAGGTGCGAGGATTGCCTGAGCCCACAGGCTCGAGACCAGCCTGGACAACTTGACAAGACCACATCTCTACAATAAATCAAAAAATTAGCTGGGTGCAGTGGCATGTGCCCGTAGTCCCAGCTACCTGGAAGGCTAAGGTTGAAGGATCACCTGAGTCCAGCAGGCCAAGGCTACAGTGGCTGTGTGCGTGCCACTGCACTCCAGCCTAGGCAACAGAGACTCCAACTCAAAAAATAATAATAGTAATAATAGGACTTTTAAAAGGCTGGGAAAGCCGGGTGCAGTTGCCCACGCCTGTAATCCCAGCACTTTGGGAGGCCAAGGCGGGAGGAGGATTACTTGAGTCCAGGAGTTTGAGACCAGCCTGGCCAACATAGCGAGGCCTCGTCCCTACAAAAGATTTAAAAAATTAGCCAGGCATGGTGGACATACCACTAGCCCCAGTTACTAGGGAGGCTGATGCAAGAGAAACACCGGAGTCTAGGAGTTCAAGGCTATGGTGAGTCATGATCATGCGGCACTTCAGCATGGGCAAGAGAGGGAGACCCCGACTCAAAAAAATTTTCTAAATTTTTAAAAAGGGCCTGGGCCCACTCTCCCTTCCCATCTTCATCCATGTATATAACCTCTCACATCTATGCCTGTGCCTGGCTAACTTCTACTGGACAAGTGGGCAAGCAAAGTCCTTGAACAACACTGTTGTTCCCTCAGCCCAAAGAGCTGCCAGACAGTCAAAAGGCAGCTTCCTTACTTCCTTCAGCTCTGCTTGGTTATCTCATCATGTTTTCCGTAGCCACTCTACAAAAGATCCCCTGTCCCTTATTCTCTAGGTTCCTTGCCCTGCCTTCTTTAGCACATCCCTTATCAGCACCTGGCATCTTAGGTTTCCACATTATCTAATCACCTCCAGCTCTTTTGTGCACTGCTGTATCCTTGGTGTGTAACACATAGGAACTATTCAATAACAATCTGAGAAATAAATGAATGACTGGCTCTATGAATGCCAGCTCAGGCATCAGCGCCAACCTTGTGGTTAAAGCTAGTGAATGCCTTTGTGGCTGTGCCCCAACACAGCACTCAGTGCCATGAACCTCTCTACTTATGCATCTAGCTCCCTCACCAAACTATGGGTTCTTGGAACCTAGCACAGCACCCAACTGTCCAAAGAAAGAGGGAGTGAATAAATAAAAAGTAGTTGCCATATTGATTATCTGCCAGGTACCAGGCATCATCATTAAAAACATGCCCTCACTTAATCAAAACCACCTTGCAAAAAGAGATGGCCAAGATTCCGAGGGGAAAATAATTAGCCCAAAGTCATACAGCCCAAGGCTCATGTCTGTCTGCCGCCATCCACAGAACCATCATGCTAAGATGAACACAGCATCCCCCACTGTGCTGAGCAGAAAGCAAGCAGTACCTGTCCAGGAAGGGCAGCTGCCTGAAGGCCGATCTCGTCCCCATAACTGAAAACAGGAGTCCCTGGCAGGGTGAAGAGCAGCAGCTGGTAGAGTCGAAGGAGTTGAGCCGGCAAGAAGGAAGTCAGGAACCCTGCCTGAGACAGCTGCAGCGACAGACACTCTGGTGAGCCCCGTAGCCCACCTATGCCTCCATCTCTCAACAACCCTGTCCTCCAAAACCCTCCCTGCCCCCACTCCCACCAGCATGGTACTCACACTCCAGCTGCACCAGTGACTGCCAGTGGCATTCAAATACTGAGTGACTAAGAATTTTGTGTGCTCCCCAGTGAAGTTAGACTTGGAAAGGTATGAACTAGTCAACAGCATGTCCTTGTTGGATTCAAGTAGGCTCAGGATCTGCTGAAGGTCGGAGGAGTTAGTTCCTGCAATCAAGAGCCTGCATGGGAGAGAATGGGGATCAAGGTTGGTACAAGAAAGCAAATGGTGGAAAGAGAGTTCTCTGGACAGGAATACCCCTTCTTAGGGCCAAGCACTCCACTGAGGGGTTCCCACAATGAAGCCAATTCAGGGAGGTGGCACCAGGCACTCACTTATCTTCACTGAAGCTCTTGGTAATGTTCTGCCACTCAGCCAAGAATGATGATGCATCCTAGAAAGAAAAAGCAAAGTCAAAGAACAGGGAACACTACCAGGTCCTGGCAGAGCCTCTCTGTTCTCACCTAAGCTTTGCCTCTCATGTGGAAAGGAAACTCACCTTCAGATCCTGTACATCTCGAAACTGGAACCCATCCACGCCAGCTTGCAGCCAAGACTCCAGAGCATCCTATAGGTGGCAAGAGAATAAAGGACAGATATCAATGCTCCCTGGTCTTTATATTCATCTGAGGCTACCACCCCTCATGCCAAACCATCCAAAAATATTCCCTTATCAGTAACTTTTCCAAGGTCTCCCAGCAATTAGCAAGGCCTGAACTGGAAGATTCCAGGTGTCCTACCCAAATGTGGGCTATCTCAGAATCATAGCTGCCAGCGAAGTGTCAGGAACTGCCTCCATTTTTGTATCCATTCTAAACTGGTCAGAAAATTCCAGCCTACACTAAATCTCGCCCACCACACACCTCCCCTTTGGGAGAGTCAAACGCCTTGCCTAGGTCTTCCCACCTGTATTACAAGGTTCTCTCCAGCTCTATCCTCCCACTGGTTCTCCTAGTGCCACAATATTTTACTTCTCTGTTCCTGCCTCTGGAAAATCAAATAGCTTTACCTTCTGACAACTACAGAAGAGGTCAAGAGAAAAAGTGTGCCCATAAACATAATTTCATTTAGCCCTCAGCATGTAGAATGCTAGTGTATCTATTTTAGAGATGATGAAACAGCCTCAGAGAAGCAAGATGTGACCAAAGTCATAATCAGTAAGCAACAGACAGGACCTTAAAATATCAGTCAAGATCCCAAGGCAAGTGTACTTACTCCTCCCTCAGCCTCCTAAGGCAGGTATGAGTACAAGAACTGGCCAGAGCAAGGTCAGAGATGAAAGACTGAGATTCAAAACACAACCCCAGGACAATTTAAAAGATTTGAAAAGAGGCCAGTTCAAAGAACAGGCCCAGCCCTGCAGTCCCAGCAGTAGCCTGGAACACAACATGAACCCTACCTCCACTGCCCTTTTCCTCCCTTTCTCTACTCCACGTACACCTTGGTCTTTATTTTCATCTGAGGCTACCACCCTTCATGCCAAACCATCCAAAAATACTCCCTTATCAGTAACTTTTCCAAGGTCTCCCAGCAATTAGCAAGGGCTAAACTGGAAGATTTCACGGTCCTACCCAAATGTGGCCTGCCTCAGAATCATAGCTGCCAGCGAAGTGTCAGGATCCACCTCCATTTTTGTTCTATCCATTCTGAACTGGTCAGAGTCTTAGAACTCAGATATCAGGAGTTGGGGTGACAAAAAGTCTTAGAACTCAGATATCAGGAGTTGGGGTGACAAAGTCCCACTCCTAGCCTGCTGGGTATAGATTTTGAGCCCATGGAGATTAGAGAAATAAGGCTACTTGGGACACTTCAAAGCTTGGGCACTTGAATCCTCTCTAAACCTCAGCTTCACAGATTTGGGATAACAAAAGATACCTTACGTAGTGGTTAGACAGGGCATTAGAAAACATCTATATAATACTTGGCATAGTCCCAGACACATAGGAAGACCCCAGTGCTTACAATTTCAGACTGGGCTCCACTCCAACCACATCAAACTGGGAAACTAGTCAGGACAGGATTCCCACAGAAAAATGGCTTCCTCTCTCAAAAGAAAGAAAAATCTAACTTCCAGATTGATATGTGAGAAAGCCCTTTCCTGGCACTGTCTCACCCTCAAAAGTCAAGGAAACAAGAAAAATGAGTAGTCAGAAAAGGAACAAAAAAACAGCAGTGCACTGCTGGCCTATCCGTCTGCTATGGGAGGAGGCAGAACTGCTTGGCCCCAAGGAGCAAAGGGCCCTTTGGCTAGAGCCACGCTGTGTCTACAGGGTTTGCTGTGAAAGGACCAACCTATCCCCAGCATCTGGTTCCCACCTGCCATCAGCTACAACACACTCACCTTCACCTTGGTGGCCACAGTGTCAACCTGAGTAGAGAACCACAAATTCTCGCCCCGGTAGTTGGGAGTGAGGTCCAAAATGACACGGATGCCTGCAACAATGGAGGAAGAGGGAGTTGTAAGAAAATCTCTGGGGGTGAGGGGAAATAAGGAAATCACTAACACAAGTCTGTTGAGTGTTTCCTACATATTATTTGGTACAAGTTTGAATGTGACCCTGGCAAAACTCATTCCACTGAAACACAGATGTGAACAAGGAGGGGCCTTAAGATCTTGGAAAGCAGAAGGTCTACAGTGTAGTCTGAGTGTAGGGTCATGGGGTCCCACTCCCAAACCTTTTAAACATGCGCAATAATCATTTGTGAGACAATATTGGGGATTCACCCCCCCCTAAGAATCCACTGTTTTACAGGTTTAAAAACTACTGATTTAGTAAAAGCCTACATCTTGCTAAATGGGCACTGAAGCCAAGAAATTAAGTGACTTGCTCAAGATTGCACAGCCAAGTAGAAAGCCCCTGAACCACTGGACAAATTCATTTTAGGCTGAAGCCTAACAAACCTCCCCTGTACCTGCCCTGGGAAAACTGAGCCAGTTAGGAATAAATCAGACAAAAGCCCCATCCTGCTTTCCCTCTGGCCAGAAGTCTAATAAGCCCTTTTTTCAAATGCTTCCTTGGGAACCCCAGGACACCCACTCTTTTTCTTGGCCCATTGCAGGAGACTGTCAAAATCTTCATTAGAGCCAAAAGTGGAGTCGATCTGTAGCAAGTCGGTCCCAGCGATATCATCCTTCTGGTTCTTGTGAATTGGACCCAGCACAAAGCCCTTGACCTTCAGCGTGCTCAGGTAATCAAGACGATCCTTCAGAGCTGAAATGGGGGGGAGATAAGGGTTAAGGGTTAATGAGTGAAGCCCCCTCAGAAAGGTCCCTGATCTCCCCATTGTCTCCCATAACTGGGAGGGGGAAGTACGGGGGTGGAGAAGCTGGATCACAAGACTCGGAGGAGCTGATGTAAGTTGCCTTTTACATTACTTCAGAAACCGGTTACGACTGGCTCCCGGCGCGAAGCGGGAAGGGAGGCTGCTGAATCAGCCATCCTCGTGAAAGAGGGAGGGGCAGGGTTTTCTTCAAAGAAAGGGGGGAAGGACTGTGTGCCGGGGAGCGGTAATCGGTACCGGATGGGGTGGTCTGTCGGTCCGTGCAGGTGAGAAAGCCAGGGGCGCGCCGGGACGGGAGCACCGCACTCACCCGCCAGGCCGTCCGCGTCGCGGCCCTGGAAGGCCTGAAGGTCGCCAATGCGGTAGAGGGCGCCCGTGTGCCACCACCTCTGCACCGGCAGCTCGCGACAGCGCGGCGCTCGCACGATGATGACCACGGCGCCCGCCAGCATGCCGAGCCAGCCCAGCCAGAAGAGCAGCAGCAGCGCCCAGCGGGTGCGCACCCAGCCGGGGCTGCCCGCCACCTTCAGCAGCTCCTCCTTGGACAGGCCCGTGAACTTGACCGCGGTGGTCGCCTCCGCCTCGTCTTCGGCCACCTTGATCTTCACCAGACCGTTTTTCTCGGCGCTGCCCGCCATGGCCGCCCCCGACGCCGCGTTCATCGGCTGCTTCTCGGGTTCCAGCTCATTCAGCTCCACCTCCTTCATATCCACCTCGGTGTCCTGGCTCATGGTGCCTGCGGAACCGGCAACACGACGCGGCCTGCGGTCAGGTGGCGGCTCGACCTCGTCCCAGATCGCCCAGGGCAGAACAGCCTCCTGGCCTGCGGAACTCTGCGCAGCTTCCGCTACTGCATCTGCTCGCGGGCGGGCGCGTCCGCGAGGAAGTTGCCAAGGAGCCCCGCCCCGGCCCGCCCCTTAAAGTGGACGTCGGCAGGGCGCAGGCCAGGTCGCCTTAGGTGGGCGCCGCGAGGGCGTCAGCTCAGCAACACGCCTCCGATCCCTGAGTGGTCCAGTTTCTCATCTCGAACCAGTCTACAACCCCTAAGGTTCTTTCGAGCCTGACGCTAGGAAGGCTTAGCACCGACCACTTTTAGGTGGACGAAGTCTGTGGTTTGTACCGCCCAGATCCCGAGGTCCCTCTGCGTTCACTCTGACTACTACACCATACCCATCACTTCAACCTTCCCCCATTAGCCCCTGGCACTTGCACTCTCAGAGCCAGCCAGCTCCAACTTATGCCTCGGATTCGGCGCTTTCCCCGCAGGGCTTACTCCCATTCGTCTTTCAAGACTCATCTTCAGTTTATTTCATGCAGCAACTATTTATTGAGCTTTAAAATGAGTCTATTTGGACAAGAGAGTCGAGATTGACACCCTTCTTTTTACCCTACCCCCAGCTACTAGCTCCAGAATGTGCAGCAGCTAGGAATCAGACATCCAGAAAAGACTGGTGGGGCTTGTAGCGAACACTCCAGAGCCGGGCCTCATAGGCATCCACCTTTTTCCTAGAACAGACTAGAAGAAGCCATGGTGTAACCAGAAAGTGGGATTTAGAAATGTGTTTTAAGGGCAACCCTTTTGGGTCCCCTCCAACTGTGGGAGTTTTCTGTTTTCTAAATAAATTGTGCTTTCAAAAAAAAAAAGAAAAAAGAAATGTTTCCCTTATTTTTTCTCTTTTTTCCTTCCTCTCTCCTCCTCACTCCTCTCTCCTTCATTCTTTCTCCCTAATCACCCTCTAACAACTAAGCAACCTTCTTGCTTATCTATGCTCCTGCTTGAGAAATGCCAGAGGCTAATCCTAAAACAAACCCAGCATGGAGCCCTCAGGGGAGCCAAGGATGTTTGATCCACCACAGAGCAGCAGCAGTCAAGATGCCAGCAGCTGGACATCCAGACAGGCAATTACTGAGATAGCCCACAGGAAGAGGGACACGTACACCCTACACTCTATACCACTTCTGCATAGTTCTCACACAAAATTTCCCGTTAAAAGCCCTACAGTAAAGCTAAGGGTCTGAGATGATCTTTGTGAATTAAGTCCACCATCTCGTCAGGACTGTCAGCTCTTGAATAAAACCTGTTTTCTTCCATCAATTCTCGTCTGGCTTTCTGGCTTTTGGTCGACGAGCTGCTGGACTTGGGTCCTCTTACAATAGCCAGACTCTAACCCACCTTGCAGGACCTCCCAAAGATTATCCCAAACTCCCCTAGGGCGCTATGGTTCTCCTACATCCCCATCACTTCACTATGCTTAGGCTTGGTATTGCAAAGGTTTTAAAGGCTTCCCAAACTCCCTCCACAGAGGTCCTTGTAGAGGATAATCAGGCAGAGACAAAGTTTACAGCAGGGATTACTGGACATCAACACTGTGAGGTGCCAACACTCTCAGGAACTTCTTGTTCCTGAGCAGTGCCAGCTGGGCTATTTTCAGAGAGGAACTGAAGGAAGTCAGTTCTTTTTCCCTCTCCACCTAGGCTGAAAGCCAGGGTTGCTGTGTATTTGGAAGCAGAAGCCAAGATCAGAATAGAGAGAAAGGGGTGTGAAAAGACGCATCATCTGTCATTCCCCTTCTGCATTCTAAAGCATCCATCCCCATCCTGCCTGAGGAAAGCTAGCATCAACTCCTATGGGGAGACAGGCAAGTGGGTAGAGGTTAGGGTTCAAACCAGTACGCAAAGATGATAAGAGGTCCAAGGTGCCCTGGGTATGGCAGATAAAACGTGCCAACCAGGCGTTCTGAACAGACTTTATCCCCAGCACGAAAGCTCAGAGTTGAGTACTATGAAGTCAGAAGCTCTCCTTGAGATGGTTCAACATAACACCCTCTAGAAACATACTATTGGCCAGGCGTGGTGGCTCAAGCCTATAATCCTAGCACTTTGGAAGGCCGAGGTGAAAGGATTGTTCGAGACCAGCCTGGGCTACATGGTGAGACCTCACCTCTACAATAAATCAAAAAATTAGCCAGGCGTGGTAATACGTGCCTGTAGTTCTGGCTACTTGGAAGACTGAGGTGGAAGGATCGCCTGAGCCCAGCAGGTTGAGGCTGCAGTGGCCGGGCGCATACCACTGCATTCCAGCCTGGGTGACACAGTAAGACTTCAACTCAAAAAAAAAAGAAACATACTATCACACTCACAGCACCCATGGCTCCTGGTGGCTGAAGCCAATTCTTCCCACATGTGTAAAGAAGCTAACGCCTTGGTAGGGTTAGGTGGGTCACACCTGTAATCCCAGCACTTTGGGAGGCTGAGGCAGGAGGACTGCTTGAGCCCAGGGGTTCGAGAACAGCCTGGTCAATTTGGCCAGATTGCACTTCTACAATTAAAAGAAAATTAGGCCAGGTACTGTGGCTCATGCCTATAATCCCAGTACTTTGGGAGGCCAAGGTGAGAGGACTGTCTGAGTCCATGGGTTTGAGACCAGCCTGGGCAACTTGGCAAGACTTCACCTCTACAATAAATTAAAAAAATTAGCCGGGCATGGTGGCGTGTGCCTGCAATTCCAGCTACTTGGTAGGCTGAAAAGGAAGGACTGCCTGAGCCTAGCGGGTCGAGGCTGCAGTGGCTGTGAGCATGCCACTGCACTCCAGCCTGGGCAACAGAGTGAGACCCCCCAACTCAAAAATAAAATAAAATAAAATAAAACAATATTCGTAATAGGAATGCAACACATATAATATTTAAAGAAGAATTTAGCCTTTAAGAGAAGCTGGGGCCAGGCTCAGTGGCTCACTTGTAATCCCAGATTTTTGGAGGCTGAAGGCAGAGGACTGCTGGAGCCCAGAAGTTTGAGACTAGCCTAGCAACACAGGGAGACCCAGGCTCTACAAAACACAAACAAACAAAACTAACAAATTGGCTGGGCATGATGGCATGCACCTGATGCCACTGCACTTCAGCCTGGATGACAGAGACTAATCCTATCGCTAAAAGGAGTGGCGGGGAAGAGAGGGGAGGAGCAGGCAGAGACAGACAGACATGGCTGGGACAAAGCAAAGGGGAAAAAAGCAGTTCAGCAGTTCTCCAGGGGCCAATAGACCACGTGACGCCATGAGTCTCGAGTAGTTCACACTCAGGCAGGCAGTTGGGGGTGGGGACCTGAAATGCAGAGGGCCAAGTGAACAAAGAAAGTTCTTTTCTAACCCTCTGCTGCAAAAATCCATGTCACATGTTTCCCAACATATAAGAAGGATTACTTGATCTTATCCAAAAGACAGGGAATTTATTTTTCCCCCAACATGTAAAAAGGATTTCCAAAGGCAAAGAGAAGATGAGAGGGAGACAGACGGGAGGAAGACTAGAAATTCTTCAGGAAACTGTCTCTATCCAACAGCTTCAGTAACTCTGCCAAAGCTCAAGGCTCTATTCCAAAGACACAGGAACAAAGCATCCATCCAAGCTCTGCCTCTAAAATACCCATCAGCTGAAGTCTTGAGGATTTTAGCCATTTGAAAAATGGATGATGGCTGAAGTAAGGAATCAAGCATTTGGTAGTCAAAGTACAGCTCAAATCAAAGTAGAGAAAGAAGTTGACCCCAACCAAGGGGACTTGCTTGGCAGCTGCCATTTGAAGAACTGATATTGGAATAATACTACCTTGTATTATACTATGAATCTTACAGGAGGGAAATTGGCTGCTAGAGAAGAGAACTGTCAGGGTTGTCTCAGTACAGGGTAAGGAATGTAAGGGGGGGATAAAAGCCAAAAAGAGTGAAAGAAATACAACCAAAGTTAGAGAAGAGAAATAAATGCACCATCTGAAAAAGTATCCAGTACTCAAGTAAGTTAGATAAATGGCCAGGCCTGTGGTCCCAGCTACTCAGGAGGATTACCCTAAACCCAGGAGGTCAAAGCTGCACTGAGCCATGATGATGCCATTGCATTCCAGCCTGGGTGACACTCAACTCAAAAAAAAAAAAAAAAAGGTATAATTAAACTCTGTATCCCCAGCTGGGTGCAGTGGCTCAAGCCTGTAATCCCAGCACTTTGGGAAGTCGAGGCGAGAGGACTGCCTGAGCCCAGGGGTTCAAAACTAGCCTGGGCAACTTGATGAGACCTAGTCTCTACAATAAAGAAAAAAATTGGCCAGACGTGGTAGCGCACGCCTGTAGTTCCAGCTACTTGGAAGGTTGAGGTGGAAAGATCACCTGAGCCCAGCAGGTCGAGGCTGTGGTGGCCATGAGCGTGCCATAGTGTCAGAGTGAGACTCCAACTCAAAAAACAAACAAAAAAACCCAACAACTCTGTAGAGGAGGGATTATCTACATAAAATATTTGGGATTTTTCTGTATGGGAAATTTGTCTTTTCTTCCCTATTTGTTTATCCATTTGTTTACATATACAGGTTGAGTACCCCTAATCTGAAAATCCAAAATCAAAATGAGAGGATGGACAGAGAGCGGCAAGCCATTTTATCTTGTTCCTAAACCCTAACACAATGATGAGAAAGTAGACACTATGCCCTGGAGGAATGCATTCTTTAGGTAAAGATTAACTTTGCAGACTTTTTTTTCAGAAACCCAAATTCCTCAAACATGACCAGTATCTGGCCATTGTAATCTTAAAACAGACCCCTAAACATGATAAGACCTTGCTACCGGTGTCTGGGAAGGCGCCTGGGAAGCAAGAACCAGACCCCTCCACCCCTTCCCCAGGGTCTGCAAATTATACGCAAGTGGTCAGCAAGGAAGTCACAGAAGTCACATCTACCTGATGGCAACACCTCCAGGGTAGAGTATTTAAGTCGGGAACTTGGGGGCTACAGGACCACACTCACCTTAGAGTGCTAGCCTTCTTCCTATCTGTGGGAAGTGATCTTTTCTTTTTTTTTGAGTTGGAGTCTCACTCTGTCGCCCAGACTGGAGTGCAGTGGCCGTTCCCGGTCACTGAAGCCTCGACCTGCTGGGCTCCGGCGATCCTTCCGCCTCAGCCTTCCGAGTAGCCAGAATTACAGGCGCGCGCTACCATGCCCGGCTAATTTTTTTATTTTATTGTAGAGATGAGGTCTCGCCTGCCCAGGCGGGTCTCAAACCCGCGGGCTCAGGCAATCTACTCACCTCAGCCTCCCAAAGGCGCGGGCTGAGCCACCGAGCCCGGCTTGATCTTTTCTTTCTTTTTTTTTTTGAGTTGGAGTCTCACTCTGTCGCCCAGACTGGAGTGCAGTGGCCGCTTCCGGCCACCGCAGCCTCGACCTGCTGGGCTCCGGCGATCCTTCCGAGCAGCTGGAATTACAGGCGCACGCTACCACGCCCGGCTGATTTTTTGATTTATTGTAGAGATGAGGTCTCGCTGATCTTTTCTTAAATAAGTATTTTCTTTCTTCATCTCTTTGTGTTACTCAGATCTCTGGTTACCAGCGCGCACCTCCGGCATGGCAGCTCCAATGGTACTATGCCCCTTCTGGACCCTCTATCCCAAACACAAAATGCTCCCAAAACTGTCAGGGTTGTCTCAGTACAGGGTAAAGAATATAACGGGGGGACAAGATGCTCAAAGGAAGTGCTCATTGGAAATGTTTATTTCACCCAGGCTCGGTGGCTCAGCCTGTAATCCCGCGCCTTTGGGAGGCTGAGGTGAGTAGCTTGCCTGAGCCTGCGAGTTCGAGACCCTCCTGGGCAACTTGGCGAGACCTCATCTCTACAATAAATCCCCAAAAAATTAGCCGGGCATGGTAGCGCGCGCCTATAGTTCCAGCTACTCGGAAGACTGAGGCGGAAGGATCGCCAGAGCCCAGCAGGTAGAGGCTGCAGTGGCTGGGAATGGCCACTGTACTCCAGTCTGGGCGACAGAGTGAGACTCCAACTCAAAAAAAAAAAAAAAAAAAAGGAAATGTTTATTTCTAGGCCTGTCTAATTAATGGGCAAGTAGCAAATATATTAATTCCCAAACCACAAATGCTAAAGTTACTAAATATTCCTGAGGGTCAGAAATACAACTGAGCTATGATTTGCCCATATCTTGCTAGAACTTTTGACACAACGTTCTGTGGCGCCTGATCCACAGATCCCCTCCAATCATCTTCTACACTACAGCCCAAGTACTCTGATTAGGGTACCATCCTCTTAAAACCTTTCAATTGATTTGTTTTAATAAATTTTTTTTGAGTTGGAGTCTCACTCTGTTGTCCAGGCTGGAGTGCAGTGACACACTCATGGCCACCCCAGCGTTTACCTGCTGGGCTCCGGCAATCCTGCCTCAGCCTTCCAAGTAGCCAGAACTACAGGTGCGCACTACCACGCCTGGCTAATTTTTGATTTATTGTAGAGACAAGGTTTCGCCAAGTTGCCTGGACTGGTCTCGTACCCATGGGCTCAGGCACTCCCCTAGCCTCAGTCTCCTAAAGTGCTGGATTTACAGGCTGAGCCACAGAACCCAGCCTGTTTTTATAATCTTAACATGATCAACAAGGTCCTGAGAGGTCTTCCCCATCACGCTGTTTCAAATATCATTTTGCCACTCACACCCTCACTTTGCACTCCCAATACTATGGCTTTCTTTCAGTTCCTTGAATATGTCCTTCAGGATATAGGACCCTGTGGGGTTCCCTCTCTGGATTGCTCTTTCTCCCACCCTTAAAACCACCTCCACCTTGACCCAGTTTAGGTAACTCCTGTTCATCCTTTTTTGTTGTTGTTGAGTTGGAGTCTCACTCTGTTGCCCAGGCTGGAATGTAGTGGCATGCTCATGGTCACCGTAGCCTCCACCTTCTGGGCTCAGGTGATCCTTCTGCCTTAGCCTTCCAAGTAGCTGGAACTACAGGCACGCGCCACCACACCCAGCTAACTTTTTTATTTTTATCGTAGAGATGAGATCTTGCCAAGTTTCCCAGGCTATTCTCAAACCCTGGGCTTAAGCAATTCTCTCATCTCCACCTCCCAAACTGCTGGGATTACAGGTTTGAGCCCCTGTGCCAGGCCTTTGCTCATCCTTAAGAAAACAGTTGAGGCCAGGCACAGTGGCTCAGCCTGTAATCCCAGCACTTTGAGAGGCCACAGTGAGAGGACTGCCTGACCCAGAGGGTTTGAGACCAGCCTGGGCAACTTGGTGAGACCTCGTCTCTATAATGAATCAAAAAAATTAGCCGGGCATGGTGGCGTGCATCTGTAGTTCCACCAACTTGGAAGGCTGAGGCGGAAGAATTGTCCAAACCCAGCAAGTCGAGGCTACGGTGAGTGCGCCACTGCACTCCAGCCTGGGTGACAGAGTGAGACTCCAACTCAGAAAAAAAGAAAACAGTTGAAGCATCACTTCCTCCCAGGAAGCCTTCCCTCACCGGTGCCTTAAGCTACATCATTTCTTTCCTTCAGAGTATGTATCTCTTTCTAATCATAGAATACAGAGTGATTATTAAAGTCATTTTCCCTCCAGAGGTTGCAAACTCCATAAAAGCAGTATGTGGGTCTGTTTTAGATATCACTGGGTCTCCAAATACTACCTCGTGCAGAGCTCGACATTATGGTCACTCTTTACATGCCTCTTCAATGAACGACTGAATTAACCTGTCAACCTTTGTTATTCTCAAGTATCCCTTAGCAAAGAGAACACAGAACTGTACTCAGATGTGAAAATGAAACTCAAGAGAGTCCCATTCTTCCACACTTTTCCTATGTCAAATTGTAAGCAGAGTACAAAACTGTATGTTTGGAGTATCGAACAAGAAGTAACTGGTAATAAGCACTAAAAAGAGAAACCACGGAAACATTCAAATCCAGCTCAATTTATTTATTTATTATTTAATAATAGAGACAAGATCTCGCTATGTTACCCAGGTTGGTCTCGAACTCCTGGGCTCAAGCAATCCTCCCGCTTGGCTTCCCAAAGTGCTGGGCCTATAGGTGTGAGCCACTGTACTCAGCAGAAGGTGGGATCTTCTATTTCAATATGTGCTTCTCTTTATTTTTTAAAAACAGATTGCTCTAGCCGGGCTTGGTGGCTCAGCCAGTAATCCCGCGCCTTTGGGAGGCTGAGGTGAGCGGATTGCCTGAGCCCGCGGGTTCGAGACCCGCCTGGGCAGCGAGACCTCATCTCTACAATAAATCAAAAAATCAGCCGGGCGTGGTAGCGCATGCCTGTAATTCCGGCTACTCGGAAGGCTGAGGCGGAAGGATCGCCGGAGCCCAGCAGGTCGAGGCTGCGGTGGCCAGGAGCAGCCACTGCACTCCAGTCTGGGTGACAGAGTGAGACACCAACTCAAAAAAAAAAACAACCAGATTGCTCTGTAGCCGAGGTTGGAGTGCAATAGCACATAACTTGCATTTGAACTCAAGTGAGCCCCGTGAGTAGCCAGGACTGCAGGTATATGTCACCATGCCTGGCTAATTTTTTTTCCTGACATTTAAATTAGAGACTGGGTCTTAGCTGGTCTCAAATTCCTGGCCTCAAGTGATCCTCCTGCCTCAGTCTCCCTAAGCACTGGGATTACCGGCGTGAGCCACCAAGCTCAGCCTCAATACCCACTTCTTGAACAGGAGGAAGTCTCCCCTACTTCCTGACTGCAAGCAACTCAGTATTTAAAGGCCATCCACATCTGTCCCTGATCCCACTTATACTTCCTACTAAGCCATTTACAGCAAAATCTTCTTAGGGTCTCTAAACAGGGAACAGATGATTTTTTTTTAATTCAATAATGTAAAAAGGGGTTATAAAATATTGAGAGGTAGACATGTGGAGTATGGTATGGAGTAATAGAAACCTGAATTTGAAATATCATCCATGCTGCAAACAAAAAAGTGGGTAACACCAAATCTGTAAGGAGGTTGTACCATAGAGAAAGCAAGACACATTTTTAAAGTGACTTTAAGAAGGTAAACTTCTTTTCCTTTTTCAAAATAGAAATTGTTACGCGGCCAGGTGTAGTGGCTCACATTTGTAATCCTAGCACTTTGGGAGGTGGAGGCAAGAGAATTGCCTGAGCCCAGGGGTTCAAGACCAGTCTTGGAAAATGGCGAGACCGGCCGGGCTCGGTGGCTCAGCCTGTAATCCCGCGCCTTTGGGAGGCTGAGGTGAGTGGATTGCCTGAGCCTGCGGGTTCGAGACCCACCTGGGCAGGCGAGACCTCATCTTTACAATAAATCAAAAAATTAACCGGGCGTGGTAGTGCACGCCTGTAATTCCGGCTACTCGGAAGGCTGAGGCGGAAGGATCGCCGGAGCCCAGCAGGTCGAGGCTGCGGTGGCCGAGAGCAGCCACTGCACTCCAGTCTGGGCGACCGAGTGAGACTCCAACTCAAAAACAAAGAAAATGGCAAGACCTTGTTCCTACAATAAATCAAAAAAATTAGCCAGGCATGGTGGCGCACACCTGTAGTTCAAGCTACTTGAAAGGCTGAAGCGGAAGGATCAGCTGAGCCCAGCAGCTCGAGGATGCAGTGCCCATGAGCATACCACTGCACCCCAGCCTGGGTGACAGTGAGACTCCAGCTCAAAAATAATTAAAAAAAAAAGAATTCATTCAGGCTGTAACAGAACCTGTAGCAGAAACACAGAGGTGAATGGCTTGAATGAGGGTACTGAGAATATCAGCTCCTGACACCCAGGATCTAGCTGGTACTATCAGTAAGGCCTTTGGGCTGCTGGGAGCTGGTCTGGCATTCATAGCTGGACCCTGGTAGTCTCATGCTGGGTGTATAAAGTGTCACAGAACATCAACATCACACAAAGCCACATGACCATGATGGCTCAAGACAAAAACAGGGCTGCTGTGGTAGCATGCATCTGTAATCCCAGATACTTAGGAGGCTGAAGCGGGAGGATCACTTGAGCCCAGGAGTTCAAGCCCAGCCCGCGCAACATGAGACCCCCATCTCAAGAATAAATAAGGAAACACACAAAAAAAGGCAAAGACAAGATCATTCCATAATCACTGTTTTATCTGGTGAACCCACAGCTGGAATCACCCCAAAAGCAGCAGCAGGGGAGTTTCCACAAGGGAGTGCCCCAAACCAGCCTGAGATGGTACTGGATGGGGTTCCAAAAAAGAAGCACTGGAAACTAAGGTGATCCAGTCCAAAGCTCCTATTAGGGGAACTTACATATACAAGACTGCAGCGATCCTCACGAGAGACAGTGAGAGGAAAAGGGTATTCTACATAAGTACATCTGCAGCAAGGGGTCAGGATATGAATTATGTGAGGTTATTATACCAGTATTCAGGAATTTGGTTCAGGACTGGGTAACGGAGCAGGCAAGGCACTCTGATTTTCACTGAGGACCAGAAAGTGGAAGAGAACCTGAAGAATCTACAATCATGTCTGAACACATACAAAATGCATACTGCCGAGTATGGTGGCTCACGCCTATAATCCCAGAACTTTGGGAGGTACAAGTGAGAGGATTGCCTGAGTCCAGGGGTTTGAGACCCACCTGGGCAACTTGGCGAGACCTCGTCTCTGCAATAAATCAAAAAAATTAGCCGGGCATGGTGGCACATGCCTGTGGTTCCAGCTACTCAGAAAGCTGAGGTGAAAGGCTCACCAGAGCTCAGCAGGTTGAGGCTGCAGTGGCCGTGACTGTGCCACTGCACTCCAGCCTGGGTGACAGAGTGAGACTCTGACTCAAGGAAATAAATAAATAATATATCTGTATAATAAAAGGAAATAAGTCTTCAGTCTATATACTGGGTACAAGGTAAACTGTCAACTTTGAATCAGCTTCCCATGTTACCCACCATAGTTGTAAGAGCACCCCTTCCCCATGCAAAAAGCACCTATGGTTGCACAAGGTGTACTGTATAACCTGCTAAAGGAGAAAGTAAAAGACCAAGTGTGTGGATGTCAGCTGAAATGGATGTCACATTCAGAAATGGCCTTGAAAGACAATGGAGAGGGAAAATCTCCTAGCAATGTACCTGATGATATACTTTGTGTGAAAGGAGAAAAAGCCCAAGGTGAGATGATATATAAATCCTGGGGCAATGGCCAGTGGCCTGGCCATCTGATTAGAGGCATGGAAGGAAAAGGACTAGAAGATCAAAGGTAATGAAGTCTAGGGAAGACGTATGTTGAATATGTTGATGGGTAAAGTGTAAAGATTTCTGCATCAAGCATTAACGTCCACTAATGACCACTAAAAGGCATCCACCATGAAAGAAGTAATGAACAACTAAGGAAACAAAATGACCTGGCTGGTGATATTAGTCAGACTTCATCAGAAAGCGTAAGGTGAACCCAAGACTCAAATCCAGGCAGTCTCTTGACTCTAGCCACTCTCTTCATTAACCTGATGACTTATGAGATATATAAGATATTTGAACTTGCATTTATATCTTTTTTTTTTTTTTTGAGTTGGAGTCTCACTCTGTCGCCCAGACTGGAGTGCAGTGGCCGCTCCCGGCCACCGCAGCCTCGACCTGCTGGGCTCCGGCAATCCTTCCACCTCAGCCTTCCAAGTAGCCGGAATTACAGGCATGCACTACCATGCCCGGCTGATTTTTTGATTTATTGTAGAGATGAGGTCTCGCTGCCCAGGCAGGTCTCGAACCCGCGGGCTCAGGCAATCCACTCACCTCAGCCTCCCAAAGGCGTGGGATTACAGGCTGAGCCACTGAGCCCAGCTGCATTCATATCTTAATTTACATCTTATCCTTCAAAAAACATTATTATACCTTTGCAAATAACCAATAATATACAGAGATATACTTTTAAAGTCTTCATACGTTAGGGTGCTCTATTTATCTTAACCAATAGGACAAATAATCAATAGTTTGGTGGCTGGGCATGGTGGCTCACACTTGTAATCCCAGCATTTTGGGAGGCCGAGGTGGGAGGATTGCTTGAGCCCAGGAGTTCAAGACCAGCTTAGGTAACAGAGCAACAAAAAAATTTATTAAATTAGCCAGGCATGAATGACGCGCCTGTAGTCCCAGCTATTCAGGAGACTGAAGTGGGAGGATCGCTTGAGCCCAGTAGTTCAAGGCTGCAGTGAGCTGTGATTGTGCTACTGCAACCCAGCCTGAATGATGGAGAGATCCTCACCAAAAAAAAAAAAAAAATGGTGGGCACATGGCTCACACCTATAGTCCCAGCACTTTGGGAGGCCAAGGTGAGAGGACTGCCTGAGCCCAGGGGCTCAAGACCAGCCTGGGCAACTTGGTGAGCCCTCGTCTCTACAATAAATCATGAAAAATTAGCTGGGGTGGTAGAATATGCCTATAGTTCCAGCTACTTGGAAGGCTGAAGCGGAAGGATTGTCTGAGCCCAGCAGGTGGAGGCTGCAGTGGCCGGGAGCATGCTACTGCACTCCAACCTGGGTGACAGAGTGAGACTCCAACTCAAAAAAAAAAAAAAGTTTGGTGACAACTGTCCTATTCTGCCATATGAACAGTTACTAATAACTAGTTATTGAAGTAATACATACGCTTGTTAGCCTAGTTCTGGACTGTTTCACATGGTATCTACTACCTCTTATAAGTTCATAACCCAATCTTTTACCAATTAACTCAATTGCTGGGCCTGGTGGCTCATGTCTGCAATCCCAGCACTTTGGGAGGCAGAAGCAAGAGGATTGCCTGAGGCCAAGAGCTCAGACCAGTCTGAGCAATATGGAGAGACTTTGCCTCTACAGTAAAAAATCAAAAAATTAGCCAGGCATGGTGGTGCATGCCTGTGGTTCCATCCTACTTGGAAGGATCACCTGAGCCCAACCAGTCAAGGCTGCGGTGGCCATGAGTGTGTCACTGCACTCCAGCCTGGGTGACAGAGTGAGTTTCCAACTCAAAAATAAATAAATAATAAAAATAAACATAAGAAGAAGACATAACTCCACCAATGTTATAGCTAACAAATCTCTATTGAGCAGCTAAATATCCCCAGAGGGGTGTGTGGAAGTATGGAGCAAGCTACTGTCCCATTTCCTGGTTACAAAAGCAAGATTAATATACAGTACATATCAGATATTAAACTGCTAAGAATCTACACTACACTTGATTTTTGCCAAAACGTAGAGAAGGGATAATACCAGTATTAACTTCCCCTCAGCCCTTCCAGTTCTAAGTACCACACCTTCCTCACTCAGCTCCACAAATGCAGCTTGTAAGTCTGTCCTTACAATCTTCAACATCCTCATCCCAGAGGCTAGTTTAATCCTTCCCTCCGGAGACCATCTCAATGTCACATTCCTCCCAGGAAATTCTATTATCAAATAGGTCTTTTCTCCAACGAGATTACAGTCCCTGACTAGCCCTAGTTATTTGCGTTATCTTCTCCTCCATTATCCAGGCAGTGCCTCTTGCTGCCAGGTGGGGGCAGCATTGCTCCTTGAAAAAACACTACAGACCCCAAGCTCATTTGATAATGTAGGACTATCAGTGAATTGGGCTGGAAAAGACCATTCAGAAATTTATAGTTCCCAATATAAAGGAACAAGCTGGAAAAAATATTTTTTCTCATATGAAAAAGTTATAGAGATAACTAATAAATGTAATTTTGAGTCCTGCATTCTGTGAGGCAATAAGGATAGAAGAATGATTTGCTCAGACAAAAATCACACTTCAGGCAGTTTACAAAAGGTGGGGAGTCATCCTAGAAGGCATGATGGTAAAGAAACTGACAAGGGAGCTGGGCGTTGGTCGCTCACGCCTACAATTCCAGCAATTTGGGAGGAAACTAGAGGCCAGGGATTTTTTTTTTTTTTTTTTTTTTTGAGTTGGAGTCTCACTCTGTCGCCCAGACTGGAGTGCAGTGGCCGCTCCTGGCCACCGCAGCCTCGACCTGCTGGGCTCCAGCGATCCTTCCACCTCAGCCTTCCGAGTAGCCAGAACTACAGGCACGCGCTACCATGCCCGGCTGATTTTTTGATTTATTGTAGAGATGAGGTCTCGCTGCCTAGGCGGGTCTCGAACCCGCGGGCTCAGGCAATCCACTCACCTCAGCCTCCCAAAGGCGCGGGATTACAGGCTGAGCCACCGAGCCCGGCCTCTTCTTTTTTTTTTTAAGTTGGAGTCTCACTCTGTCGCCCAGGCTGGAGTGCAGTGGCATGCTCACGGCCACTGCAACCTCAGGTGATCCTTCAGCCTCAGCCTTCCAAATAGCTGGAACTACAGGCGCTCACCACCACACCCAGCTAATTTTTTGATTTACTGTAGAGATGAGGTCTCGCCAAGTTGCCCAGGCTGGTCTCGAACCCGTGGGCTCAGGCAATCCTCTTGCCTAGGCCTCCCAAAGTGCTGGAATTATGAGCAAGAGCCACCACACCTGGCCTAGGAATTTTTTCTTTTTTTTGAGATGGAGTCTCACTGTCACCCAGACTGGAATCCAGTGGCCACTCCTGGCCACCGCAGCCTCGACCTGCTGGGCTCCGGTGATCCTTGCGCCTCAGCCTTCCAAGTAGCTGGAATTACAGGCACGCGCTACCACGCCCAGCTGATTTTTTGATTTATTGTAGAGATGAGGGCTCTCCAAGTTGCCCAGGCGGGTCTCGAACCCACGGGTTCAGGCAATCCACTCACCTCAGCCTCCCAAAGGCGCGGGATTACAGGCTAAGGCACCGAGCCCGGATAGAATTTTTTTCTTAACTAGACATTCCAGCCTTGGCAAGGTAGGGAGATATCTCTACCCCACCTACTCCAGAGACTAAGGCGGAAGGATCACCTAAGCCCAGGCGGTTGAAGCTACTGCAATCCAGCCTGGATGACAGAGAGAAGCCCCCAACTCAAAAATAAAATAAAATAAAAAATACATATATGCATGTATACGAATTTGTTAATAGGAAAATATCAAACGTGCTAATGATCTGCAAGGCAATCGACAGAGTTGTTAAGTATCCAAATCAATAGCAAATAAGAAGTGAAACAAAAGTGCATATCCCTAGAAAGTCAGAATATATCCCCATGCAAGGTGGGTCTGCTATACAACATCAAAAGGACACCCAGACTTGCATATTCCCAAATTTTACATAATTTTTCTTAACAGGGTCAAGATAGAGACTGGATTCAAATAACAGCTCTACCATAGTAGCTATGTGATCTTGGCTAAGCAACTTAATCCAATACTCAGTTTTCTCATCTGTAAAATAGGAATGACAATAAGAACTACTATTTTTTAAATTTAGGTAGTAGATATAAAGCTCTTAGCACAGTGCCTATCAGAAAAAAGCACTAATGAGTATTAATGATATTCAACATTCTTCATCAATTGTTTCACTTCATTTTTCTAATTTGTTACTTAACATCCCAGCCTTTTTGTTCCAGTCAAGCAAATATATTCATACACACACACACACACACACACACACACACACACACACGTATATACACAATACGTAGATTTTCTTTAACTTGAACACATTTTATGTTCATGAACTATCCACTTGCTACCTTGTTAAAAAAAAAAGTTCAAAATGCAACTATTCCAAGGGTAAACTTGCATCATTATTATTATTATTAGTTGTCGTCTCACTCTGTCGCCCGAGCTGCCTCGACCTGCTGGGCTCAGGCAATTTCCTCCGTCTCAGCTTTCCAAGTAACCATAATTACAGGCGCTCGCCACCACGCCCAGCTATATTTTTTCTTTTTTAACTGTAGAGATGAGGTCTCGACAAACTGCCCAGACTGGTCACGAGCCCCTGGGATCAGGCAACCCTCTAGCCTCTGCCTCCCAAAGTGCTGGGATTACAGGCAAGAGTCACCGCGCCCGGCTTCCACCCTGTCCTTAAGCGCAACACTTAAGCCCTGCCTACTCTCCCGAAATGGCTCGGTGCAAAGGACCTCCACCCATGATCAGCCCGAGGCCCGGTACCTGAGATTCCCCCCGCGCTGAGACCCCGGGTATCAGCCTCGGATTGTGCGCTGGGCGGCTGGGGCGGAACCGAGTCGACGCCGACCGAGGCTTCGGGAGGGTCCGGATCCATGGAGGCGGATCTTGCACACGGGTTTAGGGTGTGTGTGGGAAAGAGGGGTTCAGGGCAGGATGTGAAAGAGGCAGCCGGTGCAAGATCGGCACGAAGTCGGGCTTCAGCATTCCTGTCACCGTCACCGGGTGAGCGATACCTCTTCTCGCCCCTCTAGAGAGAACCTCCTAACCGCAATGCGGTCAGTGCATCACCGCACTTCCCTAGGGCGCATGCGCGCCTTTTCCGCGCCACAAGTCCGGGAGACGCACCCTCTATGACCGCCTACCCGGGAACTCTTTACCCACAACTCCCGGGCTCGCTCACTTGCGGTCTCCATACACGCAAGCGCCTGCCATAACCCGCCCACAATCCCGTGGGCCTCTGCGGGGTACTATTTAAACGTCTCTCGGCACTTTCTCGGTCTCATTTTTCTGCTGCTTTTGGTGAGTGTCATTGTAGGTTATGTGACTATTTTTCTTGTATGTGGTTTGTCTTTAAATGATCGCAGGGGCCAGGCTCGGTGGCTCAGCCTGTAATTCCGCGCCTTGGGAGGCTGAGGTGAGTGGATTGCCTGAGCCCGCGGGTTCGAGACCCGCCTGGGCAACTTGGCGAGACCTCATCTCTACAATAAATCAAAAATTAGCCGGGCGTGGTAGCGCGCGCCTGTGGTTCCATTTACTTGGAAGGCTGAGGTGGAAGGATCGCCGGAGCCCAGCAGGTCGAGACTGTGGTGGCCGGGAGCGGCCACTGCACTCCAGTCTGGGCGACAGAGTGAGACTCCAACCCAAAAAAAAAAAAAAAAAAAATGATCGGCCCGCATTAGACTTTCTGTATTGCACCTCTTTGGTGGTGGGGGGGAGAAGCAGATGAGATTTAGTGCGTACAGCAGCGGGGCCTTGTGGAGGACAAAATGGCGGTGGCCCTCCCTGTGATGAGGACCTTTTCACAGACCTGTACTGAGTTCCGTGAGGATAAATAACTCTGAGGAAACCGCCCTGCCCAGCCTCCGACTCTGCCGTCGCTCTAGAAAACAGCGTTTTCTAAATACCGAGGGCTAACCTTGTGGTTTCTTTGTTGTCTGCAGGATTCGTGCGGTACGTTTGAACCGAAGAGAGCTTTCATTGAAGTAAGTGCTTTGGGCCTTTTTTTACTTGCGGTCTTTCCTTGAGTGTATGGAAATACCATGGGATGTGCTACGGGGATGATTTTAAGAATTGAACTCTCTCTTTCTGATGGGTTAGTGGAGAAAGCACAAAATTCTGAGTAGCGCGGGCCACAGCTAATGTCTGAGGTCTTTTGGGTTTTAGTTCTGAGACAGTAGTGAGGAGTGCCTTTTTTTTTCTTTTTTTTTCCCCAGATATTCGCCTCAAAGGAACTTACTGGTGGGAGAATGAGGCAAGATCTACCTTTTTGCAAAGTCAGTGTCACAGTTATGATCCAGGTGGGCTAACATGGTTTATAATAGGGGAGGGGACACTTGCTAGGTGACTGCTCCCATGATGAACATAAAATGACAAGCATATGACTGAACTCAGGTGATGTCATCTCAACACTGAGAAGTGGGCCAGGAGTATTCAAAGAACTGAATCCCTATTCTTAAGTGCTTATAACACCTCCCTTTTCTGTCTCCAGCATGGGATAACCTGTCCTGAGGAAATCAACTGCCTCCCAGGGTGAATACAGGTAATTATCCCAAAGGGGATTTAGGGCATGTCATCCCTCAATCAGGAGGCAAGCGGTTAGTGGAGGAGTGTTGCTCTTTCCATCTTCCTCTTGAAATAATTTTCTGAAAAGGGAGAGGGCACCTTTTGTAGGTATGCCCTTCCTCACCCACATCATCAATCACAACACTGTCAGATGATTTGAATTGGTAAGCTGATGGTCTGTGAGGCGCAAAAGTCAATAGCATGTTAGAGTTCTGATGGCAGTTGTTGCTGCCAAAGAAATTTTGCTCCATCCTAATACGTGAAAATTACCATCTTTTCCCTTTTCCCAGGTTGTCCTGATGGATGATAATGACATTCCTCCATCTTACAGTAAGTAGTATCTCTTGAATGCCATGATGAATTAACATATGTTTGAGTCCACTTGACAAAGGATCACCTTACCGTCGCGGTATTTGCCACTGAAGCGAGATCAAGCCATAAAGCTTTCTGGTTCTTTAGTGTTTCTTGACCTCCCCTATCTTTTCCCTTATGCCCACTGATAAACCCAGAAGTTCAGAGTGGTGAAGACTTGACAATTGCAGCTTGCCAGAGTTCAGTGCCAGTGAGGAATAAACATCCTGTCTTCACGCCTGTTTTGGCCCTAGAACCAGTAATGGTGAACCCACTGGGATAACTAGGAGAGAGGATGGCAAGTTCCATAAGGAACTGAGGTCTGAAACCTATTGGTAGCATGGTGTTAGTTGATTTGAATACTTTGCTAATAAAATTTTTTTATTCAGGAGCAGCTTTGTTCCTGTTTGCCATTGAAAAGGCTTTGGAGTTAAGAGGTTAGTTAATTTTTATTTCGATTTATGCCACCAGGTAAGCAGTTTCTATGATGAATCAAACTAGCTCACTCTGACTGACAGTGAATACACAGGAACACCTGAGAAACCAGAAAGGCTAAGAGTAAGGGGGGGTACCACGTCTAAGAAATCTTTTAATGCGCAGCTTTGTTTTTCCCTCAGGTACCATTACCAATAACTTGCTTTTTTAAAGGTGAGTAATTTTAGTATGTTCAGAAACTAACAGCAAATTGAGTAGAACAAATGGCTTTCTAGGCCTGTACACATGATGACTTACATTGGAATCTCGTTCGGCTGATGGCTTGCTGTTGAGACTCGGAAATCTGACTTTCTAGGAAGAGTAGCCTAGGTAGGAACAACTTAATGCCAATTTAAGCATTACTTAGCTCCATCTTCTTTGTTTCAGATCCAGCACTTTGTTTGGAGCACAAGAATGATTTGAGGTAAATGCCTTTGCAGCAGTCACCATCCATCTACTGCTGCTGTATAAAATTGACTGTGATGGCACTTAACATCTGGGTAGCTATGCAAAAGGAATTACTGGTCTGATACAAGTTCTGCTTTTTTGGCCATTCATGAAACACTAGTGGTAAGTTCCCACTCACCAATGATGAGGTGAATACCGCCCCAGTCTGATCACTGTGACTGAAAGGTACTTCTGAGCTGTGAGCTTGCCTTATAGTAACAGCTTCCAAAATTAGATTGAGTCAGCTTTATAGCCATCATGAAGTTATCTGACCTGGCTAGTAACTGCCATAATGCAGATGTGCTTTTCTTCCAAGCAACAAAGATGGTTGAGATACTTACCTCCCTTGTTTCATTTGCAGGGAAACAAAATAAGCCAGGTTCTCTGCTTAATTCCAGCTGGAGCTAAAGGTAACTAAACTTGAGTGTACAAGGCAGGCTGGCTAAGTTCAAATTTCCCAATGAAGAAACACTCTCACATCTTACTTCCTGTCCTAGTCCCAGAGCCTGTAAAGGTGAACCCACTGGGGCTGGCTGGGGGAGAAGAAGAAAATATGTTCCAGAAGGAACTGTCTGAGGGACCCTAAGGATCTGTATAAAGAAGGTAAAGAATGATCACTTGTTAAAACATTACCTCTCTTTTCTAGGTCTGAAGAAAGAGCAAGGTGCAAATAAATGTAGGTATCTCAAATATTTATTGGTATGTAGTGCTTGATCATGATCAAAGTGCTCAGAAGCAGGCCTTTAATTAACTGGCTCAGAATACTCCATTGTAAAGTTACAGATGACATAACAGCGGCAGCATGCACCACCATTTAACACATACAGTGAGAAATTCAGACTTCTCTGTTCCTCTGCAGGAGTCAAGTGTTGGAGTCTCAGAAGATTTTCTGTCTTCCAAATAAAAGTTTTTTCTTTTAAAAAAAAACATTGCTGGGCGATTCATTTTTCCTGGTGGGTCTAGGTGAGCACATGGAAATGGCCCTGAGAATCTGCTTGTTATAACTAGATTTGGTCCAACATAGTATGGCAGATTTCCTTTTGCAGGCTTTACTAGTCTTAGGAAAACATCATTTGGAAAGTATATTGGGATGCTTAAGAAACTTTTATTTATATATATATATATAAAAATCTCGGAGAAAATGCCTGGGTATGGATGATCCGTTAGTTACACCTTCATATAGTCTAGCTGCCCTTGCAGGATCAGGCCCAGAAATGAATAAGGGCACCACATCAATTTCCAGTTTGCTGACCTATACTTGATCCAGCTGAACTGCCAGCCACTGCTGGTTGGGCTCTTTAACCCTCTTCCCTCCACCCTTTTGTAGTACTCTGAAGAACCGTTTGTTGTGACAAGCCTCAAGGTCCATGCAAAGGGTTCATTTAGGGTCTTAAGTCACTTCTCTGGAAGGTCTATACATCGGTCCATTGTAAATTTTATGCTATTGTGCTGAGCTCACTGTCTTCCATGCTGGGGTGTGGTGTACTGGGCCATCACAGCTCACCACAACCTAAAATTCTTGGGTTAGACTGAACCTTGCACCTCAAGCTTACCAAGTAACTGCCACCACACCTGGCTAACTTTTTTGAGTAGGAGTCTTGTTGAGGCTGGAGTGCAGTGGCACACTCGAAGCCACCACAGCCTTAACCTGCTGGGTTTAGGCAATCTTTCCACTTCACCCTTCCAAAAAGTTGGAACTACAGGTGCATACCACCAGGCTTAGCTGGTTTTTATGATTTATTGTAGAGAAAGGATCTTGACAAATTACCCTGGCTGGTTTCCAGCCACTGGGCTCAGGCAATCTTCTTGCCTCAGCCTTCCAAAGTGCTGGGATTACAGGCTGAGCCACCACACCTGGCCCTGGCAATTTTTTTTTCAGTTTTTAGGCTGGGTGCAGTGGCTCATGCCTATAATCCCAGCACTTTGGGAAGCTGAAGTGAGAGAATTCTGAGACCAGTCTGGGCAACTTGGTGAGATCTCATCTCTACTATAAAAGCTAGCTGGGTGTAGTGGTGCAAGCCTATAGTTCTAGCTGTTTGGAAGGCTGAGGTGGATCACCTAAGCCCAGCAGGTCGAGACTGGTGGCTGAGTGTGCTACTGACAAAAAATTGTTTTTAGAAAGTGCCCTATATTGCCCAGGCTGATCTCAAAACTGAGCTCAAGTATCCCTACCTCACCCTCCCCGAGTATTAAGATTGCACAGATGAACTACCACACCTGGCCAAATCTCTGCTTTGATTTTTTGCATTAGAAAATTTTTTAGAAAGTAAATTAGAGGAGATTCACCTCCCCAAAGTAGGGCAGGGGACCAAAGATTTTCAGGCAACATGGCCTGGCCACAACTCAGAGCACATGGATACCATAGCTTAGCAAGGCAATGGTTGCAATGGCCTGGCAATGAATTGTTGTTTGAGTAGAGTCTGTCTCCCACACTGCAGTGCAGCTTACCAAGTATCCAGACCTAGAGTCAGGTGCTATCTCGCCCACCTAATTTTTGATTTATTGTAGAGACAAGGTCTTGTCTAGTTGCCCAGGCTGGTCTCGAACCCGTGGGCTCAGGCAGTCCTCTCGCCTTGGCCTCCCAAAGTGCTAGGGTTACAGGCTGAGCCACCGAGCCCAGTCTTTATTTATTTTTTTTTTTTTTTGAGTTGGAGTCTGTCACCCAGACTGGAGTGCAGTGGCCGCTCCCGGCCACCGCAGCCTTGACCTGTTGGGCTCCGGCGATCCTTCCACTTCAGCCTTCCAAGTAGCCAGAACTACAGGCATGCGCTACCACGCCCGGCTGATTTTTTGATTTATTGTAGAAACAAGATCTCGCCTGCCCAGGCGGGTCACAATATTTTTATTTTTTTATTTTCTTTTAGTTGGAGTCTCATCTCACTCTCACCCAGGCTGGAGTGCAGTGGCATACTCAGCCACCATAGCCTCGACCTGCTTGACTCAGGTAATCCTTCCTCCTCAGCCTTCCAAGTAGCTGGAACTACAGGCACAAGACACCATGCCCGGCTAATTTTTTGATTTATTGTAGAGATGAGGTCTTAGCAAGTTGTCCAGGCTGGTCTCAAACCTGTGGGCTCAGGCAATCTTTTCACCTAGGCCTCCCAAAGTGCTGGTATTATGGGCTTGAGCCACCACACCTGGCAAAAATGCCTTTCTTATACTATCATTCTAACCACAATAATCCTAAAACTTATATATAAAGATTTAAAGAACAGGGGTGGAAATCCCGTATCCATTATTTTTTTGAGTCTCAGTTGTCCAGACTGGAGTGCAGTGGCCCAGCTCACTGCTACCTTGAACTCCTGGGTTCAAGTAATTCTCAACCTCCCAAGTAGCTGGAACTACAGGCACATGCCACCATGCCTTGCTAATATTGACATTTTATAGAGACAAGTTCTCACCATGTTTTCCGGGCTGGTCTCAACCTCCTAGGCTCAAGTGAACCTCCCACCTTGGTGGATTGCCTGAACCTAGCAGGCTGAGGCTGTGGTGGCCGTGAGCATGCCACTGCACTCCAGCCCGGGTGACAGAGTGAGACTCCAATTAAAAAAAAAAAAAAAAAGCTCTGGAATCTGGAGGCCACTAACCCAAACCTTGTGAATTCATCAAAGTGATTGGACCAAACCTAGGGTGAAGCTGGAGCAGAGGCCAGGCAGGGGCCATTTGAAGTATTTGATAGAGATGAAACTCTACAGCCAGGCTTGGTGGCTCAGCCTGTAATCCCGCGCTTTTGGGAGGCTGAGGTGAGTGGATTGCCTGAGGCCGCGGATTCGAGACCCGCCTGGGAAGTGAGACCTCATCTCTACAATAAATAAAAAAAATCAGCCGGGCGTGGTAGCGCATGCCTGTAATTCCAGCTACTTGGAAGGCTGAAGCGGAAGGATCGCCGGAGCCCAGCAGGTCGAAGCTGCAGTGACCGGGAGCGGCCACTGCACTCCAGTCTGGGTGACAGAGTGAGACTCCAACTCAAAAAAAAAAAAAAGAGGCTAGGCTCGGTGGCTCAGCCTGTAATCCCAGCACTTTGGGAAGCCGAGGTGAGTGGATTGCCTGAGCCCGTGGGCTCGAGACCCACTTGGGCAACTTGACAAGACCTCATCTCTACAATAAATCAAAAATTAGCCGGGTGTGGTAGCGCGCGCCTGTAGTTGCAGCTACTTGGAAGGCTGAGGTGGAAGGATCACCAGAGCCCAGCAGGTCGAGGCTGCGGTGGCTGGGAGCGGCCACTGCACTCCAGTCTGAGTGACAGAGTGAGATTCCAACTAAAAAAAAAAAAAAAAAAAGAAACTTTACAAACACTATTTTCACCATGTGACAAATGAGAAACTCAAAGCCTAAGTTAGGCTACTTAGGCCAAGAGATGAAAGAAGTGCCACTGCCGGGCGCACTGTGTTGGCCATGAGCAAGTCACTGCACTCTTGCCAAAGTGACAGAAAAAGACTCCAACTCAAAAAATAAATAAATGTTCCAGAGAATGATGCTGCCCCCCAAGGGATCCTAATTACCTTGAGGCTGAGAAAAGTAACTTAAAGGTCTGGGAGAAAAAGAGACCACAGGGACACTGAAATCACGACTCCTATGTAGACCAATCCCCAACACTTTCTTTTTTTTTTTTTTTTTTTTTTTGAGTTGGAGTCTCACTCTGTCGCCCAGACTGCAGTGCAGTGGCCGCTCCCGGCCACTGCAGCCTCGACCTGCTGGGCTCTGGCGATCCTTCCACTTCAGCCTTCCGAGTAGCCGGAATTACAGGTGCGCGCTACCACGCCTGGCTAATTTTTTTTGGTTTATTGTAGAGATGAGGTCTCGCCAAGTTGCCCAGGCGGGTCTCGAACCTGTGGGCTCAGGCAATTCACTCACCTCAGCCTCCCAAAGGCGCGGGATTACAGGCTGAGCCACCGAGCCCAGCTCCCCAACACTTTCAACTGTGGAGGGGCGGGCTTATGCAATAGGCTGAGCAGAGGACAAGCAGGTGAAGCAGGAAAGGACTCCATTTAAGGTCTGTTTTCCCAAACTCAGCGACTATTATGAAGGTATAATAATGGAAAAATAACTTTAAGAAACATAAGATATTGGAAAGTAATTGAATAATTATGTGAAGGAAGTCACCACAACTGTAATCCTTCCTCCTCAGCCTTCCGAGTAGCTGAAACTACAAAGTAATGCCGCCAAGCTGCCTCCAACTCATCTACACAACAAACCAAAAAAAAATGTATATTGGGCATGGAGGTACACACCTGTGGTTCCAGCTACTCGGAAGGCTGAGGTGAAAATATCACCTGAGCCCAGCAGGTCCAGGCTACAGTTGTTGTGAGTATGTCACTGCACCCCAGCCTGGGCAACAGAGTGAGACTCCAACTAAAAAAAAAACCAGAAGTAGGAAACTAATACAGGCTAGATGGGAGTTCCAGACCAGCCTGAAATACTCTCCAAAAATGTTAAACATTGAAGGGCCAGGCACCATGGCTCAAGCACTTCGGGAGGCCGAGGCAGGAGGATTGTCTGAGCCCAGGAATTCGAGACCAGTCTGGGCAAAAAGGTGACACCTCATATCTACGATAAATCAAAAAGTTCGCCAGGTGTCGTGATGCATGCCTGTAGTTCCAGCTACTTGGAAAGCTGAGGCAAAAGGATGGCCTGAGCCCAGCATGTTGGTGCTGCATAGGTCGTGAGCATGCCACTTCATTCCAGATTGGGCAACAGAGTGAGACTCCAAATGAAATAAATAAATAAACTAAAGAAACAAGAACAACAGGAAACTTTCCTTAGGAAGAGAAAATAAGGTCTTCTTTTTTTTTTTTTGAGTTGGAGTCTCACTCTGTCGCCCAGACTGGAGTGCAGTGGCCGCTCCTGGCCACCGCAGCCTCGCCTGCTGGGCTCCGGTGATTCTTCCACCTCAGCCTTCTGAGCAGCTGGAGCTATAGGCACGCGCTACCATGCCCAGCTGGTTTTTGATTTATTGTAGAGATGAGGTCTCGAACCTGCGGGCTCAGGCAATCCACTCATCTCAGCCTCCCAAAGGCGTGGGATTACAGGCTGAGCCACCGAGCCCGGCTAGGTCTTCTTTTTTATTATTATTATTTATTATTATTTTTTGAGTTGGAATCTCATTCTGTCACCCAGGCTGGAGTGCAGTGACACTCACGGCCATCCTAGAAACGGCCTCCTGGGCTCCTGCGAGCCTTCTGCCTCAGCCTTCCAAGTAGCCAGACCTAGAGGCACGTGCTACCATGGCCACCTAATTTTTGACTTATTGTAATAGACAAGGTCTCATCAAGTTGCCTGGGCTGGTCTCAAACCCACGGGCTCAGGCAATCCTCTCACCTTGGCTTACAGGTTTTATTTTATTTATTTATTTATTTATTTTTTTTTAGTTGGAGTCTCACTCTCACCCAGGCTGGACTGCAGTGGCATGCTCACAGCCATAGCCGCCTCAACCTGCTGGGCTGAGGCGATCCTTCTGCCTTAGGTCTCCAAGTAGCTGGAACTACAGGCACAAGCCACCATGCCCAATTTTTAATTTTATTTATTGTACAGATGAGGTCTCCCCAAGTTGCCCAGGCTGGTCTCAAACCCATGGGCTCACCACCTTCACCTCCCAAAGTGCTGGGATTATAGGAAAGAGCCACCACCCCCAGCCTAAAAGTCTTTTTTTTTTTTTTTTTTTTTTTTTTTTTGAGTAGGAGTCTCACTCTCACCCAGGCTGGAGTCCATTGGCAGGCTCACAGACACTGCAGCCTCGACTTGCTGGGCTCAGGCGATTCCCACCACCTGCTGGACTTAGGGAATCCTTCTGCCTCAGGCTTCCAAGTAGCTGGAACTACAGGTGTGTGGTACCACGCCTGACTTATTTTTTGATTTATTGCAGAGACTAAGTCTCATCAAGGTGCCCAGGGTAGTCTCCCTGGCCTCTCTGTCCCATCCTTGTTCTACGTCAGATACCATTTGCCCATGGCATTTAGGATGATTCACATGCCTTTGCAAAAAGCCTGTAGTGCTCTTTTTGAGTCTCATTCTGTCACCCAGACTGGAGTGCAGTGGCCGCTCCTGGCCACCACAGCCTCAACCTGCTGGGCTCCAGCGATCCTTCCGCCTCAGCCTTCCAAGTAGCTGGAATTACAGGCGCGTGCTGCCACTCCTGGCTAGTTTTTTGATTTATTGTAGAGATGAGGTCTCGCCAAGTTGTCCAAGTGGGTCTCGAACCTGCAGGCTCAGGCAATCCACTCATCTCAACCTCCCAAGGCGCGGGATTACAGGCTGAGCCACTAAGCCCGGCTATAAACTCATTTTTAAATGAGTAGGAGACCAGTGGTACAGTACAGATCTTACAAAAAATGTTTGAGAATGTCTAGGGACACTGGGAAACATCTGACATATGGGTTGAAACCAGAGTTGGATTCAAGATTTGCATAGAAGCAGTGGAAGGACATTTCAGGGAGAGGACACTGTGAGCAGAGGCATGGCTTGCAAAAGGGAAAGAGCAAGTCTTTGCTCAGTTGTCACCTGCTTAGGGAGGCCTACTCTGAGCATGGTGTTTAATACTCCTTCACTCTAAATCTGATCCTCGTTACCCTGTTCTGTTTTCTTTTTTCGTAGCACTTGATGCATACTAACATTCTCTCTAATTAACTTACTTGTTAGGTTTCTTGTTGGCCTTTTACCTCCCACCTACCCCATATCCCCCAGAAAAAGTAAGTTAAGAAAAAAATAAACACTGTAAACACAGAGAGTTTTTTTTTTTTAATTCTGCTTTTTCACATGTGTATCCCGAGTGCTTGGGATAACAATGTCTCATATGTATTAGGCTCTTGATGTTTTTTGATTGAATGTGTGATTCACAGGAGACTGGAATGGTAGGTTGGTGAGTGGTTGTGAAGAGCATTACAGGGCCGGGCAGGTGGCTAAGCCTGTAATCCTATGATTTGGGAGGCCGAGGTGAGTGAATTGCCTGAGCCTGAGGGTTCGAGACCCCCCTGGGCAACTTGGCGAGACCTTATCTCTACAATAAATCAAAAAACTAGCCAGGCGTGGCAGCGCACACCTGTAATTCCAGCTACTTGGAAGGCTGAGGCGGAAGGACCCAGCAGGTCGAGGCTGCAGTGGCTGGAAGCGGCCACTGCACTCCAGTCTGGGCGACAGAGTGAGACTCCGACTCAAAAAAAAAAAAAAAAGATATTAGTTTAAGGTAGTGACATAGGGACAAGGAAGAAGAATTACTACACAATGGATTTACCTTGGTTAGGTCACTAACAGAATATAAGAACAAAATATGAAAATGTAACAATGGGGTTTTGCAAAGCGTGCCATTTGATTTCAGGTAACAAAGCATACAATCATATGGAACTTATGGCTAAGGAATTTTGTAACAGTCAGCAGGAAACGGTCAGCGCGACCTGCCCAAAGGAGACAAAGCTGGGGGTCTGTGGTCATGGGAACGTCGATGTAATCACACGTAGGCATTGATTCTTAGGTCAGGCAGGTAGGTAATTACGATGAAAGTTTTAAACAAAATGGAGTAAGCTGGTTAATATTATTATTTTGCTAGCAATTTGATTTTATTAACTGATTTAGCTCATTTCAGCTCAGGGACAAAACAAAGCAAACCAAAAAACCCCACAAATTATCGAAAACTGCTAGTTAAAATCGTCATCAGTGAGAACGTGACATCCCCCACTCTAGCCTGGGGGGATCTCAGCTGTAAGAATCGTTTTGACAGAGAAACCACCTCTATTTTCCTTCTTTCTTTTCCTTTTTGTTTTTGTTTTTCTTTTTCTTTTCTTTTCTTTTCTTTTTTTTTTTTTTGAGTTGGTGTCTCCCTCTGTCGCCCAGGCTGGAGTGCAGTGAGTGGCACGCTCATGGCCACCGCAGCCTCGACCTGCTGGGCTCAGGTGACCCTTCCGCCTCAGCCTTCCAAGTAGCCGGAACTCCAGGCCTGCGCCACCACGCCAGGCTCATTTTTTGGTTTATTGCAGAGACGCGGTCTCGCCAAGTTGCCCAGGTGGGTCTCGAATCCCTGGGCTCGCGCAATCCTCTCGCCTCAGCCTCCCAAAGTGCTGGGATTGCAGGCCGAGCCACGGAGCCGGCAATCACCTACATTTTCACAAGAGGAGGGGCGGGTTTATGCAAAACAGGCTGGGCAGAGGGCAGGCGGGAGATGCAGGAAAGCGCTCTGTTCAAGGTCTATTTCCCCAAACCCACGACGATCACGAAGGAAGAATAGTGTACAGTTGGCTTTCGGAAATATACAACATGGGAGAAGAATTGGATAGTGATACCAAGGAAGTGACCACAAGTGTAAATGGGAACGGGAATAGTAAGGCACCCTAGGAGGCACCAACTTCAAGTTTTGTTTCTTAGCTTCTTGATGAGAATCAAGTGTGGTGTTTGTTTTTATCGCTTTAGTATCTGGTACGTTTTCTAGCTGAGGACAATATACTAAATGAGTTTTTTTCCTATCCGAGGGCGACATATTAAGTGACTTTTTGGGGCTAAAAGGTAGAAGGGCAGCTTGCTCTACCCACCCTATGCACCGGCCTGGTTGTTACAGTACTTCTACGAACGGCGCCTTCCACCAGGGCTATTGTGTTGAAGCATCAGGATTTGCTTAGCGAAGGTGATATACTTGTCTGCTTTTCACAGAGGTCTGCGGGGCAGTGACCACATCGTCTCTTTGAGGCTCTCTTTGTGCTATGTCAGATTTTCCTGTTTCAGCCTGGGTTTTGTGTCTCAGTGTCGTTTACAAGTAACTGGAGATGCCTAGCTGCGGGGTCAGGCCTCCCGTGTGCTTGGTCTACCAGCGTAAGCCACTGGGCCTCCCTCCTACCTTGTTGTTGTTTTTTTGTTTGTTTTTTTTTTGAGTTGGAGTCTCACTCGGTCGCCCAGACTGGAGTGCAGTGGCGGCTCCCGGCCACCGCAGCCTCGCCTGCTGGTCTCCGGTGATCCTTCCGCCTCAGCCTTCCGAGTAGCCAGAATTACAGGTGTGCGCTACCACGCCCGGCTGATTTTTTGATTTATTGTAGAGATGAGGTCTCGCTGCCCACCGCGGGCTCAGGCAATCCACTCACCTCAGCCTCCCAAAGGCGCGGGATTACAGGCTGAGCCACCGAGCCCGGCCGTTCTCGTTTCTTTATGGTTTTTATCTTTATCACTTGATTAAGGAGTTGGAATTAAACTTCTCGAGCATTGGAGCTCCCAACTCTTGCGCGCCACTTATTTTTCTGGTTCAGTTTTTGAAGCAGCTGGGATATGCTGGTGCTCGCCACCCTAGCTTGGTTTTCGAGATGGGAGGTCTCGCTCTTTTTCACAGGGTGATCTCCAGCTTCTCGGCTCAAGCCGCCTAAACCTCAGCCTCCCAAAGTGCTGGGATGGCAGACGTGGCCAACTGTGCCCTGCAATTTTTTCCCCCCTTAAACCTAGGCCTATGTGCTTTCTTCCAAGAACTTTGTTTCTGGTAGTTTCACAAGGTAGTTTAGAGACTATACTGTGTCTTGAGGTCTCCCAATGGTGTGCGGTGGGCTGATCTCCATAGGCTGCAGTTGAGTTTCAGGAAGACTGTCATTGGCTGTGAGGTGCTTGAGGGCTGCACGGCGGCTCACGCTTGTCATCTCAATGCTTCGGGAGGCCGAGGGGGGAGACAGGGGGATGTGAGGCCGGAAGTCGAGACTAGCATGGAAAATGGCAAAATTCCGTGTCCACAAGAAAGGAGACACACACACACACACCTACCTTTAGATATACGTATCATAAGCATGTGTTGTGAGGGTATTGTGACAAAGGTGCTTGAGAGTGTGGATCTGCGTGTAAGGCTCGGAGTGTAGTCTGCAGAGCTCGCGGGTAGGAGGGAAGAATGTTGGGCTACCTTTCTCGGTTTTTCGGTTTGATTGCTTTTTTTTGAGTCGGAGTCTCTCCATTGCCCAGGCTGGAGGGCGGTGGCACGCTCACGGCCACCACAGCCTCGACCTGCTGGGCTCTCGGGCTGATCCTTCCGCTCGGCCTTCCAAGCAGCCGAACTACAGACGCACGCCACCACGCCCGGCCGGTTTCTGTGATTTATTGTAGAGACGAGGGCTCGCTGACTTGCCCGGGCTGGTCTCAAACTCCCGGGCCCAGACAGTCTTCTCGCCTGGGATTACAGGCTGAGCTGCTGTGCCCAGTCTACTTTCTCGGGTTTTAAACTCGTGGCTCGCTTGCCTGTCAGTTCATCTGATTTAATCTTCACCGCAGGACAGTTTCCCTAAATGAACTTTTGGAACGGAAGGGAGAGTAGGGCCTTCACTCTCCTCTCCTCTACACACCAACTGCTATGTCTGTGCTTCTACAAATCGTGCGCTTGCTTACATTTCTGAGCTGGCACAGAGGAAAGAGAGTACTCAGCCCTTTTGTTATTTGTTTCGCTCTCACCCAAGACCAATCGGGAAACCGGGCGTGGTGGCACGTACTCCTGAAAGCCATGGCTACTCAGAAGACCGGCTACTCAGAAGACCGGCGGGAGGATGGCTTGAGCCCAGGAGTTCAAGTCCGCAGTGCGCAGTGGTCAAGCCTGCGAATAGCCACTGCACTCCAGCCTGGGCAACGCAGGGAGAACCCGTTGTCTCTCAAAGGAACAACAGAGGAAACGGGAGGCCGCCGGTCTAGGCCGATCAGCCGAAAACCCCAGGTGTGTTCCAGGGGGCGGAGCGTGAAGTGGAGCCAGAATGCTGTGTAAGGCCTCGCTTAAGATAAGCGCGGCCGGCTCGGCCTGTAATCCCGCACTTTGGGAGCCCGAGGCTTCGAGACCAGCCCGGGCAACTTGGCGAGACCTCGAGTCTACAATAAACGTGAAAAAAAATTAGCCGGCTGCGGTAGCGCACGCTACTTGGAAGGCCGAAGCAGAAGGATCGCCGGAGGCAGGCAGGTCGACGCTGGGGTGACCGGAGCGTTCGTGCCACGGCACTCCGGCCTGAGTGACGGAGTGAGACTCCAACTCAAACAAGACAAAACAATAAACAAACAAAGAAACAAAAATCCAAGCGTGAAATGCATGCTCAGAATCCTTATCTGAAGTTCTGCAGCCGAATTGCAAATCAAAGCTGCTTCTCGGTGGGGACAGATCCGCCAGGCCAGTTCGGAACGCTGCATTCTTTCTGATGTAATTTCAGGCAGCGAGGTTGGTGATAGTCTCGGAACCCAGAGAACAGTTTCTCGGCAAGAAAGCAGTTGTCACTCAAAGAGGGGAGTTCTCGATTTACAGCCGCAGCCCATCCCTGGAGAAATATTGTTTCCTGCGGACTCTGCAGATTCTTACTACGTTTAAGCTCATCGTCACCGTCACGAAGCCTCAAGGCAGCTGCTTGGGAGCCTGGGGCGGAAGAACCGCCGGAGCCCGGGAGGTCCAGCCGCGGCGAGCCGCGATCGTGCCGCGCGCTGCGCTCCGGCCTGGGCGACAGAGTGAGACCCCGATCCAAAGGACGAACACAGGACACACCATGACGGAGCAGGGGGCCGGTTCGGGGCTGACTCGGCCCGCAACGCAGCCCAGGGAGGATGCGTCCCACTCCCACCGCAGAACGACCTTCAGCTCTTCGTCAACAGGCCGCTCCCGACTCCGTGGTCGCAAAGCAGAAGCAGCGGGGCGCGCCCTCTTCCGGCCCCCGAGGCTCCCGGCGCCCGCGCCGCCGGAGATCGGACTCGGCGCCCGCCGGCGACGCAAACGCTGCGCCGGAAGTGCGAGCCCCCGGGCCCCGGGGGCTCCGCCATGGCCGCCGCCTCCGCCGCGCGGTGGAACCACGTGTGGGTCGGCGCCGAGACTGGGATCCTGAAAGGTGGGAGGGGCGGTCTCGGGCGGCGGGGAGCGCGGGGGGCGACTGCCCGCGACCCCGGTGCGATTGACGCCCTCGGCCCGCAGGGGTGAACCTGCGGCGGAAACAGGCGACGAACTTCACGGTTGCCGGGCGGCCGCGGCGCGAGGAAGCGGTGAGCGCCCTGTGCTGGGGCGCGGGCGGCGAGACCCAGGTGAGAGCGGCTGCCTGCCGGGCCGGGGCCCGGGGCCCGGCGGCTCGCCGGCTCGCCGCCCCCGCCATCTCGCTCTTCTCTGCCCGCAGATCCTGGTGGGCTGCGCGGACGGGACGGTGAGGCGTTTCGGCACCGAGGAGGGCGTCTTCCAGGGTCAGAGGCACTGCCCGGGCGGGGAGGGCACGTTCCGGGGCCTCGCCCAGGCCGATGGGTAAGACCGAACCCCCAGCTGGACTCTCGGCGAGTGGAGGGTGGGGAGAGGGGAGAGGGTCGAGGCTCCCTCGGAACGGACGACGCAATCATGGCGACAGACCCTCGAGCGACGCGGCCTAGTGTGGGCGACAGGAGCCCGGGTCTTGCCTTCCCTGGTTGGTACCCGTGGCGCACGTTTATGGAACGTCTACTGGGTTCCAGGCGGAGAGCGAAGTGCGGGGGCTGCAGGTGAACTGTTCGTCTTCGAAAAGCTCTCATACTCCAGGCTTCGTCTCTGGGTTCCGTTATAGCCTTCTGGGTAACCCTGGGCGAGCTCATTTGATAGTTCGGAGCGTGCTGTTTTGTTTTGCTTTGCTTTTCGAGTCGGACTCTCCCCCTGCCACCCAGGCCGGAGTGCAGCGGCGCGCTCAGGGCCACTGCAGTCTTCCCCTGTTGGGCTCGGGCGATCCTTCCACCTCGGCCTTCCAAGTCGCTGCAACCACAGGCCAGGCATGCGCCCTCACGCCGGCTAGCGTTTCGGTTTCTCGTGGAGACGAGGTCTCGCCACGGTGCCCGGGCTGGTCTGGAACCCATGGGCTCGGGCAGCCCTCTCGCCTCCACCTCCCGAAGCGCTGGGATCGCAGGCGGGAGCCACCAAGGCCGGCTGACTCCGTCTCGTGTCCTTTCCAACCACCGACGAGGCGATGACGCTCCAGGCGCTAGTGCTTAGGTGGCTGGCCCAACTTTCTTTGAAGGCAGAGAGAGAAGGCTGTGGACAGGCCGCGAACGCTCGGTGGTGTGAAGTCTGAAGAGGCTCTGTGGGGTTGGGACGTTGGAACTAGGCCCCGAAGGATGGGTAGGATTTTGAAAGACGGAGAAAGGGATGAGGGCATTCTGGACGGAAGGTACTGTCTGGCCAGAGGCCGAGGCTTAGCGGCAGGCTACAGGGCACGTGGCATTTGGAAGCTGACGCCAAGGAAGCATTTTAATACAAGATGGCCATCGCATTCTGTTGGGATTCAATTTAAGTGCTGGGCTGAAGATTTGATTTGCACTTTTGTTTTGTGGGTGGTGGGGAGTTCGTTTCTGAGTGGGAAGTGACGCGGTGGGACTACGGATGGGAGAGAAAGCGACTGAGACTGTTGCCACGACCCGGGCAGGTGATACAGAGCCTGGGCCCTGCCTGGGGAGGGTGGGCAGGTGTGTGGAAAGAACACAGGCCCAGGCTGCTTCAGGGAAGAGGCTTGCTTCCATTTGTTGAGGAGAATGTTTGAGTGAGAGACTGACATTGAGTGCCTGAGACCCAGAAAAGGGAAGCTGGTGTTTCAGTCCTCTCAGTACTGCTGATCCGGGCCCCTGGCAGCTGACTCAAGACTCGGAAAGACCAGGAGAAGGGCTGGGTGCCTCCAGACACCGCTGTGGAATAACAAGAGCAATCTGCTTTGGAGTGCCACAGACTGAATTTCCAGCTCTGGATCGAAAATGGCTGATTGGCGGAGCTTAATTTCTCCGAGCTTACGTTTCCTGACTCATAAAACCAGTAGTCGACCCTCTTGTTGAGTACTCTGAATTGACAGGGAAGCTGGAAACTGGCAAGTCCGGCCTCGACCCCAGTGACCTAGAGGCTTTTTTTTTTTAAGTTGGAGTCTCACTCTGTCTCCCAGACTGGAGTGCAGTGGCCACTCCCGGCCACTGCAGCCTCGACCTGCTGGGCTCTGGCAATCCTGCCGCCTCAGCCTTCTGAGTAGCCGGAATTACAGGCATGCGCTACCACACCCAGCTGATTTTTTTATTTATTGTAGAGATGAGGTCTCGCCAAGTTGCCCAGGTAGGTCTCGAACCCATGGGCTCAGGCAATCCACTCACCTCAGCCTCCCAAAGGCACGGGATTACAGGCTGAGCCACCGAGCCTGATTTAAGAGGCTTTTTTTTTATACACTGGGCTGCACTGGGCTGCTAGGAGGGAGTCGAGTTGTGGCCGGATCCTAGAAGACACTTTCACCCTTTGTAAAAAAAAAAAAAAAAAAATCTCAACTCTGTCCTCCCTCTGTCTGCAGCACCCTCATCACCTGTGTGGATTCTGGGATTCTCAGAGTCTGGAGTGACAACGACGAGGAGGCATCCTCTGACCCGGTGAGGCTCCCCCGCTCCGGCGGCTGGTGAAGAGTGGGGCCAGGGTGGGAGCCTAATGAGGGCTTTAGGTGGGGGGGGCAGTCGCGAACCCCAGAACTGACTCTCATCTCCTATTCCTCTCAGCTCCTGGAACTGAGGGTGGGCCCTGGCGTGTGTAGGATGCGCCAAGACCCGACACACCTACACATGGTTGCCACGGGTGGGAAGGAGAATGCCTTAAAGCTGTGGGACCTGCGGGGGTCTGAGGAACCCGTGTTCAGGGCCAAGAACGTGAGTTACAGGGACGTGGAGGGGTCAGGTCTGAGGTCGAGGGAGGCCGAGGCCACCGAGTCAGAGACCATATGGGCTTTCGGACCTGGCGAGGGAAGGCTGAAGGAGAGGGCAATGCTGAGCTCCTCACGACCCCGTCCCCCCTCTGTCTGCCCCCCCAGGTACGGAATGACTGGCTGGACCTGCGGGTTCCCATCTGGGACCAGGACATACAGTTCCTCCCTGGGTCACAGAAGCTTGTTACCTGCACGGGGTACCACCAGGCAAGGCGCCACCTTACTCCGCCTCCTGCTGGGCTAACACGGCCTCCTGAGAAATAGTCTCCGCGTTCAGTTCACAGCCCGCCTCCGTGGTTTGACACAGCTGCGCTTCTCACCCCCCAGGGCTCTGGGAGGAGCGAGTGCTTCCCTATCAGTTCCAGTCTGGTTGCGGAGCCTGTGACTCTCCTTTATTGCATTCTAGGACAGAGTTTCCTGAACGGTGGCTCTTCTTTTCCCTCCTACCTGGAGGAGAGGAGAGGGGAAGGGAGCATCTTCCCTTCACAGTGGGATCCACAGGGTGCTGGTGTCCCGAGAGAACAGACTTCTGGTCCTGATGCAGCCTTTCCGATTGGCTTTGGGACCCACGCCTAACCTCCCCTCTCTGGCCTCAGCTCCTCGGCTTTACCTGAAGGGTCCCACTGAGGATCCTTACAGCCTGTCTCATCAGAAGTCCCGAGGCATAGGCAGGGCTGGGTCATGCATTGCATTTGCCCCACTTCCTTTGCTCTGGGCACACCAAAGGTCTGACCTTGGCGAGAAGCCTCCACTCAAAACACCTATGAGGGCATCCTCTCACCTTCCTCATTCAGGCTGATCTCTTTGCTTGAAATTCGGCACCCACCAGCGAGCCAGCTCAGTTTTCTGTCCCTCCGTTCCCCCTGGATGGGAGTGCAGTGGGGGGTGGTAGAACACTCACACGTTTCCAACCCGCAGGATCTCTCCCCTCGACTCCCTCTAGCCAAGCAGCTCTCCCCCACACCCCGAAGCTCAGAAAAGAGGCATACGTTTCAGACGAGAAGGTTTCTCTGAGAACAGATTATAAACAAGAAAGCAGTGTCTGGGGAGGGGGTGAAGATCCGGAGATGCCAGAGGGTAGGGTAGCGTGTGGGGGAGGATACTCTCGTGACGCCTCAGCCTTCCTGTAGGTCCGTGTCTACGATCCGGCCTCCCCCCAGCGCCGGCCAGTCCTAGAGGCCACCTACGGAGAGTACCCACTGACAGCCATGGCCCTCACTCCTGGGGGCAGGTGAGTGTTTGGAGGGAGGGGAATGAGTGGGAGAGCGAGGGGCTCGGGAAGGGCTCCGGGAGGCTCCTGCTGACCTTACTTCCTTCTGGTCTCCTCAGTTCGGTGATAGTGGGGAACACTCACGGGCAGCTGGCAGAAATTGACTTTCGGCAAGGTGAATGGGCTAGGGGGTGCTTGGGGAAAGGGAGGGGCAGGTTGGGAGGGCAGGGTTCCCTCCGAGGTGGTGCGGTGAAGCCAGTGAGCCTCATTCAGGTGCCAGACTGACTGGGTTCAAACCCGGATTTCGCCAAACCTGACCGACTTTGGACTTACGCTCCCTGTGCCTTAGTTTCCATTTTCCTGTGTCGGAAACATTCATTGCGACTTCAGTCTCAGGGTTATGTTGTGGATTCCGCGTGGAAATGCAGAGTGACTGGAACAGGGAACAGTCAGTAAACAGTGGGTTGTGGGCCGGCCAGCTAGCGCGGATGACTCTCCGCTTCTCCAGGGCGCCTGCTGGGCTGTCTGAAGGGGCTGGCCGGCAGTGTCCGTGGGTTGCAGTGCCACCCTTCAAAGCCCCTCCTAGCCTCCTGTGGCTTGGACAGAATCTTGAGGTTACACCGGATCCAGAATCCCCGGGGAATGGAGCATAAGGTGAGAGCCCCGCCCTCTGCACCTTACCCCCTCAGCCTGACTCGGAGTCTCTTGGAGCGCTGCTTCCCTTCCGTTTGTGTTTTTGTCTAGCTCAGCAGGCCTAGGTTTCTCAAGGTGGCCCCCTTCTTTTACAGGTTTATCTCAAGTCTGGACTGAACTGTCTCCTCCTGTCAGGCAGGGATAACTGGGAGGTGAGCGGTTGGGTACCGGAATGTGGGAGCCAAGGACATAGGTGTTAGGATTCCCCTGTGGAGAGAACGAGGAGAGGCAGCAGACCTGGGGCTACCGGTCTACCTGCCAAGTTAGATTTCCTCAAGGGGTTGCATTAACAGTTAAAATCCTGACAGGGTTATTGCCGAGGGCGACCTACGTACCTGAGAGCATGGATGGGGACGGTTTCTGGGAGCGGGGAATAAAGGTGGCGCTACCCGGAGAGATTATTTCCCGGCCAGGGTCTCCTCTCCCCTGGGCCTGTCACCGTGTCCCTGACTCCTCAGCTTTCTTCCCACTCACAGGATGAGCCCCAAGAAACTCAAGAGCCTGACAGGCTGCCCCTAGAAGACACAGAGACAGATGAACTCTGGGCGTCCTTGGAGGCAGCTGCCAAGCGGAAGCTCCCCGATTTGGAGCAGACCCGAGGGGCTCCCCAGACCAGACGAAGAAAAAAGAAGCGGCCTGGGTCCACCAGCCCCTGAAGCCCCTATGCCCGCTTTGTAAATAAACAGCTGGACACCCAGTGACCCTGAGCCTTTGTGATGGGAGAGAGGAACGGGGTAGTTCGGCTTCAGGCTCAGGGAGCCGCAGAGGCGGGACATCTGACGTCACAAAAGGTCACAAAAGCGGGGCCTGGGGCCGGGCGGGCGTGGGTGGCACCGGAGTGCGGGCCGCATCGGGGCCATGGGCTGCTGCCAAGACAAGAACCCCCAGAAGACCGATTGGAAGGCCAAGGAACGCGAGGACCTCGAAGGTGGGACCGCCGTCACAAGGAGAGCCCAGGGAGCGGGAGAGGGGGCTGTCCGAGGGGATCCACCAGGTTGGACGGTGGAGGGGTACGGCTGAGTTCCGCGGCCTCCCCGTCCCCTCAGGCGCCAGAGGTGTCGGCTGGGACTCCCGCCCGGGCCACCGTAATCACAAGTCGAAGGAAAGCCTGATCATCGAGCTGGGGCGGCGGATATCCATGTTCAAGCTGCGAAGCTCCTCGCGGCGGTACAAGCAGCAGTCAGACCAGATTCAAAAGCAGGAGAATCCGATCCGAGAGGATAAACGGGAGACCCTTGAGGGGACCGAGAAGCAACCGGAGATGGGCTGACACCTGGCCTGCCTTCAGTACCCCCCAGCCTCCATAGAATAAAATTTCGAACGTGGACCTGCACGAGCCACCAGTGGTGCCGCCGCCGCCGCCCGCCCTGGGGACTTGGCGCTGGTACCGCGGGACTGTGGGTTCTTTAAGGCTCCTCCCCTAAGGCGGCCCCAGCCCCCGGGGCTCCGGCTGCAGTTCCTCGGGGGCGGGGTCACGGCGACCGGCTAGCCAACGGCGGGGGGCTGAGTCGCTCTTGCTTTTGGGTGGGGGGCGTGTCTCTCGGGTCGCGGCGCTCCGACGAGGCGAGGCACCGCCCCTTCGTCACCGGGGGTGGGGTTACGCGTGGGTGACGTGGCGGCTTCCAGTCTCTGGCCGGGTTTCGGCGGCTTCGGCGCTCGGGGAGGAGGCGGTGACGGCCCGGGAGGGGCGGCGACGGCGGCGGCGGGCGACGGAGAGGAGGTGGGTAAGATTCGCGCCGAGAGGGGTCCCGAGCGCCGTGTCAGCTCCAGGGCAGCGTCTTTACGGGGGCGAGACGGGCGGGGGGAAGGGAACCCGGGGCAAGAGAACGAGTCCGGCCGGCCCGGCCCCCGCTGAGCGAATACCTCGCCGACCAATCGGGAAGGCCCCTGTTGAGAGAAACGTCGACACTAGCTAATCAGTGCTTGAGGTCTTCCCGAAGGCGGAACTCGGGCGGGAGGGTGGGACTTCCTGTTTCTCATAAACACCAGAGGGGGGGGCCCCCCCCGTCCGCCCACCGAAGTGTGTCCCTCTCTGGAGATCCGTCGCTGTTCTGCTGGAGAGGTCGAGGGGAGCCACGCATACATAACCAAGGGCCTGGTCGGGGCCCGGATCAGTGGCACAGGCTTGGCCGGAGTCTTAGGGCCACGGGACCCCGTCTGTGCTTCGGGGCCCCCGACCTGCGCTTGGTCCTTCAGAGCCAAGTTGGAAGAAGAGTCCGAGAGAAGGGCTCGACTCGGGCCGCGGGGAGGAGCCGGGACCCTTCCCGCTGCGGGCCGGTCCCGGGACCTCCCGTTGCCTAGGGTGCAGAAGGGCCCGAGGATTTGCTGGTAGTGGGGGAGTTTGTGGGGAGGCGGCAAGCGGCCTGGGGAATGACACTCTTCCCTCCACCACAGTCCGAGGTTATGCGTCTCAATGATCCCGCGGAAACGCTACGGGTCTAAGAACACGGATCAGGGCGTCTACCTGGGTCTCTCGAAGACACAGGTCCTGTCCTCTGCAACTGCTGGCGGTGACAGCAGCGACATCGCCCCTCTGCCCCCCTCAGTGGCCCCGGTCCCTCCCCCTCCCGACACCATGTCCTGCCGGGATCGGACCCAAGAGTTCCTGTCTGCCTGCAAGTCGCTGCAGAGCCGTCAGGTGAGGACGAGGGGTGAGCCTCCCGATATTTGCGAAATCCGAGAAGGCTGTGTTCCGACGCTCTTAACTGAAGGGATTTTCGGGGGAGCCTAATGGAACTGGTGGGTTTGGATGGGGCTTGTGGGGTTTACGCTAAAGCAGTAGAGAGATCGGCAAGCTCAACAGAGGCGGGAACCTTGGCTTTCTGTGAGGACTCCCCCGGAGGGTAAGATTGCAGTTCTGGAAGGAACACCTCATGGCCAGAGGTGGCCGCGACGTGTTTGGTTTGAATAGGGAACACATTCTAGAAAGAGCCTTTAGGTGAGAGACACTCACTCGGAACTCTAGTTGGAGTCTAGGTCTTAACATTGAGGTTGCTGTGTGACCGTGGCTATGTTAGTTCATCTAGTTTGGATCCCAATTGTACGATGAAGGGGGTTTTCTAGATGGGTAATTTCTATCAAAGTCACCTTTGAGTGCTTTTTTACAAGTTAGATTCTCCCGTTACAGTCCAGATTTTCTGAATCCAAGTGGGACCTGAGTAACTGTATGTTTTATTGTTTCTCCTGTTGTGTCTTGTTAGCAACTGCTCTTCTCTGTGATCTCCAAGAGCATTGCGGCTATCCCTAATCCCCTGGTTCAGGGAGTAGAAGGACAATACCAGCTACCGTTTATTTAGAGCTTACAGGGTATAGGGTACCAGGTAGTTGGCTAAAGTACTTTACAGCCCTTATGTACTTATTACACAGCACCATAGAAGTTGAGTGGATCGTCTTTACAGAAAAGGAGATGGAGACCGGACACAGTGGCTCACGTCTGTGATCCTAGTACTCTGGGAGCCGGAGGCGAGAGGATTGCCTGAGCTCAGGGGTTGGAGACCAGCCTGGGCGACTTGGCTAGACCTCGCTTCTAGAATAAATCAAAAATTAGCCGAGCCTGGTGGCACGTGCCTGCGGTTTCAGCTACTCAGAAGGCTGAGAGCGGAAGGATCACCTAAGCCCAGCAGGTCAAGCCTGCGGTGGCTGCGAGCATGCCGTTGCACTCCAGCCTGGGTGACAGCCTCTGACTCAAAAAAAAAAAAAAAAAAAAAAAGGGAGATATAGATTCAGAATGTTGAAGTTTCTTGTCCCCAAGTCCCCAGCTTGTAAGTGGTGGAGTCAAGATTTGAACTCAGGTCTACCTGTCTGCAAACCCGGACTCTAAACTAGTACCACTGAAAAATCTGGATCATCTGATGGTAGACACTGCCAATATTAGAGAGAGTTCAGTAGACAGCTGAGGAAGAGTGAAAGCTGGAAATGGGGAGAGGGGAACCAAAGTTGTCACCTCTTAACGTTCCTTTTCAGAATGGGATCCAGACAAATAAGCCGACTCTGCGTGCTGTCCGACAGCGCAGTGAATTCACCCTCATGGCTAAGTGAGTTCAGAGAGGCTTTCTGGTGGGGTACTATGTTTTCTGAGGAGTAGGCTTGCCTTCGGTCTTGAGCGCCGGGATGGGTCGTGCTGGAGCTAATGTGGGAAAAGACCCTCTCCTGCCCTTCCCCACGCTGTTCTCTCTAATGAACATTTGCAGGCACATTGGGAAAGACCTCAGCAACACATTTGCCAAGCTGGAGAAGCTGACGATCTGTGAGTGTTCTCGGGTCTTTCAGAGCTGGGGCAGTAAGCCAAACAGGGTTGTGGAGCTGCACTCCCTGAATCTTCTTTGACCTCACCTGTTGTGGCTTTTCATTTGTCTCCGTAGTGGCAAAGCGCAAGTCCCTCTTTGATGATAAAGCAGTGGAAATTGAGGAGCTAACGTATATTATCAAACAGGTGAGCTACTAGCTGTAAGGAG
>JAPVLO010000531.1:600000-817500 GCA_027257055.1 Cephalopachus bancanus
TTGCAAATTTTTGATGCAGTAATTATGCACAGACAGTTCTATTTGTTTTATAATTTTGAATATTGGTTTTTACCTATGAAATTCCCTTTTATTAAAATAACATATGAAGAAGTCCCTTTACCTAACATAAACAAAACACTCTCTGGTTTATAAACCTTAAATTCTACTGTCCTTTTTTCACTGACCACCAGCATCTGTTTTTAGAGGATGATTTTACGTATGTGGATTTTTTAGCCTTTCCCCCTTGGGGCAGAAAGATAAATGCACATCAGCAGAATGCTGCATATCAATGTCTCAGGATTCTTCTCTTGAAAAGAAGGTGAAACTCTTACTTGCCAAAGTGAGCTAGTTAGGTGATTTTTATTTCAACGTACAAGCCTTTGTTAGTGTGGAGAATTATGGCTCAAATCAGATATTTAGGATTTTTGGGACCCAATATTTTAAAGTTGTGGATATGGTATGCCAAGATTTAAAAAATACCTTCAGTGACATTTTCATGGTGGCAACAACTTTTTCTGGTGTGGTAGTTAATGTGTTTTCACGTAAGTGCTTTTGGTAATTTAGACTGACAACTATTTTAACTCTGGAGCCAGTTTTAGTAGGCTGCTTGCATTCCCTTTACCTACCTTTAAAGATTTGTTTGGACACCAGAACTGGAGGGGTTGTGCTCCCGGATGTCATACAGTGTTAAAGAGCACAAAGTTCTGGCTAGCATTTGGGAATCAGCCAGTAACCGGCTTTGTTATTTAAGCAACTTAACATCTCTAAACCTTCGTTTCCTTCTCTCTCAAATGATTCATCTGTCATGATTGCTGTAAAGATAGAAGTCACGCATGTTGAATATTTGTGTACCTAACCTTGAATTGTACTCCACATCTTTAAAATAAAAATTAAAAATAAATAAAAATAAAAAGTCATGTGTGTTTGGCATAGTAAGGTCACAGCGAATGGCAACCGTAATGATTAATCAAAATCCAAATTGCCATCCTTGACCTTGCCTAATGTGGTCTGTGTGCCAGCCTTTCCTGGGCTTTGTAATCACCTGGACTTTGAGCCAGTAGTGTAGTGCATCATTAGTTTTTCAAGCATCTGCGGCATGGAAGTGTCTGGCTGCAGATGCATCTGACTCCTGCACTGCTTCCTGTAGTTCTCTCTCCCATGGACGCTGCTTGCGCAGTGGAAGAGGGGGCCTTCCCTCAGAAAAGACAGGTTTTTGTTAAGATCTCCAAATAACTATACTTCAATCAGTCCCATCTGACAAGCTTTCAAAGTCCTTTATGTATTTGATGATCAACTGAAATGTTTCTATTCATGGAATAAACACCAGTTAGTAAGATGAGGGAGCAGAGATCAGAGAAAACAACCCATGTTTAATGTGTAAATGCACCAATTATAAGATTCAGTTTCAGCTAACATTTGAGTGCTTCCTGAGAGGTTAGCACATTATTATTGAGCGCTCATAAAAAGCCTAACCATAGATACTATTTTCCTGATCCAAATGAATAAACTGAGCCTTAGTAAGGCTAAGTGGTCTCTCCATAGCTACCCAGCTAGTAGTAATGGAGTCAGTTTTTGAAACCAGGTTTTGCTGACTGAACTGCATACACTATACACATTTTTTAGTGTTACTCAAAGTGTGGTCCTCAGGCCCAGTACATGTCAACCAAATTTTACTGGTCTGTGAGGAGATGAGGACAGATATTGTGACAGGCAGTATTTATAAACTAAAAGCAATTTATTGGAGTATTTTGTTTCTGTAGATCTAATTAAAAATTGGGACTTGTATTTTATGTCCTTGGTCTTATTTCACTTATTTTTATTGTTTTTCAAAACCGTAGGCTCCTCAAAGTCTAAAAATAAAAGCCTAGTCACCACACATAGCTTGAGAAGCACTGCACTACACCATTTTGCCTACTGCTCAGATAGTCTGCCTCAGCCAGAGGGAGAATGTTCTTTCACTGCCTCCCATTTAGCATGTCTATTCTTAACAATGTCTAAACATTCCTATTTCATATTGACTCTTTAACCTGCTAACAGTCTTCAGAATATGTCACAGAAAAACTTGAATTTTGCATTATCACCATCTAGTGGTAAACATGGGCAACACCAATTCTACCAGTTGGGAAAATTGCTCTGGGAATACAGTATTTTGGACTTCCAGAACTTTGTTGGAGTGACAAGCAAATATTCTTGCACCAAGTCTGTGTCAACTGCAAATCAAAGAACTTGCTTCCGTAGCAGAAACAAATGAGGACATCTGTACATGGAACTTGATTTTAAAGCAAAATTCTAATAGTTATGTTTAAAAAGCAGTCAAGATTTTTCATTGTTCCTAAAAATATTAAATGAGGAAATTCTGTGAAAGTACCATGTAGATTCAGGTGACTATAGCACAGAGAGCACAGCATTCATACAAGTACTTAAGAATTGAACAAACCTGCCAACTGTGCTTACAAGATGGAGTAGCTTTCAAGAAGAAATGATTCAAAAGTATGCTTCCAAAATGGCAGCTGGGAAACCAAAACATGGCCATGCATGAATTTGCTGCCTTTTGGGAAACTTAAAAAGGCAACATAACATAAAGTTGTTAACTTTGAATGCATCCTTTCAATAATCCTGTATTGGGTAACTACACTCACAATGTGGGTATATTGTTGCAGGTAGAGGACAACAGTCAAAAGGTGAAAACAGCTACTGAACCCTAAGCATTTTGAGCCCCTAATCAACATTGGCTCTTAAAAATCAGGATAAAAATCAAGTCTTAGGAAGTCTTATCCAGTTTATTAACAGGCTCTTCTGGTAGTTCTTAATTACCCTGGACCATAGTTCCTTTACAATGATGAGTGTTGGCAGGCAGGTGGAGTTTTCCTGACTGCTTAGTCACACTGAAACCCGTCCCAGTGATAAACTGGAAGTTGGAGTCTGTGCAAAGATCATTGCTATCTCTGTGTGGGATACAGAGTAACTCATAGCCTCTTAAAGGACACAGTTTAGGCCTGACCCTTCTTCATACCAATCCCTCCTTCTAGCCTAAGCTTGTCCATAAATACAAAAAGTTCATGGAATGCAGTAAATTGCCTTAATCTTCAATCATGCCTGTTTTTTCTGATCATATAGTTAAAATATCACGGGTTACTAAGGTAAATTGAAGTTATTTTATGAAAACAGTGAGACAGGAGATGAAAATAGTTTCAGTAGTTTCATTTTTCTACTGAAAAGACTAGCTGGGTTAAGGGCCTTTAAGACTGAGAAATTAAATAATGTCTTTCATAAATTTCATTCTGAATGCAGAAATAATCATTTTTAATTTAACCAGCTTATAAAATTTTAAAAGTAAATTTACATTTCATGATGGATTTTTCATTTCATACTGTAGGCATCACAGCTTATAATCAAGAAGATTCCACACACCTAGCCTTGTACCTTCAAAACCGCCCATGAACCATAACACTGTTTAATATTAAACGTTATATTCATCAAAATGGATTTGAAACTAAAAAACAGACATTTTTAAACTAGTTTTAAAGTGAAATAAGTATACATGTTTGGACAGTTTTTTTAAAAGTTCAAAATACAACAGTATTAATAAGTATTTTTATTCTCAAATTGGTAAAAGCATTTAACATATACTTTACAGTATAAACAAATTAAGTACTATGCATTTAGTTTATAAAGTGACAAAGTTTTTCAAGCATTTTTATATAATTCAATTTGTACAAAAAGTAAATTTCCAAACAAAAGCTTTGGTAAGCAGAACTGATTATGTACTGTCAAATTCAGTTTTCTGAAGTTGTTTAAGGGGAAAAAAAAACCTTATCCATTAGAACAGGATCTCTTGTACAATCAAAGCTTTTTACTATATAGAAAGAGGGGAAATATTTCTACAATTGCTTTTAATTTTCAAGTCTAGATCAGTCTTTCTTCTCACATGTGGCTGCAGGGTAGAATACGATCACTTTTGAAAACCACAGATTATGCAGAAAATCACCTTTTACTTTATTCTTAGGAAGGTCATCTTTTAAAAAATAGATCGGTAAGACTTAGTTTCATTAACTACTGAGATACCTTCTAAAAGTCACACTACTGAAGAGAGCCATTTCAAGCATTAATGTGTTCCACTGGGAGTAAATCACTTCTAATTTCCCTTGGGAAGATAATATCTACTAGCCTTAGAGCCCTGAATCAAAGCCTATGTATCTTAAAAAACTAATGTAGCACAAAACTTATATTTTATAGATCCTACAATGCATTGATCTTTATTCATATGAAAGTAATATAAAATGCTACCTAACTTAAATAATATATCAGTTTAACTAAATTAACAATCACAAAACTGCAGACATTTTTCTATTAAAATTTTCCAGTTCACTGAGCAATATTTACTCAAAAATATTATGAACTTAAATATATCCTCTTTTAAGTTTACTGTTTATGCTGAACTGTACAATGGTGCTCCTTTTATGATTTTTAAAAAGTCTACTTACGTAACTATATAATTCCAAAACAGAAAAATGAGCCATCATTAGAATTTACTGGAGACTAAATATCCTTTCATGGCAATAATTTATAAACATTTCACATTCTATCTTTAATTATTTCAATTTGGCTTTTTAAAACAGATACTTTTTCAACTTGATTACTGTTTAGTATTTCAAAACTAGTTTAAACAAAGTTAAACAAAGCCAAGGAGAACTGGTAAAGCATTCCTTACTTTACATACAATGCCTCAAGTGCCACAAACATGTTAACATATATATCACAGAAAATAATTTATATAGTTTAGCAGATTACATAGCAAACCTGAAAGTTTATACAAAGTTAAATACGGCCTCTCTTCTATTCCATTTATTGTCTTTTATTTGATCTTGGCTCTGTGTATTATCCTTCTATAATAACCACTGTGTGACATTTATCAGTTCTCTAAATGTTAATTACTTAGATACATACCTCTTTTTCTTGAAACAGCTTTGTAACATTGAAGAACATTCATTCAATCCATTTCATTAGATACAATATATCCTACATTTTTCTCACAAAATGCTCACTTTCCTGAGCTATATTAAACACCTTATAACAGGTGTATGTATAACTGAAGACCCTAAAATATCAAGTTTACATTTTTAAAAAATGCATAGAGAATATAACACTTCAGAAAACCTATTAGTACTTCTTGAATATTATAATATGTAAGTTTTGTTTCCTTCAGACTAAACTGTTTAATCTTTATAACTGGCTATTACTTTCACTTCTGAACCACATTTCTAAAATTTTTTTCAGAGATTCGACTGCTAAAGAAACAAATGGAGTTTTCTGTCCAAAACTGATTCATGGGTCTCCCAATAAACAATCCTTATACAGACTCACTGAAGATATAGAATTTCTATGCCACAAAATAGTAGGATTATATCAGAACTACAGCAAATAAACTTTTATAATAATACATTAGCTTGAATTTAAGGTGCTACTCATCATGTCCTACATCATGCAGTCTTTACCAAGTGGGCATCATGTCTGGAAACCACACTCTGCCAAGATGTTTGGACACTTCCCAGTGAATCTGCTCCAAACTATACTTTTGGTCAGGAATTAATACTTCTTCCATAATAGATAATTGAGACAGGCGACCACCACACATCTTCACAAACTCAACAAAGGCACTACATGATACTTCGCATTCCCCTAGTCCAATAGCTGACAAATTTTTGCAACGTTCTGCAATGCGAATTAACTCTTCATCAAGTGGCCGTAATCCATTAGCACACACTACTAGTTCAACTAGTCTAGGGCATGTCATTCCCACACGGCCAAGCACATCTTTGCTTACTGATCTCCCAAAGTAAAGATGGGTGGCAGGTATTTCATAACGAAAGAATGGGTCAAATTCCTCTTCATATAAAAAAAAATACATCACTAAGTTGACTTTGGGTGAATGTCTGATGAAAGCATCCCAGCTGCTCTTCTGAATAGTATGGAAGTGTGTCTGTCCAGGATTCTCACTGACCACATCAATGCGCAAATGTTCTAATCGAACATGTTTTTCAGAAGACAAAGCAAGTAGCAACTCATCGCTTAGTAAGTGGTAGTTCAGGGCTAATTCTCGTAAGCCATGACACTGATCAGCCACACAAAGAATACCTTGGAAGAAAAAGGAATTAATTATTTACAAGTTTTTGTACAAGTTCATCTGTTCAAAAATTCAAGTACACTGAAATAAGACCCACAAAATTTTGCCACATTTCCCTTACCAAAAAACTGTATTATTTAAAATTTAGTTGTTTAGTTGAATTATAGCAGAAGGGAAGCCACATTTAAAATCTATTACTAATTTTGTCTATAAGAAAATAAAACCAATTCTAAATCCAGTACCTTAAAAAAGAAATGAAACTTATCATCTCAGAATAATAATAAATTATTAGTAACTAACTTTGTCATTTAAAAAATATAACATTACTGGTCAGGCATGGTGGCTCAGCACTTTGGGGAGCTCAGGTGGGAGGATCACTTGGGGCCAGGAGTTCACAGTGAGACCCCATTGCAATTAAAAAAATGTATTTTCATGTATTTATATAATCTTAAATACATTTTATATACTTAAATAATCTTAAATACATTATATATACACATATTTGTATATATGTATATATTATATATTTGTGTACATACATATGCAAAAAAAATACCATTACTAAGCTTTACTCCATTTATGCACATCAGTGCTGTATTTTAAAAAATTACTAACACGAAATTTACAGGTTAAGTAAGAAAAGTTATGTAATTACTATAACAGAAGCCAAAGGATGTTTTCTGAAAATCAAAATCCAATCCTAATTAAAACAAAATAAGATATAGCCATATGAAACTATTATTTATGTGACTAAGTAAAAATATGTACAAAAATAAAGATTTCCATCAAATGGTCAACAGTGCAACTGTTAATAGTAATATAATAAGCTTATCAAAATTCTAAGAAAAAATACCAAGACATCACTAGATACATGAGCCCAAAATAACCAACCAATCACATTAGTGGAAATATACATATGACTTTTGAAGCTCTTTAACACACCCAGGAAACAGTCTCTTAAGTATTTCCCTATACTTAGGGAACCAGAACTGACCAAATCTACCATCCTAGCAACAGATGACATTACAAAGGTCAATACTTGATCTCCAAAGTGACCCACTATAAGAATTCTGCCCCAAAGAGGCACCCTATACTAAAGAACCCATCCAATCCATTTCTTTCTTACATTTAGAAACAGTGATAAGAGTAACAAAACATACATCATATTTTCATTTACTATTCACTGTACAAGTATGATTTGCCAGGTACTAGACATGTTATCCCACAATTACTCAAAAGGTCTGTAAACCTAAGTATGATTTCTATTTTGAAGTGGAAGCAGCTAGCCAAAGATAGCAAAGCTGCAATACAAACACAGGCTAAGTGACACTCTTAAGTTCATACACTTAACTAAGAAGTGACAAGTCAGAGAGGCCACCAATAAGCCTGAGCTTTACAGCAGTGGGAAAGACAGGTAATACACTCAGAGAAGAAATCAACTGAATCACCAGAATGAGTCACCTGAAGAGGGAGTAATGGACATCTACGCTTCACTGTTCAGCCACTACAAAGTTTCTGTTCTCCACAAAGCAAGTAAGTACTTTGAAATACACCCTGACCACCCAAGGTCACCTGAGCACATCTCTGTTCTTTACAATTCAAAAAGCTTAATTAATATAAAAAAAGAAAAGAAACACAAGGGAAATGGTAACCAAAGATCCAAATTAAAGGAACTGGGATATCACTTAAAAATTCCTAGAGCCGTGTGGTGGGCATAATTCTAAAAATGACCTCCAAGATTCCACACCTTAATGCTTGAAATCTGTGAGTTTAATAAGATATCACGCCTACAATTATGTTATATGGCACAGCTGGGCTATATAAGATAAGAGATTATCTAAGCAGTCCCAATCTAATCACGTGAGCCCTTCTGAAGAAGTCAGAGAGATTAAAAACACAAAAAGGGCCAGGCGCAGTGGCTCATGGCTAGCCTATAATCCAGTACTTTGGGAGGCTGAGGTGGTAGGACTGCTTGAGCCCAAGAGTTTTGAGACCAGCCTGGGCAACACAGGAAGATGTTATCTACACAGAAAGTTTTTTTAAACCAGCCGGGTGTGGTGGCTGGTGATGGGGGTTTTAGGAGATGACAGCTAAGGGATATGTGGTTTTTTTGGGATAATAAAAATGGTCTAAATTTGACTGTGGGGATGGATACACTATTCTAACAATATATTAAAAGTCAATACATTGTACGCTTTAAATGAGAATTGTATGATATGTGAATTATATTTCAGTAAAGCTGTTACAAAGCTGAAGTATTAGTGGTGGTATTATAAGTTGATACAACTCACTTGGAAAAACAAAACACAGCAGAAGCATGAAAAAGATTCAGACCCTGTCGGGCATGGTGGCTCACACCTATAATCCCAGCCTCTTGGGAGGCTGAGGCAGGAGGACTGCTAGAACCCAGAAGCTTGAGATTAGCCTTGGCAACATAAGGGCACCCTGTCTTTACAAAAAAAATAATAAAAAAATTAGCTAGGCACAGTGGCATGCACTTGTAGTCCCATTACTCGGGAGGCTGAGGCAGAAGGACTGCCTGAGCCCAGGAGGTCGAGGTTGCAGTAAGCGGTGAGCATGCCACTGCATTCCAGCCTAGGCCACAGAGAACCCTGGCTCAAAAAAATAAGAATTTCTCCTAAGGAAGAAATTAATAGAAGCAAACTGCTATGTGCCAGAATAATTTTTTTAAAAGGTAGAAACAAGTATCCAAACATGAACTATAATGCGAATGCTGGCTTATCAACAAGGTAGCATACTAAGTAACAAAATGGACACTAGTTCAAACTGATAATTAATGAGCGTCTTACATGCCGAGCACTGGTACTAGAATGGTAAAGCAAGGCATCCTTATTCTGATAGCAGGTAGCAAGTGATTAAACAAGATGGTCTGGGTGCTCACAATAAGGGAACCAGGGAAGATTTCCCAGAATAAATACAGTGATCAAAGTAGGACAAAGGAGAGGAGAGGATAGTATTTCCTGTGTGAACATCCAGACATGGAAGAGAACACAAGTGTTCCAAATACTGAAGGATCTCAACACAGTCTACAAGTAAAAGAATGATCAAAGGATGAAACCCAATATATGTTCTGGAAAGGGCTAGATCATACTGGACCTTGTAAGCCTAGGTGAGAAGTTTGGATTTGTATCTAAAGCACAGTGAGAAATTTTGAAGGAACATAGAGGGGGAAAATTTTAGAAGGATTACTCTGACTGTAACATGGAAATCAGGTTACAGGAGGGCAAAGCTGCAAATCAGGAAATCAGTTAAGAGGGTACTGCATAAAGATTATGGTGGTCTGGACTAGAATAGTTAGGGTGAAGACAGAGAAAGCCAGAGATTCAAGGCCTGGGTGATTGAAGTGACATGGGAAGTATGGGCAGGAGTTATCAAGGATATTCAGCAGGTCCCTGAAAACTAGACGGATGATGCCATTCACCGAGATTTAAAAAAAAAAAGGGAAGAGCAAACGATCTGGAAAAGGAAAGAAGGGAAGTTCTTCAGTCTGAAGTACCAGTGAGATATTGTAGAGCACTGGGCCTCTGGCAGATCGACACATAACTCTGGAGTTCCAGAGACACAGAAAGTAGGAAATATTAACCTAACAAAAACCATAGAAGATAACATTGCTAGAGTTTACAGCAAACAACAAAAACGTAGCCAGTACAGAACACTGTGAAACACCAAAATTTTAAAAATGAAAAGAAAAACCAACAAAGGAAAGAGAGTAAGAACAATCAGAGAGGAAGGAAGAAAATTAGGAATATGGTATCAAAGAAGCAAGGTACTAACAGTCATACTAACCTAGAGATCCAGTAATAGACAATTATAATGACTATATGTAATTCTTAAAAATTGATAAAATGTTCAGTGAAAAAAGTAGAATAGGCTCATGCCTGTAATCCCAGCACTTTGGGCAGTCGAGGCAGGCAGACTGCTTCAGGCCAGGTATTCAAGGCCAACCTAGGCAACACAGCGAGATCACGTCTCTACCAAGAAAAAAAAAAAAAATCAAAAAAATTAGCCAGGCATGGTAGCACATGACTGTAGCTACTTGGGAGGTTGAGGCAGAAGGGTAGCCTGAGCCCAGGAGATCCAAGTTGCAGTGACCCATGATTGTACTTTAGCCTGAGAGACAATAAGACCCTGACTCAAAAAAAAAAAAAAGTGAATAGAAAATAGTACATAATGTCAATTTAAAGAAACTATTCAAATATGCAAAATATAGATAGGAAATATATAAATATGTTAAAGTTAATTAAAATCTGCTAGTTATACTCTTTGATTAAAAAGTATTACAAGTATTTGGCCGGGTGCGGTGGCTCAAGTCTGTAATCCCAGCACTTTGGAAGGCCGAGGCAAGAGGACTGCCTGAACTCAGGGGTTCGAGACCAGACTGGGCAATTTGGTGAGATCTTGTCTCTACAATATAACAAAAAATTAGCCGGGAGTGGTAGCATGCACCTGTAGTTCTGGCTACTTGGAAGGTTGAGGTGGAAGGATTACCTGAGCCCAGTGGGTCGATGCCGGGGTGGCCATGAGTATGCCACTGCACTCCAGCCTGGGTGACAAGAGTGTCAAAAAAAAAAAAGTATTACAAGTATTCTTTCTCATCCCTTCCCTTCTGGAACAACTAGCCTAGCAGTCATTAGGTAGGATGAAGCAAGCTTATACTACACTATCGGAACTAATGTGTATATTTAGTAAAAATAAATGAACATGAAATGTAACAGGATAAAGAGAATAATGAGCTCACAATTTTACAGAGAAAATGGAAACCTAAAGACTCTCATACAGTGTGGTAAATATGTTCAGGGTGCTATGGAAACACACAGGTGGAGGATCTAAACCAGAATGGAGAATGGGAATTAAAACAGGTAACACCTGAGTTGAATTCTGAAGTCTGAACTAGCTGGATGAAATGAAGAGTTAACAAAATCGAGAAAGTATTCCATAGGTTACAGTGTACTGACCACACACAAAGGTACAAACAAAAAACTGTAGTTCCAAGGGCTCAAGTAAAAGCTACACGTGAGTGAGTAGCAAAACATGATCAAAGAGATAAGTGGAGGTCAGGATACAAAGGACCTTTTACACTATGAAGCTAGGAAGCATGGACCTTAGTCTCATAGCAGGCTTATATATTAGATAGTAAAATGTGATTGAGGTCACCTATGTGAAGTAACTTCCAAAGACTATTCTTTACTTCTATTTTATAAACCTTCAGTGATAATCCAAAATGGCAGAGAGAGCTAGGAAAATACAACAGTATACCTAGCCATGCCTAGCACCAAGATCCTCCTTGTGGGAAACTTGGGAGAAAGAGCAAGTAATCTCCACCCAAGAGAAAATCATTTCCTTGGGGGAAGACAAACTTCAGCTATGACAAGAAAGTAGGAAGTGTTCTGTAAAAAGATGAAAGATTTAACATTATTATCCCATAAAGAACAAGTTTCCCAAATAAACAGTTAAAGGATCAGCAAAGATGTCAATAGTAGGAAGAGTCAGGGATAAAGCTGCAAAAAGTAATATGAAATTTAGGTTTATACTCACTTTCAATATGAACTATCTGAAATTTAAATAATCTCACACCGAATAATGTAGTAATGCTCAGAAAGTTCTGTACAAGTTAGAAAGAGCTTTTATATAATGCTATTCTCCCATTTAATGGACTCTAGGCTCCAATATTCAACTTAGGAAAAACATCATCATGCAAAATTGTAAAGTCACTACTTAGTACAACTCTTGTCCCTCCACATAATGAGAAGAAATGTAATTATGATTACTCTGACCCAAAACCTACTCTGTGAGTGTAACTACAATGAAAGAGAATTCTATTTTGCCTAACAAGGCACCTTAAGCAGACCTCATATTACCCTTTCTTCTTTTTTTCTAACCTATTTCCTAGCACATGGTATACTAAATAACAAAATTAGAAAACAAGCTGTATTGTATTATTACATTAAAAACATTTTTATGCAAAAGAAATGAAATAGTCAAATTAACCCACTTTCAAGATTAATGATCATAGCTTTTCTTAATTTGATAAACACATCAATACATTTTACTAAACTGTGTCTGGCAAAAAACACAACATACCTGCTGGAGAGACGTGAGGACAGCTGCTCATTTTCAGCAACTTGAGTGTATCACTATTGTTGGCCACCAGTACTTTGAGGGATGGGTCATCTACTGGAGTATCATCTATCTTAAGCGAGGACAGGGATTTGGAGTTTACAAACACAACTGTCAGTGCAGAGATAAAGTGAGACTGAAAAGCAAAGCAAAAAAAAAATTGCCTTAATCTTTAGAAATAAGAATTGAGGGGTTTCCATATAACACCAGACATGGTTTATCTGAGCCCTAATGATATAGTCATATTTGTTTTAGGAGGAGCACCCCTTCACTGTTGTTGGGAGTATGGTAAAAAGAGGTGACTAACTACCATCTTTGAAAAAGAGCCTTTTTATCTGTGGGAGAAAAAAGGATACCAAGCCTTAGAACGAGTGTCTCTAGTCACAGTAACCACTGCTAAGCAAAAAAGAGAAATTCTGGAACCCAAGATAAGAACACCTCTCAGACATTTCATTTCACCGTATCTGGAAACCCTACTCTAGTGTTTTGTAACACTGAACTGCATTTTTTTTCTGTTTGATAGTTATGACCATTAAAACAGTAATAACTATTAACACAATCATTAAAAATGAAAATCAATTCAAAAGCTATAAAAGACTCATTTGGAACATGGAAACTCATACAAAATTTGATGCTAAAACAATCAAAATCACACTTGAATAAAATCCCAAGTTTAAAACTCCTTCAAATATGTTAAATTATCTATAATATTTTCCAATTTTCTATTTTATCATATCTTGTCCATAAATGCACCAGTATCATTCAATTTATCAGATACATGTAAGTTTATTCGTTGGACACAGAATCTGACCTAAAGGAACCACTGTAGGGAAATAGGAATTAGAGCATGCTCAAAAACTGTAACTCTGAATCAGAGCTAAGAAGCTAAAACCAATGGGCAAGGAACCTGGGAAATTAAAGAAAGAAGGACTAATACATGCTCCAACACATTCCTCTACATAGTCAACATCACCATCTACTTAATTTTATACATCTCTATAGCAGTGAACAAGGATGAGGGCACTAATGAAATATTACCTTCTTGGTCACTGTCCCTAATTTACCTTTTTTCCTATTGTGATTAAATAACTGGTTAACTATTTAGATCTTGATTAAGTAACTATTTAACTACTTAAATGTTAATAACTTTCATATCAAACTCAATTATATCTTATACAATCACATGTCGTCATTAGTATGCTCATGATTGCATTACTGATTCCTTTCCCTATTTCTCTAATTTAGCTCTGGCCAAAAACATTTCTCCCTTATTCTCTTCAGTTCTCTCAGGATTTCCAAAATATAGCAACACTATTTTAATCTTCTACAAAAGCCATAAAAGGAAAATGCTATAAGCATCCTAGACTCATTTAAAAAGGAAAGCAGCAGTCCTAGCTCCAGTGGTTTCCAAATTAGTATTAGACAGTGATAAGAAAAAAAGGAAATTATGTTCCACATATCTTTTAATATTGTATATTTTTATATATACCATATGTTTAAGTATGTATATTTATTTTTTAACTATCGTAGATACACTGAAAATCAGTTCCGAGCATTTCATTTCCCACTTGAAACTTGAAGAAGTTGGTCCTATACCACGTAACTCAGTGTTTCTTAGGAAGGAGGTCCTTGAGTCATCATAATCAGAATCACCGGGACTGTGATCTAACTTAGAATCTTAAAAATGTTAAAATGTACAGATTCTCTTGCCAATTTTACAAATGAAGAAAACATTTTCTCTCAAGATAAACACATTTACTACAACTTTTTAAAAATCAAGTAAGACTTGGATATTAATTGGTGATATATTTGGAACTGATATTCCATTAAAACAACCACCTGGGTTACAATATATACTCAATCTAGTAATATCTCTTCCTGAATCATTCTAGTAACTTAAACTATTGGGTGTTTAAAAGAGTGTCTACATTTTTTGGTGTAATCTGAAAAAAAAATTCAAATTATTGTTAGGTACTAACCTACTGAATATTAGCTAACATACTCAGGGACCTTTATCAGTTGCCTTTTAAAAAATGTATGCTTCTTGTTTTTCTATTTTAAGAGACTGTGAGAGAGACAGACAGAAAGAGAGATGCTATCATTAGTTATGTACAAGACCATGTCAGAACATATACATGAATATGTTAACTCTATGCCCAAAAAAAGGATGTTAAATAAAATTGTAAGTTAATCCAAACTGTACTACTAACTTTGCTCAAGAATAAATCTTTACAGAACACTTGCCAATTTTGTAAGTAAGCTATACCTGCTCTTAATACTTACTGGCACTCTACTTTTCTTTGATTCTAACTTCACCAATCTGCTCTGACAGCCCAAAAAGGAGCATCTGTGTGTCTCTTTTTTCTAATATGCTTGTTTCTCAGTTTTACTAAGCTTCTTTTAGCACTTCCTACAGAATCCTCTGTAAATTAATTTACATTAATTCTACCAATTTAGAAGTACAAGGTGATCAAAGAAAAACTTTTTGCCAGGTGCAGTGGCTCACACCTATAATCCCAACACTCTGGGAGGCAGAGGCAAGCTGACTGTCTGGGCAACATGGTGAGACCTCATCACTACAATAAATGCAAAAAATGTAGCTGGGCATGGTGGCACACCTGTAGTTACAGCTACTTGGAAGGCTGAAGTAGAAGAATTGCCTGAGCCTGGCAGGTTGAGACTGCAGTGGCCATCTGTGTGCCACTGCACTCCAGCCTGGGTGATAGAGACTCTGGCTTAAAAAAGAAGGAAGGGAGGAAGGAAGGAAGGCTTTTTATTTATCATTCTGTTATGTATATATACTACTTTTCTATATATATCATTCTGTTATGCATATATACTACTTTATCATTATTTATTTATCATTCTGTTATGCATATATACTACTTTTCTTACACTCTGTCAATACAAAAAAGTTAAGCTTTCACTGGATTTCTCAGTAACAGACAATAAAATCAAACCAGTAGATACCTTTGGTAAATCCATAAAGCTTGGTCGAGCAGTTGAAATAAGTCCAAGTGTTTTTAAAGAGCAATTCACAAGTTGTGATAAAATATCACAAGCTGCTTCAGCTGATTCTTTGCTGCTGTCCACCTTACAAAAAAAACCACCATTTATCCATGTACATTTTAAAATTTCTCTGTGCATATCTTAACTTTATGAAAGCAAGAAGCATAATTATTAGTTTACTGCATTATAATTTAAAGAGTATTCCTTCAGTCATCCACTCTCACCTACAACTTTAGCCTTTTCTGTGTCCCTTCAAAAAATTATAAGGGCAATTGTCAAGACAGCTTTCATTATGGTAAGATATGTATCTAATGTTGAAAGAACTTGGCTTTTATAGTGATTTATTCCAAACTGTATGAACTAATAAAGTAAATCAATTTAGAGTCTTTAAAAAATTTAATTATATATTTGGTAGTGAATCAAATAATAAATACAGTGTCTATGATATACATGTTTCAAGGCACCAGAAACTGAATGAGTATTTACTTAGAATGTTCAGGTGAATCTCAACCTGAGATTCATCATTAATGTCATTAATGGAAAGATGAATGTGAAGTAAAATATGGGCATCCAACCAATAAGGCATGAAAATATGAACCAAATAAAGAGGTAGCTGTTCTTGAACATTCTTCTGCATAGACATTTCCAGGGGAAGGGGTGATATGGACCAAAACCCCTCAAATATATAAGAAGGAACTCTTCTATCAAAGTTAGTTGTTTCCTGAACTAAAAAGCAACTCATTACAGAAGAGATAAAAATAATATAATTAATTTCCAGGTTCATGTATACTACTTTATCCCAAAAATGTTCTTAAGAGCTGGCTGTAAAACCAATGTACTAATTTATATTACAGTTTTAAAGCTGTTTATAATATACAAGATGCAGTCCCTGGACCAGCAGCATCAACATCACCTGGAAACTTGTTAGACATGCAGATTTCCATGCTCAACCCAGACCATCTAAATCAAAAATCTTGGGGGTGGGATCCAGCAATCTTTGGCTATTATAAGCCCTCTGGTGATTCTGATGCACATAAAGTTTGAGAACCACTGTTTTAGCCTAATAATTCTGATTAAAAGCCTATAGTCAATGATGATTTAAATATTATCAAGAAAGCCTATGATATGATTCTTTTTGTAAATCAGAAATCATTTCCTAAAAAAAAAAAAATTCCTTATGGGGGTTATGTAAGTTGGACACATCTAAACTGTGTCACAGGACTGTAAAAGAATAAAAAGGGACCCGACCAAGCTACTGGATGCAATTTGTCTTTAAGACCCATCAGATGCAGCCGGGCTCGGTGGCTCAGCCTGTAATCCTGCACTTTGGGAGGCTGAGGTGAGTGGATTGCCTGAGCCCGCAGGTTCGAGACCCGCCTGGGCAACTTGGCAAGACCTCATCTCTATAATAAATCAAAAAATCAGCCGGGCATGGTAGCGCGTGCCTGTAGTTCCAGCTACTTAGAAGGCTGAGGTGGAAGGATTGCCGGAGCCCAGCAGGTCGAGGCTGCAGTGGCCGGGAGCAGCCACTGAACTCCAGTCTGGACTACACAGTGAGACTCCAGCGCAAAAAAACACAAAAAAAACCAAAAAAAAACTATCAGATGAACTTATTATATTCATCTTTTTTTTAGCATTAGCATTTACCATTAGAACACTTTTAGACAACTCAAAGATGACACAAACCAAAGGCTCTTCAAGTTTCCTTCCTGAGGAATGGGGATGAAGATTGCTTAGATTTCTGTTTGGTTCATCTCTCTACCACTTCCCCACCCTTTCCCCAGTTAGTTGCCAAATAATATATGACATTCAATTATACTTAAGTTTCAGGTAAACAACACACTGTTTTAGTATTGAGTATATCCCAAACATTAAATGGGACATATCTATACTAAAAATTATTCACTGAATATATGAAATTCAAAACCTAAATAGTCATCCCACATTTTCATTTGCTAAACCTGGCAATCCTACTCCCAATGACCTAAGTGCCTTTTTCTCTAAGTGCCTTAGTGCCACAATATACCCAATCACTCCCATCATAAAGTGTCTCCTTGGACATGCATGGGAGAATAAGCATGTAATCTCCACCTAAGAGAAAATGACATTAGGAGAAGACAAGCTTTTATTTATTTTGAGACAGGGTCTTTCTATGTTGCCCAGGCTGGAGCACAGTGGAAGATCCTGGGGCTCACTGCAGCCTTGACCTACTGGACTCAAGTGATGTGATTCTCCTGTCTTAGACTCCTGAGCAAATGGGACCACAGGTGCATGCCACCAACACTCAGCTAACGTTTTAATTTTAATTTTTATTTTTGTAGAGACAAAGTCTTCCTATTTTGATCAGGACCGTCTCAAACTCCTGGACTCAAGTGATCCTTCTGCCTTGGACCCCCGAAGTGCTGGCATTATAGGCGTGAGGCACTGTGCCCAGCTGAAGATGAGCTTTTAGTTATGGCAAGCAGTTCTGGGTTACTAATTATTGCTTTATCTAGGTTTAACCTGGACTGTTTAGCAATTGCTACATATAGGTAAATCAAGTATTCATGCATTGTAACTTTTCAGCAATAATTAGTTCTTTGTAACAAAATACCTGGTGTTTAAGTTTAAACAAACATGTCCATATTTCATTATTCATCCCCAAACATGACAAGCCTCACACACATAAACTACGTGATTTCTTAAACTATTCTGGATATCTCAAAAAACCATCACTGCATGACTTCTGATACCTTCCCTTTAGCAACAAAAAGAAACAAACAGTTCTTTCTGGCATTCTTCTATGTACCCTTTCCTATTTCTCTCTAAAGTATATTCATCTAAACCTTTTACATAAAGTTTCTATGACTCTGTTTATTTGAAGATCCCACACTAAAAAACCGATCAATGGCTCGGCTCAGTGGCTCAGTTTGTAATCCTGTACTTTGGGAGGCTGAGGTGAGTGAACTGCCGGAGCCCACAGGTTCGAGACCAGCCTGGGTAACTTGGAGAGATCTTATCTCTACAATAAATAAAAAAAATTAGCCGGGCTGGTAGCATGCGCCTATAGTTCCAGCTACTTGGAAGGCTGAGGCAGAAGGATTGCTGGAGCCCAGCAGGTCGAGGTTGCGGTGGCCGGGAGCGTGCCACTGCACTCCAACTCAAAAAAAAAAAAAAAAGAAAGAAAAACTATCAATAAGCAACATTAAGTCACTGTTGATAGAAATAGCAGTTAAGTTCTACTCAATTATAATCTCTCCAATTTTTATTTATTACATTTTTCTTAAAATTTGTTCACAATAATTCAATGGAACTCACAGCTTTACTCAATGATTTACGCTCAGTGGCTGCTTTTGCTCTTTTAAGAGAGTATTAATAATCATAATGGAGTAATTTTACTTAATGCTCATTATTTTTAATATTTTCTAAGATATTCAATAATTCTAAATTTTTAAGCACTTTCCCTAAAAAAGGGAAATATTTTAAAGACACGAGAAGATGCATTGGTTTAAGACAAAAAAGCCACTAAAAATGCTTTATTTTTTAAAAGTAGTATTTAAAATATTACCTTGAAGCTGACATACTGTAGATGGTTTGAATGTCTTTTAATAATCTGTTTGATCAGCTCTGGATGTGTAGCTTTCAAATAAGATGTAGCTGGCTGATTCAATTCAAACTCAAAACATCTCCACAAGTCAGGCATGTGAAATACTTGGTTCCAGTTGCGGCAAACTTGTGAAGCATGAGCCCGGTCAAGAAGAGGCAAATACTTAAATACTTGGAGAATAATGTCCTGAAGGAGATTACCCCAATCACAAGTCTGAGAATGCTCATTTGTAGTCCTCAGTTTCTTGGATTTCTCAGCAGTATCTTCTTCTGATGGATTATGGTCACTATCTCTTCCGCCTCGTTTCATCCTACGCATAAAAATGCATAATTTGTTTTCATTCTATTTAACCTTTGAGTAAAAATAAATCCAAAATGCATTATTCTGTCACTAAGATGTGTATGTGCGCTTATATATACACATACCCAGAAAGAAATGGATCAGCAATTCAACAATATTAAAACAAACTATAATAAAAAACACCAATGAAGACCAACTACGGTTCTGCAGCTACTATACATTTTTGGTAGGTGTTGTTAAACATTTACATTTATTAGCATAATATACCATATATACTACACTTGGGGGAAAGTGTATTGTGATTTTAAATTAAACCAAGTATTTATATTTCAAAAGTTGTAGTCAACTAATTAAAATGACTATAAAAGGGAACCTACAGTGATACTTTCTGAAGGTTTCTTAAAAGTCATCTAAGAATATCTGCAATATTTGAGTTCTTAAATTCAAGGCAAACCAGAGTCCCAAGAACCTCCAGAGAGGATATGAATTTAGTAGCCAACAGACCTTCCACACTGAATAGTCAGTGATATGTGTTACCACCAGGCATTTTAACCTCTGCTTAAATTAAGCAAAACTACTCTGACTACACATTGCCTGTTCTGGAATGCGGTTTCTTCTTCAAACACAGCAATTACTGTTAAAACGTTTTCCCCAAATTGTGTTTCTGAAGGACACCTATGTGTCTATACCCTATGTATTCTCAATTCCTTCCATTTGTTGCTTTGAAAGATAGTCTTGTACGGCAAAACAATACTATGGTTAAAGAGAATGGTTCTAGAACCAGGTTTCTTGGTGCTACCTCTCACTGACTAAATCCTGAATCCTGGTTCTACCTCTCACTATGTGGCTTTGAGCAAATTATTTAATCCTTCTGTGCTTCAATTTGCAAACTGGAGACAATAAGACAAGATACCTGTGAGAAATGAAATCATATTAAGGCTTTTGAAAGGAGAAAGATTATTGTTAAACTCCCATATAGAAAAACAGTCCAGCATTAAAGACATTAAACTACACAACACATTAAAAACAGAAAACAAAGAATGATCCTATTTTTGTTTTATTACATTTATTTATTTGCTTTTGAGACAGGGTATGGCTCTACTGCCCAGGCTAGAAGGGTGGTGTGATCATAGCTCACTGCAGCCGTAAACTTCAGAACTCAATCAATCCTCCCACCAGCTCATCCCAGCAAGTAGCTGCAACTAAAGGCTGACCCATCGCACCTGGCTCTATTCCTCTTTTAAAATGAATGTGTGTGTGTGTCTGTGTATGAGAGAGAGAGTGCACATTTGTATATGAGAAACATTCATCAAATTATGATAGTAAATAACAGTGGGTGGTGGGATTACAAATTTTTTTTTTCTCCAATATGCTTTCCTTTCTACATTTGACACATTTCTTTTAATGTCAATGCATTACATTGTAATCAGATTGCCTTAAAGTCTTGTTTGCATTTGTTAGTTGGAAAAGTACAGCAGGCTCAAAACTAAAAGTAGTAACTGTAGACCACTCACTGGTACTCTTCTTGTTTAGTTTAGAGCCTGTAATAATTTTGTTTCTAGAGAACAGTCCTGGCAGGATAGTGGTTTGGACCTAAACTTGGAGTCAAAAAGGGAAGGTGGGTAGCTCCAGTTCTTTTCTCTGGCACATCAGCATATAAGAATTTCTGATTCCTGTGTGGGCTGAAGAATGTACATATGCATGACTGTAAACCACATGTTTCTGCAGACAGACTTTCTCCATCCAGGAGCTAGCAAAACTTGTGAAAGAGGACTGGGGGCTGGAGAGTAGAAACAATGGCAGAGGCCACTGGTCTTCAAGTCACGAAAGTTAGTCCAGGAGAGGAGGTTTTAGCATATGTGCAACAAACTGCCTATTCCTCATTCCTCCTACTTCCAACTATGTGAATGAAGAAAATAATGTATAGCCTATTGTGCAGGGTGAGAGGTGGGGAAAACAGAGTAACAGACGTGACACCAAGAGAGTGGTTTTATGCACAACAGAAACTTACGTGTGCATCTAAAAACAGATCTTTTTAAAATGTGTTTAGAGAAAAGATAGTATAATCTTTAATATAAAAAAACCCTCCTAATAAAAATGCCCCACTAGAGGTTGAAATAACACTGTTATTATGACCCATTTTCTGCTTTAACTTATCCTGAAGGTTTACTTTAATTTTAGCATATAAAATTTGGGTCAAAGAACAAAGTGTTTGCTACCCAGGGCTTGTGATTTCTCTACCTAAAACTACTCAGAATTTTGAGATACAGTAACTCAAAAAAGAATGAGGCAGTCTTCATAATTTCTACACCTTATTATAGAATGCTGACTGCCTGTTTCTGGAGAAAAGCCTTCTACACCAAAAAAGATGCAATGATTAGAGTATATGGATATATAAGCAAAAAAGAAAATGGCAGCCTTCTTCACAAAATAATCTTAGCTAGTATCTTGCTGGTCCTGATACTAGAAACTTTTTGTCTATTATAGTTCTGTTTTAAATAAAGTATATTTCAATACCTTTTCAAGTTCAGGAAGAAGTTGACAAATATATTTTAAGAGTCTGCAACACTAAGGTACAGTATCTCTTGATCTAGATATTAAAAGATCTCATGATTGCTAAGTATATTTTAAGCACTTACTAGTTTACAAGTAAGTGTAGCTGGTCAAGTTTGTAAACTAGCATATGTAATATGACTGTAATGTTATAATTATAGTATATATTAAGCAATAGAAAAAATGCAAGGCCAAATTACAATAAAAACGGTCAATGTGCTATCTTTATTAAGGCATGAAAAGAACAGAAATGAGTGGGCACTTAATACAAATTTTAAATGTCAATTTTTACAAGTTAGTCTCATTTATTCATGCAAAAATTTACACTGATTTCAAAAATACCTTACTAAATCTAATTACATATAAAGCGCTGCTGTTTAGAAAGTTAAACAATTCATAGCATCCACCAGTGTACAAATAATTTCTGGCAATGGACTTTATATCTCCTTCTTTAAGTCAAAGCAAAAACGCCCCTATCTGAACAGAAGCAGTGCGGAGAACCAAACTGTACTGTAAACGTCAAGGAGGCTTTCTAGAGCACCAGAACCAGGCCTCTTCAGGACTCTGGCAGCTTAATTTCCTGCAACGTTTCCACGCCCCAAATAATGCATCTTAGGCCACGAGAGCTTTTGGTGAGGGACTGACATTACCACAAAGTACCAAAACGCAAACAAATGAGTAGACTACCGCCTAGCTGAGCCGCACAGAGTGTGCGCAGCTAATTTGACATTTCCATAAACTCCGAGCAGAGCAGTCGACCCGATCAGGAGATGAAAAGCGGAAGAGAACACTTAGTCGTGTCCCTCATGGTATCAGGCACTTTTTTACATTGGGCAAGCAGCAATTTAAAAACCCCATTGTTCTTGGCTCGAAAAAGCCTGCTTTGGCATCACATTTCAAAATTAATATGCATCCCGTGGATGAAACCCAAGAATAAAAACAACAGAAAGAGGCAAACTCTCAAAGCCAAACGGCGGGAACGATCACGGTGGCGGAAATCTGTCCACCGGTCACATGTGGAGATCTGAGAGTCGAGGGCATTTTTATAAATATTTCAGCGATGATAAAAATAAAGTCACTTAAAAAGGTTGGAACAAAACGATACGAATGCACAGATCTGGGCCACGGGATTAGACATCATCAACAAATCAACAAACTAGCGATCAGCCCGCCCCTCCGCTTGGAGACGCACCCTGGAGGCTGCCCGACCCCGCCTGCGACCTCGCCCACCGTACTGCTCCCGCCCAGCCGGCGCCAGGGTGCGCGGCACAAGTTGAGCAAGTTCTCCGCTCGGCTGCGCGCGGGGGCGTCCCCTCCTCCCGGCGCCACCTCCAGGGCCGGCTGCCCCGACACTTCTCACGCGCCCCACCCCGGGCGGTCGGCCTCCACGCCCCAGTGCCTCACTTCTCCGGCTGCCGACACGGGCGTGGCCGCCGCAGGGCGCGACCCCCCGGCGCTGCCACCTGCCCCCGCCCGAGGTGCCCCAGCCCGGTCGGAGCGGCGGCGGGGAGGCTGCACGCGGCCGCCGCACACGCGCCACGCCTCGCTGACATGTTTCCGAGCGGCCGCGGCGGGGAAAGGCCCCCAAGCAGGCGCCGCGGTCTGGGGGCGGCCCGCGCGCCCAGGACCCCCGCGCCCCCCGGCCCGCCCCCCGACAGGCGGCCTGCGGACCCGCCCCGGCCCCTCCGCGGTTACCTGCTGCCCGGGGCGGCTTTCCCCACGCACCACCCCGCGCTCCGGGGGCGGCGGCGGCGGGTCCCGCGGCTCTCACATGCGGCCCCCGGGACCCCCCGCTTCGCGCTCCCGCGGCCGCGGCCCCCCGCGCTCCGCCCGCATCCGAGGCGCTGGTCCCGCGGAGGGCGCCAACGCGGCTCCACCTTTGCGGGTCTGGCTGCCCGGGGAGAAGGCTTCCTTCCGAGTCCCGCGCCGTCCGCGTCCTGGTGCCCGGACCGGGGTGGCCGGGGTGGACTCCTTCGCCGCGTACGTCTCCTGCGCTCCGGCCCAGACACCGAATCCAAAATGGCGCCCAGAGCCCGCGGCCGCGCGCTTTCCGCGGCGCGTCTCCGCCCGAGGGGGCAGGGGGCGGGGCGGGGTGGGGCCGCGCTTGAGCGGGAGCGCGCGCCGGGCCGGGCGGGAGCGCGCGCCGCGGCCGGCCTCGCCTCTCCGCTCCTGGAGGACGAGCCTGCCTCTGTCTTCCTGCCCGAGACGAGACGTGACTTCAGCTTTAAAGGGATTTTTTTTTTTTCCAGCTGTATGTGAGTAGGCTGGAGCTAGATGGAAGCCAGAGTCTATCTGCGGCCGAAACTAGAAAGTTTAGGCAAGTGGAGCAGAAAAAAGAAAAGAGGGCGTGTCTGGAGCCTTGTCCCACCCGCAGGAGGAGCGACGGCGGCTGCTGGCGACAGACACACCTCCACGAGGCAGGCGCGGCCGGTGCGGTGGCCGCTGCCGGCGCCTCCTAAGCGAAGGGGTTCGATGCGGACTCGGGATGCTCACACATCCCAGATACGTAAGTGGTGCCCAAAGGCTCCAGATAAATACACCAGCGTGACGACAGTGTTACGCCGGGGTTCCAGATGGTTGGTTTTGTTTGAGTCGGGGTCTCACTGTGTTGCCCAGGCTGGAGTGCGGTGGCACGATTACTGCTCACCGCAGTCTCGAACTCCTGGGCTCAGGCTTTCCTCCTGCCTCAGCCTCCCTAGTAGCTGGAACTACAGGCGTTTGCCACCGCGCCCGCCCAGATGTCTTTTGTTTGTTTAGTTTTTTAGAGACGGGATTTCAAGCGATCCTCCCTCCCATGTCAGCCTCCTAAGTAGCTGGGTTTACAGGTGTGAGCCACAGCACTTGACCGATTTTTATTTTTAAAATATTTGTACTTCCAAGCTGCTCTAATAATATTTTTTTCATGAGAATTACTGCTTTTTTAAAAACTACCTTTGCTTTATGAGGTAGAGTCCTGAAATTTGTGAACAGCTCTCTGAAACAGAATGGGAGAAGTGTAAAGGACTAGAAAACTACAGGAAAGAAAACTTTTGGTGAAGCCTTTTGTAAATCAAGGCATCTATGTGTACAACCGCATCTTTGAATTTTTGGATACTTAGATCAAAAGCATTACTTGAATCCTGCACTATTCTTTCCTAAGTACATAAATGAGAGAGAAAGAGAGAGAGAGAGAGAGAGAGAGAGAGAGAGAGAAATTTTTCATTCAAAGATGTCTTAGAATTATCTGCCCTATGCTTAAGACACTGTAAGGCAATGATGCCCAGGGAGCTCTTCATTCTTCCCTTTTTCTTAAGAAATTTAGCTATTGTGCAAAATTGAGCCATGTGCAAAATAAGACTCGATGTAGAGAAATACCAGTGTGTGTGTTGGTTTTGTTGTTGTTTTTTAGGGTCTGGATATCAGATTATCAAGTCAAACTGTACAAAATCTTTAACAGCATAATTGAATTTACCTGAGCTGCAACATTTTTTTTTTTTAGGCCCTTCAGTGACTGGATTATGAGGGACAATAGAAAGTTCTAAGAAAGGCAATGATAATTATTAGAGGAAGAAAAACAAGTCAAATACAGGCCTACTTATTTACAGCTATTAATAGGTTAACAGTATAAATGATCAGCAAAACACGGTAAACCAAATCAGCAAACATAGTGAGTAGATTATTTCACATTCATATTGTCTCACGTTACTTTTATGTCGTGTTTCAGTAAGAGTCCCTTTTTTTGCCCATTACAAAGACCTTGGCATACTTTGCCTATTAATACTCCTTTCCTGTTATTGCTAAAGGTTTTATTTCACCTTTTTTGTTCTGGTTATTTTTGAAATAGGGTCTCTCTCTGTCCCCCAGGCTGGAGTGCAGTGACAAAATCATAGCTCACTGTCACCTCAAACACCTGGGCTCAAGCGATCCTCTTACCTCAGCATCCTGAATAGCTAGGACTACAGGTACATACTACCATGTATATATAAAATTCCACATAATATTCTTTTATAGAGACAAAGGAATTACTGCAACATAATTCTAATCTGTGCTGATCATTACTATATCAAGGTCGGGGTGGTTGTGGAAATGGCTGTCCCTCATGGATGTGGTACATTGTGGAGAATTTATTAGCAGTAATAAGGTTGACAGATTGTTGGTCTGCTTTTTATTATCACATGCACTGGCAATTGCAACCTGGGTCAGTCATGCGAAATTTTTCCCTGCTTGATCAATGTGCTCCACAGTCATCCTCTCCCTCATTCACCCCCCTCTCCTTCCCATGTCACTGATCTTGATGATATAATTGATACTATAAATAAGTACTGATTAATTAAAATATAAGCACTGTGTTGCTCAGGCTGCACTTGAATTCCTCTGGCCTGGGTCTTCCAAAGTGTTGGGATTACAGGCACGAGCCACCACACCCAGTTTATTTCGCCTTTTAAGAAAAGAAACTTGTCACTTGGGCACAGTGGCTCATGTCTGCAATCCCAGGACTTTGGTAGGCCGAGGCAGGAGGATTGCTTGAGCCCAGGAGTTTAAGCCTAGGCAACACAGTAAGACCTCATCTCTACCAAAATATCAGAAAATTAGGCGAATGTGGTGGCACTTGCCTGTAGGCCTAGCTACTTGGGAGGCTAAGACAGGAGAAGTACCTGAGCCCAGGAGATCGAGGCTGTGGTAAGCCATGCTCATGCCACTGCACTCCAGCCTGGGCTACAAAATGAGACCCTAACTCGAAAACAAAAACCAAAACTTTGTGCTTATATTTTAATTAGTCAGTTATTTGTACTTATCAATTATATCATCAAGATCAGTGGATGGGAGAGAGAGAGGGAAAATTTTGCATGACTGACCCGGTTTGGAATTGCCAGTGCATGTGGTAATAAAAAGCAGACCAACAATTTGTTAACTTTATTTTGGTTATTATTCTCCACAATGTACCACACCCACTAGGAGCAGCCATTTCCACAACCACCCCGACCTTGGAATAGCAATGATTATGATAGATTAGGATTATGTTGGGGTAATTCCTTAAATACCTTGTTGAAATTTCTCATTTTTGATGACCTTCACAGTTATTAGGAGTATTGCTCTAGCATTTTGTGGACTGTCCCTCACTTAGAATTTGTCTATGTTTTTCTTATAATTAGACAGTTGCTAACAGTGTTTTGGAAGGAAGACCACAAAGGTATAAAGTACCATTCTTATCACTGCATATCAAGGGTGCATCTATCAACACAACTTATGGCTGTTCATGTCAACGTTAATCAGAGGTTGAGGTCAAGTTTTCCATTGTAAAGTTACTTTTTTCTCTCCCTTTTCATATTGTTCTCTTTGGAAGGAAGTCACTGTGTATAGCCAACATTGAAGGGTTGGAAAGTTATGCTCCATTTCCTTGAGCAGGGAAAGTTTACAAAAATCATTTTAAACTCTTCTGCCTTGGGAGGCTTATCTCCATATTTCTTAATTTTATATATATTTTTTATTTTTATTTTTTTTAGAGGCAGAGTCTCACTCTGTTGCCCAGGTTGGAGTGCAGTAGCATGCTCATAGCTCACTGCAGCTTTGAACTCCTGGGCTCAAGTGATCCTCCTGCCACAGCTTCCTGTGTAGCTAGAAGTACAGGTATGTGCCACCATGCCCTGTTAATTTCTTAAAATTTATTTTTTGAGGAGACTGGGTTTTGCCACATTGCTCAGACTGATCTCAAACTCCTGGCCTCAAGTGATCCTCCTGCCTCAGCTTCCCAAAGCAGTGGGATTATAGGTGTGAGCCACCACATTCTGTCAATTTTATAGTTTTATCTCTATTTTTCTGCCTGTAGTTTCTTCAGGTCTGTCTTTCAAGTCACCAACTCTCTTCAGCTCTGTTCTGTCTCTGTTAAGCCAATGTTTGCCTAAATTATTTATTTCTAAAAGTTTTATTTTGTTCTTTTACACATCTGCCTGATTTTTCTTGGTGTTCGTTTCCCTTGTTTTTAATTCTTTCTATTTTTCTTTAATAATTTTAATCATATGAAATAAGGGGGGGTCTAATCTTAATGTTTGTCAGTGTTTGCTCATGGTGAGTCATTCCTTGTGTATTTTATAATTTTGGATTGTGAGTTCATCTTTTGTGAAACTTTAGCTGTAGGAATATTGTGCAACCTGGTTAAGGGTGCATTGCTTCAGAGAGCTTTTGGTATTTGTTTCTGACAAGTGCTGCATGGTATTACAACATCTGTTGTGGAGAACTAGTCAATGATCCACCTAGCTTCTTTTTTTTCTGAGGAGTCCCTCCCCATCTATTTGGTTTTAGGAATGACTTCCTTAGTACATGAACCGTGTTGATGTCCACAGTTGATTTATGAAATAGGAACAGAGCATGCCATCCAAGCTAGGATAGTTTTTCCCCTGGGAATTTGGAATTAATACCAGAAGAAAGAGAGGTTTTTTTGTGTGTTTTTTTTGGATTTTTGGCATTTGGACTTTTAACATATAAACCCAGGAGATACAGGTATTTTTTTTTTTTTTTTTTACTGTATGGCCTGCAAAACAGAGAAAGATGCTATACACTGAGAAAGAAGAGCAAAATAGGTGCACAGAGAGGACCTAGAGTAGAGATGGAGCCAGAGGCACCTGTCCTGGTTCTGCTCTATTATCAAGGTGTGGAGGTAGCCCAGTCATTGCAGTTTTCTTTTTCCTGCTTGCTAAAGTTACTTTGAAGTTGTTTTCTTTTTCTCGCAACCAAAACTCCTTACCAGCACAAACTTGGCCTAGAAAGATTGCTCCTTGGATCTCAAATGATGTTTCTCTTTAACTGAAAGGTGATCACGGAGTTTGGTCTTGCTGTGTTGTGTGTCTGGGAATAAGGGTGGGACCCGACATCCTCTCCACAGCTTCCATTAACCAAGGATGATTCAGCCTGGTGCTGGTGGCTGCGGATGGCCTCATCTTGCATGGAGCTCTAGAAAAATCTCTGGACTTGTGTACTGCCCCTATTTAAGGATTCCCTGTCTTCCAAGTTGACAGATTAACCACAGACATTACTATAAGAAAAATGCATGGGTTTCTTTCCCGAGGGGCAGGCAGATCTCTAGAGAGCAGTTAAATTGGGCAGGAGCTTTTCATTCTTCCTTAGTCATTTCTTTGAATCATATAAAGGAAGGGTCTGACAGACTTAGGGTTTTATAAGTATATGTGCACCTTCTCACCCTCTGACATTTTTCCCCCCTCAATTCCACTTCTCTTTCAGGTCCCCAGTGTCATGTCTCCTCACCTCCTTCTTAGGTTTTGCAAACTTGAGGGTCTCAAGCCTCCACTGCTTTGTCAGAGCTGCTTCAGAGTGGGCTGGAGAAGATGTGGGTCTGGGTTGTGGCTTGGATTTTGAGTCTGATTCTGTCATTTACATGATACATGAGCTTGGATAAGCTACTTGACTTTTTTGTCCTTCAGTTTCGTTGCCTATACAATGGGAGTATAATAATGATACCTACAACATGGGGTTGTCATGAGAATTAAATGAGTTAACCTACATAAAACAAATAGCTGCAGGCACACTGTAAATGCTCAGTAAATCTTAGCTACACCATTGTGGTTACTGCTGGTTCCAATTCTCCACGAGTGAGGACAGAGGTGGTTGTTCAATTCAGCAGCAAACTTGCTGTTTTCTCTCTTGTTGGCCTACACAGCAGGAACACCACCAACAGGGCACTAACATCCTATATGTAAAAGTCTTCTTACCAAGATTTGGGCTCTGTCACTTGAAAAACAATAACCCAGACCATCACTAAAACACTCTTGACTATTTATGGGTCTGGGACATCACGCTGCAAATGGTTCTCTTTTAGTCTTACAGATTGAAAAAGTTCTGTTAAATTCCTAATTGCCTCCACTACTCCCCACCCCCAGCAGAGCCTGGTTTCCCATTCAATCCACCACCATAACACAGCATCTCTGAGCCTTGTCCATCAACACAACCTCATTTGTGTAGCACCAGTGATGGGCTCGCTAACTACCAAGGATATTTGTTCCATTGCCAGACACAGGGATTTATTAGAAGATTCTTTGGTAAGTGTAATGAAAATGAATTCCTTTATTTCCACCCCAGGCTTTGACTTTGCCTTTAGAGTAAATGCTACTGAGCTATGCTCCCTTTGGGTACATTGCATGTTTTCTATACGATATGCAGGTTTAAGGAACCTCAGCTCCCATCATGTCCTCTTTGCCAATCAGTTCCATTCACGCTAGTAAAAGTAGAATTCAGAGGAGCCCTAGCCTCTTTAGCCGCCTGTGTTTTAAATGTGCCCCATCTCATTCCACAGTGACGGAACCATGGTTACCTGCAGTCAGGCCCCAAGTTGTGCTCAAGTTTTGGATGTTTGTGGGCTTTGCTTACTGAAAGGCATGAGCATTTTCAGCTTCAGCTGGGACTGTTCTTTCCAGGTAGGCACCTTCACAGAGCTCATTCATTGACCCCAATGACAATGACTTCTACAATTCCATCAGATGTCCTTGCTTTTCATTTACATCCTCCGTAAGGACATTTAGGAATTAAACACCATTCACATTTGCAGCATTATGTTCCATGCTGCCCCTTCTATGTGTCTGATAGATCTGACTCTCTGAGACACAATAGACTTTTTTCTGAGTCAGGGTCTCACTCACTGTCTTGCCCAGGCTGAGGTGCAGTGGCTTGATCACAGCTCCCTACAACCTCAACTTCCTGGGTTCAAGTGATCCTCCTGCCTCAGTCTCCAAAGTAGCTGGGACTACAGGCATGTGCCACCACACTTGGCTAATTTTTAAATTTTTTTTTAGAGACAAGATCTTGCTACATTGCCCGGGCTGGTCTCAAGTAATCCTCCCATCTCAGTCTCCCAGAGTGCTAGGATTACAGGCATGAGTCACCATGCTCAGCCACAAAATATACTAACTGCTGCATTTTAGTCCTTGGTTCTTTCTCATCATATCTTGGATATAACTGTGAAATTGTACTTTATGTTAAAATATCCAAGTCACATGTTTATGCATGTCCCATGCAATGGCACACCATTATTGAACCCATTTTTCCATTAGCGCTCTTGAGAATTACTAGAACCCACCTCTTGCCAGCCTCTGCATGAAGTTTCTCACTGTGTGTCAGGTCAGTGAGTTTCCTGCTAAACGCTCCTTCCAGGTACTGGGAACATATTTCTTCTCTTTCTAGGAACTCAATATTCTGGTTCTATATGGCGTGCTCCATTAAATCAAAGCTTTCATGTTGACACTATCTTTATTCATTGCCAGATACTGAGTTATTTGCTCCCACTTCAATAATTAAGAGAGGGTGGTGATTGGTATATTTGATGGGCCTTAGAAGGCTGGTTAGAGTTGCTCATCTTCATAAAGCAACCAGTCCCCTCACTCAGAAGCCTTCAGTGTTTCTTTGCAAGGTAGAAGGCAAATTCTCAGGCCTGCGTTCCTTGGTGCCTGGCCCCTTTCTCCTTCTTCAAGGTCAACAGTGTAGCGTCTTCAAGTCTCTGTCACTGGCCTCTGCTTCTGTCCTCACGTCTTCTCTGACTCTGACGCCGTTGTCTACCTCTTTCCCGTATTAAGACCCTCGTGATTACATTGGCTTCACTGGGTTAATCCAGTATAATCTCCTCCTCTCAAAGTCTGCAAAGTCCCTTTTGCCATGTAAGGCAACATCTTTACACATCCTGGGGGTTAAAAACATGAACAGATTTGGGGGGCTGTTATGTCTGCCACACCCACGCATTCACATGGTGCAGGGCCACTGTAAACCCTCAATCGGTGTTTACTCTTATGATTGTGAAACCTTGATTATAGCTCTTAATGGCATTGTATTATGAACACGTTGCTGTATTTGTGTTCTGTGTCGCATCCGTACCACCTGGCACAGTGGGCTGAGTGCTAGTCATATGGTTCATTCCTCAAGCACCTTCTGTGTAGAAGTCAGAATTACTAAGCAACTGGGAACAGTCCCCACCCTCATCAGAGAGTACTGTCAAGTGTGGATCTAGACCAGGTGTTCAAATATTTATTAAATGAATTAATGAAGCAAAACAGCTTACCTAACACTTCTGAGGAACACATGAATGCCTCAGTTTCACCAGACTTTCTCCCTGGAATGCTCTGTCCCACTTTTGCTTGTTAAAACTTACCTGTCCTTCAAGACTCTGCCTGTGTATGTGTGTGTGTGTGTGTGTGTGTATACATATATATATATTTTAACCTTGGCTTTTCTTTTTCCTCGTAGTTTTTCTTCACTGTAATTCCATTATATATCTTTTTATAGTCTTGCTATTTTTCCCTAAGTCACCTAAGATATTTGAGAAATGGAATGATAAGTCATTTAAAGTGTGTTATCCTCCTGTGTCAGTCAGGTCCTCTAGGAAGCAGAGGCCAAGATCACGTTGGAAGGGCAGAAAGTCTGTTGAATGGCGATGAAAGATGAAGGGATGAGGGGGCCGGGGAGGGCAGGGAGAGCCGTTAGACTATGATAGTTTGGTATCCATGAAAGGGGAGGAAGGAAAGACTGGGTAGATAAAGGCTCCGAGGGCAGTGCAGCTCTAAGGAGGTCTTAGCCAGCCAAGTTCTGGTGCAAGATGCCCCCAGAGGAGTGCTTGTTTGGACAGAAATGGCCATGCCCTAGAACCAAGCTGTGCTTTACCATATCCTGGATGACTATGGTTTTGGGTCAGATGCTGGGGTGGATTCGGAAGGTGCTACTACTGGAGGCTGTCAACTAACTGAACTTGAGGTGGGGTCTCCCCGAAGGGGGGGTCTGAACCACAACCCTCCAGGGTGGAGGCACCTCCCAGCTATGCTGAACATCCTTGAGGCAAATACTGTTTTGTCCCCTTTGCAACCTTGCCCGTATTATGAGTGTCCAGTTACTCCAGGTGAGCATCCCAAATGTGAAAACGTGAAGTCTGAAACTTTTTGAGCGTTGATGTGACAGCCAAATAAAATACTCATTAGAACATCTTGGATTTTTGGATTTGGTATGCTCAACCGGTCATGCAGATATTCCAAAATCTGAAAAAAAAATCCAGTCTGAAACGTTTCTGGGCACAGTCATTTTGGGTAAAGGACATTCAACCTGTAGTTCCTGAATTAGTACTTCTTTTCAAAGAACTATCAGTAATTTAACAATTTAGTAGTAGCATGATGTGGTAGAAAAACCTCGGGCTTTCTAGACAAAAGTTCTGGATTCACATCTCAGAATCTTTTTTTATAGTCAAATACAGCTGAAATATAGTGCAAATAATTTAACTCCACTAAACAGCAAAAGTAGGATTAGTAATACTTTACTCCCAGAGTTGCAGGGAAGATAAAATGTCTAATTCAGTGTCTGCCATCTAGGAGATGTTGAGTAAATGTTCTTCCCTCCTTTGCTATTCTTTTTTTGAATGCTTTATTGTGCAATAAAGCACTTTTATAAATATCTTCTCATTTTATTTAGATTTGGCATTTTTTCCCTAAGAAATTGAGACAAAAAAGGTAAGTGGTTGACTCAAGGTCATTCGGGCAAAAAAAGAGGCAGAGGTTAAGACTTGAACTTAACTCTTCTGGTTTTGATCCAAAAGCAGTCTTCATGTACTATTGGCAGTTTTTAGGAAAACGGGCTGCAGTGTTCTGTCATCATACATCCACTGTCAGAAACACAAGTGACTATAGTATGCATAAAATATGATGATGAAGTGGGCAGGGAGAGATATTGGTGCTGAAAATCTGAAAAAGGAGGCGGATTATTAAACATTGTTAATGAAGTAAATAGAGTACTTCATATATTTTATTAAGTAAACTTATGGATAAAATGATATTTTAGGTCTAAAATGATCTAGCCAGAGAACTGTTTAAGAAAAATGGGTTTTCCTAGACCTGAAAATATAACAGGAAGAGTTTCTTTCCAGAAAGATAAACCCACTATTTGATTCTGCTTTCTGTTCCCTGCCTCATATATTACACACAGCATTTGAGGGATAGTCTTTGTGCACAGGATGCTTGAGACGAACGCCTGTGCTTTGTCAAAATTTATTCCTGAAGTGTTTAGGTTTTCTGGGTTTGAAATGCTAGGGATCATGATTAACAATGGTTTTCTCAGGCAACCCCCTCGGGTCCCCTCCCCTCCCTCTGGGAGCTTTTCTGTCCTCTCAATAAATCCTGCTTTAAAAACAAAAAACCAATGGCTTTTTCATAAATGAAGATTAAAATCATTTCGAATATACATTATAGGGTTTTGTTGCTTTTATCCCTTTCACAAACTTGAGATGGCTCGTTCTAGACAAGCTATTGCAACAGGTTCCTATTTTTCTTTTCCATTACAACTTACTGATCAATTTGCCCGCAGTTAATGGATACAAGATGGTGTTCTGCACAGTTCTTAAGTGTTCATGAAGGCTCTTAATCTTCTTAAGATTAGTTTCTTTCCTGTAACCTGTGAGTTTACATCAAATACATTGACAAGGGGCTCACTACATTCCTCCCTCCAGTTTTCCTGGGGGTACACCTAGGTGCAGCTTTGGCCTCTACTTTATGTTTTCTGGAAACATTTTAAGTCAACTCTGAGCCAGAACACTCAGACTCATTGTTCTCATTACATCTCAGACTCATTACATTCTAGATTCTTCTACGTACGTACTTTTTTCTCACACCTTTCTCCACATTTCTGCTCCTTGAAATGCTGCTTCTTGTAAAAATGCAGCTTGAGTGGGTTTTTAACTCATTTTCTTCCAACAACAAAACAATAAACAATAACAATTTTTTTCTAAATCTTGAAGAACTTGGCTTGGACATTTTAATGAAGTTTATTAAAATGTTCTGTAAGTGTTATCTATGCTGAGATCACATCTTTTCTTTCTATTTCAAATTCCTTCAAGGTAAAGATTTTTAAAAAAAATGTTCACAAATGCTTAACATAAACATCACTAAATTTGCAATAATTTCTATATTGACAAATTAACTTCTGTATTTCCAACAGGGGAATTCGAATAAAATGGAAGCAAAATTTTTTTAGTCTCATAAAATAAATATATAGAAATACAAAAATCAACAATTTAGCAATTTAATGACTTGAGAGAAAAAAGATCTACCTGAATATGCTGTTGTATATAGAAAATGCAGAAAAAAGGTCTCTACCTACACACTGTTGTAATGGAAAAGAAAAGACTTGTGAATGTATTACTTAATTTAAAAAGCTGCTGGTTAAGATAGAAATTGATTAACTTCCTAAAACTCTTCATCTGTCTTTGGTATGTATATCTGCTTATGAATACATATGTATATCATTTTGTTCATGACCTTCTACTCAGGGTTTAAGATTCCAGTATTGTATTACTTCGTTCTTACCTTTATTGTCCCTAACAGTTATGAAAATTGATTGTGCTATGTTAGCTAAATTTCTTTCCCATGAAAACTGGATGGACTTTTAGACCTTGAAGGTATTCATATTTTGTTTCTCAAATACTACCTTATACAAATGGTAGACTTTATCACTGTATAAAAATGTACAGTGGTTTTATTGACATGTACATTCCAATATGTTTACAGCTGCAAGATAATGAGGCACACTCAGTATTGCACTTCATTAAAATTTCAGGCTCAAACTTAACCTAGAAGTTTAAATGAAACTGCATTTGTAATTTAGTAGTTCTTATACAGGACAAACATTGATATCTTTATATACAGTGTGATACTTATTACATTTATATGCTGTCCTAACACAATTTTTTTTAAATAACAGTCTAGGAAATTAACCAGAATATTCCTCTTTTTATACCCACCCATGATGCAATTGTACAGGATTACAAAAAGGCAGTATACAATAAACAATGATTATTTTTCATTTTTGCTTGAAAGCCAGCATCATTCTTAGTCCATGGGCATGGCGATTCTTTTATATCAATTATCCATAAATGTCCAATGCTTCACAGGCCAGTGACGGTAATGGCCACATGCAAACACCTCACAATTTTGATGTCTTGGTTCAAAAGAAGATAAACCAAAATAATGGAGAAACTTTCCACAGCAAGAATTATGTACATGGTATTTGGCATCCTTCTTGCACTGTGAATGGTTCATTTTCATGGATGTAAAAATGGCCCCGTCCTTATCCTGAGCAGAGTTTAAACTTCACCACATCCTCTTGGGGGATGAGGGCAACATTTCTCTCTGTAGACACAGGATCTGAGTGTTCTAAAAAGTGTGAGCATTTCTGCACACTCCACACCCCAGAGCAAACTCTTCCCCAGTGGGTGGATGAACAACATGGAGTGGACATTCAGTTCCTTCTAACTGTTTGCCTTTGGGACCTGTATAAATTTTGAAGAAGACAAAGGAGTACAATTTTAAAAAATACACCCATACAAACCTCATATAAATAGAAATCACTGATAAGTTATTCAGACAAATAACATGACCATGGCCATAGAAATATAAAATTTTAAAAATTATTTTTCTTTTAATCACAAAGGCAAAAGTATTTACCATAAAATAATTCAATACAACAGAGATTCTTGTATATTACCGAAGAAATGACAGGGTCCCTTACCCACATCATCCTGCCTAGAGAGAACCACTATAGATCGCTTTAAATAAATGAATTAGATATGTCATTTTCAAGCAAAGAGTAATGAACAAAAATGGTTCCCCAAATCCCTCAATGTAGTCTAGCCGAACATTATTCTGAAAGGGAAAACGAAGATCTTTGTGCAGAATGTTTTTCTATAAGTAAAATGAAATTTAAGTATAAAGCGATGTTTCCTTTTTATCTTCACTGGTGAAAAAGCACACACTGGTGAAACTGGAAGACTGATTATTAGTGTTTTTTTAAAAGCATCTGAAGAGATGATAGTGAGAAAATGAAAATCAGCTTGAAAATATGAACAATAAAATATAAAATACAATAATCTGGAAGGAACACTGGGGAATATATAAGTTTGTTGATAATAAACAAATAAACCAGGCTTATAAAGTATACAAAAGTGTATTCTTTATTATTTATATGTCATGGGTTTCATACTATTTCAAAAGGATTTTAGCTCCTTTATAAGCTAAAAGGCTTATTTTGTGGGGAATACAAGTTAGGCTTATACTTGAATGCAAGATTCCTACTTAACAACAGAAGGTGGAATGGGAGCAGATAGTTTCAAAATAATAAATGTAAATTCTGACTTTGAGATAAAAATATCATGAGATTGGATGAAATAAGCTTATCCAGGTCAGTGGCAAATGAAATCTAATTTAATTTGCCTCTTCTAGGTTTAAAAATGTCTCTGATATAAAAAAAGAAAAGAAACCATAAGTGATAAAAGGTTAACATTTATAAAGCTCTTAGCTGGCACAGTATAAATGCTTAATAAGTGTTAGCAGTTACCACTATTACTGATCAACCACAAACTGAGGCCTAGGGGAATTCAATGTAAGTTCCATGTAAGATTAAAACCAAGGCCTGAGGGTAAGTACCAAACTGAAGACAGCTCATCTCAGAGAGAAAAGTCAACTGCTGGCTTAAGCCATCAGACACAAGAGTGGCATTAGTGCTACCTCAAACAAAGGCAATCAGAGACCCTAGGATGGATCAGCACAGGAGGACACCAGAAGTTTGCTGTTATACATTATTAAGTAGATCAGTATCTCCTATCCCAAATCATGCTGCTCACTGGTGCTCTCCAGTGGGTGGGGAAGAGTGGGCAGGAGGGGACACTCAGTGGCAGATCTAGTTCAGGTACACAATCCCATCAGCGGTGGCTCGTGCAAACCACAGTACTGGAGTTTTGCTCAGGGAAAAAAACAAGTGATCATTTACTCAATAAATCTTTATTAAGTGCTTAATATATGGATGGTGGTTTTAGGTACTTGAGCTATAAAGATGAACAGTATATGACCTGTCTTCAAGGAATTCATAATCTAATATGATTTTGAGAAATACTAATAGTAAAAGTAAAAACAAAACAAGACAAAAAGTACCTGTAAACATCTGAATGCCTGCTACTGGAGCACTCTGCTGGTATATCAACCACTTAATCTTTAACAGGCATAGGAGGCAGAACCTATTATCCTCATTTTGCAGATAAAAAAGCAGATGCAAAACAAACTTATATTTTTGATTCTCAGACCCTCTTTAAAATAGTCATAGCAATATCTAATTCACGGGGTGTTGTGAAGACTAAGAATCTTAGCACAAAAAGGATAATCAATAAATATTTTAGAAAGAAATGGACAGAGGGTTTATACTATGATCTGAATGATTTTGTGCCCCCCAAATTTATATGGTGATATGTTAACACCAATGTTATAGCATTAGGAGGTGGCGCTTTGGGATGTGATTAGGCTGTGGGGCAGGACCCATGAATGGGATCAGCACTTTTACTATAAATGAGACTGGAGAAAGACCTCTTGCCCCTTCCACACAGCAAGAAAGTGCCATCTTTGAACAGGGGGTGGACCCTCACCAGACACAAAACACTGCCAGTCCTTGACCTTAGACTTCCCAGGCCCCAGAACTGTGAGAAATAAACTCCTGTTGTTTATAAACTATGGTTTATGGTATTTTGTTATAACAGCCTAAAAGGATTAAGATTATATCTACTTCAGTTTCTTAATCTGGACTCATCCTCATCCATATATTAAACATGAGACTTAATGGAGTTGAGCGTGGTTAGAGAATTGGTCCTTCTGTCTATCCAAGTCAATTGCATATGGCCATCTTCCCTACTGATATCTCCTTTATTCTACCCCAGTTCTCTAAATGAATGGATGAGTCAGAGGAATGTATAATGCTGGGAAATCAAACCTCAACCTGAGTATGATTTTAGGCCAGTTAATCTCTCTAGGCCCCAATTTTCCATTTGTGAATCCAGGAATAATACCTTGCAAAAATTAAGTGAGAAGATATATACAGAAATGCCAAGGATCAACATCAGTGGCTTTCTTCTGCCGACTCCTAACTCCCTTCCTGCCTTATTCCTGTGATTCTTTTGTTGGCTGACCTGATCACATGACTGAAAAAGGGAAGCCTGACCCCCCCCACTCCCCACTCTCTCAGTTACTACCCCACCACTGTGTTCTCTGGAACTTGTTACGTTACTAACTTTCTTAATATTTCCATCATTGTTTTGTTGTTGTTGTTGTTTTTGAACAAAGAAACTTTCATTAACTAAAATTTTGATTTTCCCTGGTGGTGTTGCTTGCATCAAAACTTTCTTTTTTTTTTTTTGAGTTGGAGTCTCACTCTGTCGCCCAGACTGGAGTGCAGTGGCCGCTCCCGGCCACTGCAGCCTCGACCTGCTGGGCTCCGGCGATCCTTCCGCCTCAGCCTTCCAAGTAGCCGGAATTACAGGCATGCACTACCACGCCCGGCTGATGTTTTGGTTTATTGTAGAGATGAGGTCTCACCAAGTTGCCCAGGCGGGTCTCGAACCCGTGGGCTCAGGCAATCCACTCACCTCAGCCTCCCAAAGGCACGGGATTACAGGCTGAGCCACCGAGCCCGGCTCAAAACTTTCTTAACTGGAGGATGTTACCCAGCTCTTTCATGTAATAAGGCCAGAAAGCATGACTGACATTTCCCTGGTTTCCATTTATTTCCAGACCATGACCTACAACTTTCATTCTATAATCCCCCTTCCCTCGAAGCTCAAATCCATCTAGAATCATGTAGAATACTGCCCCTTTTCCACTATCTTCATTTGTAGGCCACCTTCTCCCTCTAACTGGGCTCTTATCTCTACTCTGGCCATTGTCCTGAACACCCTGGCCTCTCACATCATTCTAATCTTGTTTTTTCCAAAGTCTGCTACTCCTATTTTAAAAAAACAGTTTATGGGGGGAACAGTATAACAATTTTTGACTTGAGCAAATGACAAGAAGTAGTTATACTTTAAAAAAAACTCTATTTTTGAATAAAGAACATATTTTGCATGGTTTGAAAGCCCAAATATTAAAAGCTATATACAATCAGAAGTCAGCTTTCCACCACTACAATACTGCCATAGGTAGCTATGTTTATCTGTCCTTTTTACCTTCCTTCCATGTGTAACTATACTCAGAAATGGGAGTGCTGCAGGGTTGAGACACTGGTGTTTTGAGAGGCACTAACTGCTTTCCAGAGGAGTCTGCTACCTGCACTCCAATTAGCAAAGGATGACAGTGTGTTTCCCAGGTTGTTGTTTTTTTTTTTTTTAGTCAGAGTCTTACTCTGCTGCCCAGGCTGGAGTGCAGTGGCACACTCATGACCACTGAAGCCTCAATCTGCTGGGCCCAGGTGATCCTTTCACCTCAACCTTCCAAGTAGCTGGAACCACAAGTGCGAGCCCCCACACCCACTTAATTTTTGGATTTATTGTAGAGATGAGGTCTCACCAAGTTGCCCAGGCTCGTCTTGAATCCCTGGGCTCAGGCAATCCTCTCACCTCAGCCTCCCAAAGTGCTGGGTTACAGGCGTAAGCCACCATGCCTGGTCGTGTTTCCCAGCTTTAACAATACTGCATAATGTGCTGTATGTACTTGAGCATATTTTTTCACCAATTTCAGAGATATCTTTTTTTTTTTTTTTTTGAGTTGGAGTCTCGCTCTGTCGCCCAGACAGAGTGCAGTGGACTGGAGTGCAATGGCCGCTCTCAGCCACCACAGCCACGACCTGCTGGGCTCCAGCGACCCTTCCGCCTCAGTCTTCCAAGTAGCCGAAATTACAGGCATGCGCTACCACGCCCGGCTGATTTTTTGATTTATTGTAGAGATGAGGTCTCACTGCCCAGGCGGGTCTCGAACCCGCAGGCTCAGGCAATCCACTCACCTCAGCCTCCCAAAGGCGCAGGATTATAGGCTGAGCCACCGAGCCTGGCCAGAGATATCTTATATAAAATTATCTTCTAAGGTAGCATTTACCTCTCCTTTCACTTTCCTCACTTCTCTTTAAGCCTGCAAAACCACCTCACTGTGATCATCAGCCTCCCGACCTCTTCTAATTTTTTTAGTCTCTGTTGGTTTCATATTCCTTTTTCCTCAGCCTGATCTCCATAGACAATCATCTCTCCTGTATTCTCAATGGCTTCTTTAATTTCCTTGGCTTTCAGATGCTCACTGTGCTGCCAATTCCCAGCCATTCTAAATCAAATCACTGTCAATTTTAAGCCGGGCTCCAGGCTTGTCAAAAATCACAAAATTCTTTTAAATGGTTCTATCATTAATTTATGATATAAAACTTCACATGGCCCTTTAGTGCCGTACAGCACTTTCAATGGATCCTTCGAAGACTTCGTTCTCATTCCCTTAGGGCTTCTCCATTGCAGCTCCCAACTCCTGACTCACAATGGTGAGCTTACTATGTACTCCTTCACTCAGAAGACCCTACTATGCTTACAAGGGCAAGGAATGCCCTTTGCTTCTTTAGGGTAGTCTGAATTTGGTTTCATCCTTTAAAACAAAGAGTTCTCATATAATCTTTAAACAAAAGTAGATATCACATAGATCATAATCATGATCTTAAAACATTAGATGCATACCTGCAGGACAGTGTGGTAGCTCTTCCTTGGGAATGCTAGTCATTCTTTGAAAGTCATCATGACAAGCATTACAAAAATGGGTTGTTCCAAAACAGAAAAAGACAGCCACTGAACAGCAGTAGCGACATTTATATTCCAAAAAGTCTGTGCCATGTTTGGGACACATCTATAGCAAAAGAAAAGAGACAGACATGAGATCATAGCAAAAGTATTTAAGTTATAATGAAAACAGTCATATACATGGCCCATTCATTCATATTTTGACAGCATCCATAGCCTCAAAACTGAAGATAAACATGTTAAGAAACTAACAAATAAATATGTGGCTTTGCCCCAAAGATCTGGACAAAGACCCAAGTTTCAATCCCATCTCTATCATAATCCATCTGATTTATTAAACAAACTACTTGGTTTCCTTGTGAATATTTTATTACCTGCAATATTGAAAATTAATCACATTTAATCTATCATCAAAGAGGGGAAAAGCTAAAAGTTTCACTGCAGGTTTAAGAAACCAAGAAAATGAAATAAGTAAATTTATTACATGTTTAAATATGGTAATCATTTCATGGAAGACAAAATGATAAAATAAAATGGCATCCAAGAGAAATAATATATATGAAATAATGTGAAAAATTATACAATGCTGAACAGATATCACAAAATATTGAGGAAAAAAAGCCCTATTTATCTTCCCTTCATATTGGTTATATTATTATTTAAAAACCAGAATTTTATTATTTCTAAATGGTCTTTTCTAATAAAATGTTTTGCCCACCTGAGCCCTGGACACATCAGAACAGGCACCACAAATGAGCTCTCTTGGATCATAATCATCCCCTTGTCCAGCCTCAGCATCACAGCGAGCTTCACCACCAAAATATGCCTGTGGAGTGAACATATTTAGATTACAGAAGAAAAAAAAAACTCTGGCATGGGAGCTACAGTATAGGTGTAGTGAAAGTAACAGCAAGACATCTTAGAAAGCACTACTGTCTATCAGACCCTCCGTGAAACACCAGGGGCATGCCCATAGGGCAAACACCTCCATGCCACGGCACAGGCTATTCCTATTTCCGGAATGTCCTTCGTTACCACCTCCTGCTGAATGTAGGGTGGATCAGGGTAAGAAATGAAGCTATATCAATTCTGGAAGGGATTCATGCTTATAGCAGGGAGTTACATGGTACTGTCAAAGCAAAATACAAAAAAAAAGTAAAATATTCCAAATAAACATCAAGAATAGAATATTAAGTAGTTAATAAAAACTATGATTTTTCAGGGTAGAATTTGAGTAATTTTTTTCATTTTGAAATGTTAAACATCTCCCTTCTACTGCTTTTAAAAATACGGTTTGCAATTCCCAAAGTGTAATGCTGTAGAACAAAAATATGCCTAAAACAATTAGTACAGAATTTTAGTTGTAAGGCTAATGTAGAAAAAAAATAAATGTTATGCATCTTCTGATCACATAAACATTTTTTTTTTTTTTTTGAGTTGGAGTCTCACTCCATCGCCCAGGCTGGAGTGCAGTGGTATGTTCATGGCCACCCCACTGTCGACCTGCTGGGCTCCAGAGATCCTTCCACCTCAGCCTTCCAAGTAGTGGGAACCACAGGCACACGCTACCATTCTGGCTAATTTTTTTTTTTTTTTGAGTCAGAGTCTCACTCTGTTGCCCAGGCTGAAGTGCAGTGGCATGCTCACGGGCACTACAGCCTAAACCTGCTAGGCTCAGGCAGTCCTTCTGCCTCAGCCTTCCAAGTAGCTGGAACTACATGTGCAGGCTACCACGCCCAGCTTATATTTTGATTTATTATAGAGACGAAGTCTCACCAAGTTGCCCAGGCTTGTCTTGAATCCCTGAGCTCAGGCAATCCTTTTGCCTTGGTCTCCCAAAGTGCTGGGATTACAGGCTTGAGCCACCACACCTGGCTAATTTTTGAGTTACTGTAGATACAAGGTCTTACCAAGTTGTCCAGGCTGGTTTTGAACCCAGCTCAGGTAATCTACTCTCCTCAGCCTTCCAAAGTTCTGGGATTACAGGCTGAGCCCACTGAGCCCAGCCAACATTTTCTTAAAAATTTGGTAATTCTATTCAGAATATTGCTTATACTTTTTCTTTTAGAGACAGGGTCTTTCTCTGTCATCTAGGCTGGAGTGTAGTGGTATGATCATAGCTCCCTGTAGCCTCAAACTCCTGGTCTCAAGCGATCCTTTTGCCTCAGCCTCCTGAGTAGTTAGGACTACAGGTATGCACCATCAAGTCCAGCTAATTATTATTATTATTTTGACTCAGGGTCTCATTCTGTCGCCCAAGCTGGAGGGCAGTGGCACATTCATAGCTCACCCCAACCTCAACCTCCTGGGCTCAAGTGGTTCTCCTGCCTCAGCCTCCTGCGTAGCTAGGACTAGAGGCATGGACCACCATGACCAGCTATACTTTTTTTTGTAGAGGTCAAGGTCTTACTATGTTGCTCAGGGTGGTCTCAAACTCCTGGGCTCAAGCAGTCCTCCCGTCTCAGCCTTCCAAAATGTTGGGATTATAGGCATGAGCCACTGTGCCTGGCTCCCAGCTAATTAATTTTAACTTTTGTAGAGATGAGGTCTTATTATATTGCCCAGGCTAGTCTTGAATACCTGGCCTCAAGTGATCCACCTCAGCCTCCCAAAGCCCTGGGATTACAGGCGTGAGTCATCATGTTCAGCCTGTTCAAACATATACAGCTACACTATACACAGGAAGTCAATGGTATCTAATAGACACTTGAATAAATAAAACTATCACAATGAATGATCTACTTCCATTGCCTCTTGGCAAAAAACAAATGAGGACAAGAAACTGGGATAATGTGCATGGACATCATGTCCTATAGTAAAAAAAACTATGTCCAAACTGGGAATCAATAAGCTGAGTCAACATAAATCTATCACCTACACTAGAAAAACAGGTCAAAAGACAGAATCCACTGATGTAGAGGTTATCAATGGTGGTCCACCAGCTAAATCTGGTCCTATAAGTATTTCAATTCATCTTTAGGCCTATAGCTTATTCTAGCTGTTTCATTCTTCTATATCCTTTGCTTGGATTCCTAAACATTTGACTGTCACTTTATGATAGCACAATATTCATTTATAATGTTTAGCACATTAATCACACAGAAATAACAATTTATTATTTGTAACTGTAATACAAGTTTCACAAATGTACACTATTGGGTATGTGTATCATCTATTTAGTCTTCTATTAATTACCTGTATTTTCTTTTTGTTACATTGAGGGACTATGCTTCTTTCATTTAGTAATTCTTTCACTCATTTATTCATTATCAGCTTCACTTAGTATCTACTAAGTGCCAAGTATTGGAGACAGAGATGGAACTTATTAAATGGGGCAGAGAAACAAGTGAGCAGTAATTATAATGCAGAACAGAGTGTGCTGTGATGAATGCATGCAAGATATCAAAGACAGGTGGCAGTGGTTTTGATGATGGTGGTGAGACGGGGGCATATTACAGAGGAGGTGAAACCTGAGTGGAATGCTGATGTATAATGACAGATTTGGCTTGCATGAAGATATGTGTACGGGATGGGGTGGTAGGTGAAAGTAAAATGCACAGGAGAAGGTAGAGAAGAAAATTCCATAAAGAGAAATGGTCTGTGCAATGTTATAAGGGTGCCAATGAGTGAGAACACATGGCTGAGTTTGGTAAATGCAGGCTGCTCAGGATGTTGCGGCAGAGAGAGCAAATGGTAGGACACCAGGAGATGGAACTGTAGAGAGAGACAGACTTTTGTAAGTAGAAAAAGGATACAAATTTAAGATTTAGAAATATTAATCTACTAGTAGCCTTGTAAATTTAAGGGATGGAATGGAGGAATTAGGAGTTCCACATCTGGGCTCAGGAAGAAGGCTACTATAGTTACCAAAGAAAGTGATCAGGGTTGCTCGAGATTTAACAAAAAGAACCAAGAATTCAAGAGAGATCTGGAGACATAACAGACAGGACTTTGTGCATAAAGATTAGAGACTGGGAGAGTCAAGATTGGTAAACGTGCACTTTGAGGTATGTGTGAGAAATCCCAACATTTGGTATACAGTTGGGTATTTGTATTTACATCTCAAAAATTTTGGAAGGCCACAACAGTATAGGTGATAGGCAATGGACGGGCAGGAGGGCAGGAGGTATGAAGAGACAAGAATGGAGGTTTGGGAAAACAAGGATGTAAAGGGTAGGTAAACAAAAAGGAACTTGATAAAGAAGTTGAAGACAAATAGCCAGAACAAAGGAGGACATCAAAAGAGTGTTGTCTTGGAAGCCATGGAAGTAAGAATTTTAAGAAAGAAATGGTCAGCAGAGTCCAGTAAGAAAAGTGTATACAAAAACCAGCTGGATTGGGCAAACAGGAGGTTATTTACTGATGGGAAGTACCTTGTATACACAAATAGTTCATAGTTTGAAAAAAGTTTGTTCAGTTAAAAAAAAAATTCCCAAACAAATTAAGTAAACAAGTTCAAAATGAAACACTGAACCAGGCTTTCTCATTTTTAACTTCAGGCTTAAGATGTAAGAATAGAACTAGGTATCGTTATACAATTCAACTTCCTAATCATATAGGTAAGCTTCGGTTCTTAAAACTTCTTAGTATGATTTACAGCATACCTTTCTGCATTTGTAACAGACATAATATGCGTATCTATTCATTGCATAGCCAGCAGGGTCATTGTAAAACCTCACACCAGGAGTGGTGATCGCTTCACTCTTATGCAGACCTTCATATTCCAATCTCATTAAGGCTTTTCTTCTGACATCCTCATAGAGTTCTTTTATTGGATCAAGCAGGTCTTTTAATACGATGTGATTTATTTTGTTCTGAAATTTAAAATGAACAACCTTTAACAGAGTCATATATTATCAATTCAACATTTACTATGCACCTACTAAATGCCAATCACCAGTACACATATTCTAAATAAAATGTCACTCAAAAATCATCATGTAAAGTCCTTATGAGCCCCTATTTTCCCAAGAGCAGGGAAAATGGTGACAGATGGGGCACAGAGCACAAAAATTACATTTTATTATCCATGTATTTCTTGGGTCTGAAATATAACTCCTGCTATCTTAGCTGTTCTGGAAATAAAGCTACCTTGCTGCCACAAATAAGACATACTTCGTGTGTGTGTGTGTGTGTGTGTGTGTGTGTGTGTGTGTTTATTTTGGCTCCTTGAGAGTAAGGTGGAATGTCAGGTGGCAGACAGTGTTTTCTTTCTTTTTTTTTTTTTTTTGAGTAGGAGTCTCACTCTGTCACCCGGGCTGGAGGGCAGTGGCATGCTCATGTCCACTACAGCCTCGAATTGCTGGACTCAGGTGATCCTTCTGCCTCAGCCTTCCAAGTAACTTGAACCACAGGCATGTACCAAAACACCTGGCTACTTTTTTGATTTACTGTAGAGACAAGGTCTTGCCAAATTGCCCAGGCTGGTCTCCAACCCCTAAGCTCAGGCAATCCATTCGCCTCTGCCTCCCAAAGTGCTGGGATTACAGGCATGAGCCGCTGTGCCCAGCTCAGATAGTGTTTTCTATATTGCCTTCATGTATCGATTTTCACATTCCCAAATGTGGCATCATATGAGAGGGGAGAGCAAAATGCTACAATCTTCTAGATTATTCTATTTGTCTAACTAACTATGATTATGCCAAGTATTTTCATATTATACCCTTTACACTAGCCTGAAAATATGAAAATTTAAAAATAGGGAGAGCTTAAGAGAACAAAAAGGAATGACAAATTAATAGGAAAGGCATTGCCATATTCTTAAAGGTTTTTAAAAATCATTATTAGCTTGCCAAAACAACTTCCAACTCGCTTACTACTTTTGTAGAGATGTGTCAAAATACCAAAAATTTCCTCCTTTTTTAAAAAAACTGAATTCTAAAAGAGTTTTTTCTAAAGGCACTGAAGGTTCCAATCTTACTCTTTAATGGCAGGTATCAGTACCTATAAACACCAGAGGATCCTTCTTCTTTTTGGTAGTTACCCATTGTCATACCAAGTGACCTCAGCTCTCAGGGGGTCTGAAAGTAGTCATGCATATCCTTTAATGTATCACAATGTCTAAATGAATTTAACTAGTTTTTTGTTTGTTTTTTGAGTCAGGGTCTCACTCTGTAGCCCAGGACAGCATGCAGTGGCACAATCCTGGCCCATTGCAGCCTTGACCTCCTGGACTCTAGTGATCCTCCCATTGCAGCCTCACGAATGGCTGAGACTACAGGTGTGTGCCACCATGCCTGGCTAGTTTTTTGTTTTTTTTTTTTCTGTAGAGACTCGGTCTTGCTCTGCTGCCTAGGCTGGTCTTAAATTCCTGGGCTTAAGCAATCCTCCCACCTCGGTCTCCCAAAGTGCTGGGATCACAGGTATGAACCAATGCACCCTAGCTTTAACTAGTGTTTAATTAATAATTACAGTTTGAAATGCACTGTAATAGATTATGTAATATGCTCAAGTATCTCAAGGATGAAGGGTAGACCTACTGGTATGTGACAAAGTAAACTGGAGAGGGCACAAACAGATGCGGACACACATTTATTTTGAAAGATTTAAAATAAAAGATGAAAAGAAATAGAAAGTAGATGATTTCAGATTCTTTCCATACCTTGCAAATAGGACAAGATATAAATCCAAATGTTATCCTTGGGCCAAGCCATCTGTTTTCTAAAACTCGCCGACAGCACTGTAAGTGGAATACGTGACTGCAGTCCAGCTGAAAAAGACAAAAGAGAAGGATATAAGCATATGTTATAATGATGAAGACATGAGTAACTGGGAGATTATTTAATGTAAGGAGCCTCTTAAAGTGAATTAACAGAAAAGTTAAGAAAGTTAGTATGATGAAATTGCAGTATGTCTCTATTATTTATGGATATTATTAACTGCCCCTCAGCTTCTCCCAATTTTTACCATTCATATGTTAATGTCACTTATATAAAATATACCAGGTTAGGGAGACATATAAAATTAATCAATTTTGTATCTCATGGAGAGAAGAGGAAATTGATGATATAAAGATTTAAGGATTTTTGAGAGAATGTTCATTATCTTGGAATCACAGGATCTGAAAATATATATAAACAACAGAAAAAAGTTTAAAAAAATTATTCAGTACACAGTAACTAACTGCTAATATGTATAAAGGTATGTATTATTATGCACAGATCAATCATATAATGCTATAAAATACTATTTTGGATTTTGGAAATTAAGAAGACACTAGCTATTGAATAATATAATTATTTTCCTATTTTTCCCCCTTCTGGACATTTTATACATTCTTCTTCTTCTTCTTTTTGAGCCAGACTCTCACTCTGTCACCCAGACTGGAGTGCTGTGGCATGATCACAGCTACCGCAGCCCCAACCTGATGTGCTCAGGTGATCCTTCGGTCACAGCCTTCCAAGTAGCTGGAAGTACAGATGCGTGCCACCATGCATGGCTAATTTTTTTTCTCTTAACTGTAGAGACAAAGTTTTGCCAAGTTGCCCAAGCTGGTCTTGAACCCCCAGACTTAGGCAATCCACTCATCTCAGCCTCCTGAAGTGCTGGGATTATAGGCATGAACTACCACACCCAGCCCTGCATTCTCTTGATTATATAGGCTCACACAAATCACAAACTAAAGGTGAGCATACAAAAGGGAAGCAGAATACAAAAAGGTAGAATATGCTCCTCATTAACCTGGTAGATATATATTCTAAAAAAAATTTTTGCCTAGTGATATAAAAAATATTTCAATCGTTTTTTTATTTGACAAATATATTTATATTTCTCCATGTTAAAGTCTAGATACATTCAATACTTTAAAGGCTGAGGCAACCTGAATGGCTGGTGCTGCCGAAAGTGCTTCAGTGAAACATATCATGCACATGTCATCAGCATCTTGCTTCAGTGTTGTGGCATTCTTGTCACAGCCGTGTAGACAGGGCAAACAATACTCTTCATTTTTAACACCTCCACATGGATGGCCACAAGGATGCGTCTTACTACAAGCTATCTTAGCATATTCCTGTTAAAGATGAATTATAAGTATTACACTTTCTGGTAATTTTACGAAGTAAAGTTATTTCTATTCTTCATTCGAATGTAATGTAGAATTATTAATAAAGTCTGTTCTTCTTTTAATGTGATTTTAAAAAATTCATCCCATAGAAAAGAAATGTTGACAAAAAGTGAATTACAATTTTATATGTGTTATTATGCACAGACACGAAACAAAAAATTCCTGATGTACAATTTCCAATCACCACTCCTCCTTTACCAAAATAGAGATTTTAAAAAATGAACTCTGGCACTTTTCAGAATCTGAGTATATCCAATTACTTGCTAAAGGGATTGAGCAAAAACATTAAATATGTGTACATATATTCAGGACTAAAAAACTCTCAGATACTGAAAATTTATTTTGGGAAAATAAGTGAATAAAGTATGCAAGAGGTAAAGGAAATACAATTCTGTTTCTAATACAAAAGTAAACATTAAGTACATGACTGTGGTAATTGATAAACATACAAAAAGAGTCTCGTTTGGGTTTGAGACAAACATATTTATATTTCCCCATGTTAAAGTCTAGATACATTCAGTCCTTTAAAAGCTGAGGCAGCCTGAATGGCTGGTGCTGTCGAAAGTGCTATATATAAAAACTGCAAATATAAAAACGGCAGAAATAATAATTGGAGAGCCTTACTGCTCCCATTCTCCAATTCTGAGAAGCATTTAACACTTGACATAGGTAATACACAAATTTAGAAAGCTAGAGGGATGCTGAACTTTAACTCTCACAACCAGTGAAGTCATGTGGGAATATGGGCTATTGCTCACTGGGATGGCCTAACTATATACTCACCTGGCAATCTGCATCAGAACAAACACTGCCAACAGCAGACAACTCTGTTCCACTCCTGGAGCCACAGAAACGACATGCTTCTGAGCTACTTGTGGTGGGCTTGCCTAGGTTCAAGCAGAAAATGAAAAATCCTCCTTAAGGATATGTTTTCTACACCTTTTAATATAACTTTTTTTAAAAAAGCAAACTTGGTTCATATCAGTTGCCATCACTGAGAAATCAGCCTGACAGAGTTATAGCTAAAGGTTTGAAACTTGTTCTAATTATAAATAGTCACAAAAAGGGAGTTAAAGAACTATGTGAAGTCAAATAAATTCCTAACTTATTTATACTTTTTCAGTAAAAGAAATAGACCAGACTTCTAGTAGAGTTACCCAAACTGAGGAAATGTATCACGTCTCCCAACTTCAAATGCGCAATGCTAGATAAAATATAACAACCAAAAATTAAATGAAAATACACAGAAGATAGGGAAATCTTTAAGTATCTTTATATAACAACAAAATTACAAGACATAGAAAACCTATATCAGAAAGTATGAAATTTGAATTCCTACAGAATTTCTACCCAAAGAACCCTGCAATTTGAAAAGGAATCTAGATATGTTGGAATAAAGAAAAAAACCCATAATCCATAAAACAAGGACAGAGTAATAAGAAAAAGAATAGGAAGATTTGAAAATTATAAACTAAGCTCATTTTAAAACACAGATACATAAGTCTAAATACAATTAGTAGCTAGCAATACACTGAAATCAGCTATGTTTACAGAAAAATATTTTTTAAAAAGAATAGTTTATATCACAAATACAGGAGTTGTTAAACACTAGAACATAATAAACAGCACTGAAAAATTATAGGAGGAAAAAAATCAGCTATGAGGGGAAAAACGGCCATGCTTTTATAGCATGAAAAGCCACTCATATTTACAATTAAATTGATTCAGGTTTATGCCTAACTTCAACAATGAAAGTTTACATCAGTTAGAAAAATGGCAGACTGCAGATATGCTGAAAATTGAGAATTTGTAAGACTCAATGTAACTTTAAGCTAGGAACACACAAGATTTACTTTAAAAAAAAGTAAAATGGAAACTGAGATAAAAGTATGTTAAACATATATAAGTTACTTTTTGTTTAAAGTAATGTCTATTCATTTGGGCTATTTCATTACTACCTAATGGGAACAGTACCATTTAAAAAATCTTTCGTACTGGATCTATAAAAACCTCTGAAAATATCATACAATCATACAACCTTTCAGTGAAAAGAGATGGTGATCATCTAGCTCAGCAATTTTCACTGTGAGGCTACAATTAACAGAACCAGAAGGGAATATCAATAGAAGTGATTTTGACTTTATCTAGGGAGCCCCCATTCATTGCGATGCCTACTTATGGGAATATATCTAGTACTTCTGAAGGTTGTCTGTCACATGCATCTCTGGACAACTGTCTCACTTTATAAATGAAGACAATGAGTCCAAGAGAGGTTCAGTGACTTGCACAAGGTCACACAGCTAGTTAGTGGTAAACCAGGTTTTCTGACATTTTGTCTAATGCTCTTTCTACCACAGAACACTGTCTACATCTAGTAAATATAATAATATAGACAGTGACCAATGATGTCATAATTGAACATCAGAATGTCACTCAAAATTATTCACATTAAGAGAAGCAACCCCTGGTTTAGTTACAATCAATAGGCATGGTTCAGACTTTAATCCTCTTTTACCCGTGTGTTCTCGGAATTCCACCATTGCCTTCATTGTTTTAGAATCTGCTAATGCCATCAACCAGAACAATTTGGTTCTACCACAGCCTTCATGAAGGTCCACCTTTATAGCTTCCTCTTCTTCTTTGAAGACCTATTGTTTCATAAAAGAGGGAAACATATATTTATTTACTACTCTGAAAGAAGTATCAAATTTAATTGTGTATTCAACAATAATAATAATAGCTTTCATTTATGAAGCACCCTAAGAAGTTTCTGTTATTTCCAACCTTCTCCACTTTAATTGTTAAAACAGTCCCATTTTTATAACTGTGGAAACCAAGTTATGGAAAGGTTAATCAACTTAATAAATTTATGGTTAATAAAGAAGACAGCTGGGAGCTCAACCAGTCTTAGATTCCAAAGTCCATTTTTTCTCACTACACAAAGCCTCTTTCTCACATTTATTTCAAAATTTATTGAATATATTTTATGCTACAGATATTGTTCTGGGTATAAAGACAGAAATTATCACCTGTCTTTGATGAGTTTTGGTTCGTCGATGAAGATGAAGGAATCTGTCACAGTCAGTACATAAATTTCCACAGACGTTGCATAAAATGATTGCTGCAGTTTCACCATCATCATGGTTATCACACATAGGCTAAAATAAGACATTCCCACATGTTACTAAGATTAATAAGAAAGTCTAGGATATTCAGACAAATTGGATGTATTTTATTTACAATAAAACAGGATATTATTCTGAAATCGATTAATAATTTAGAATCTGAAAAAACAGAATTATCTCAAGTGAACTTAACTATAAAAATCTCTCAAAATCCCAAGTTCAAGAATTAACTTGCTATGCAGTTTCAATGATTAATAAAAATGAACATATATTTTGCTTAGTGACTTAATGAGGAAATATTGTTCTCATCATATTTCCAAACATTCTGCATGTCAAAGGAATGAATAATTTATTTTTGAAATGTTAACATGAATACGAAGATGTTGGAAGGGCCTATCAAAAGTCCCTTCCAGTGTCCCTAAAGATATCCACCAAACCTACTTTAAGGTCACATGTGGTTGCCATGCTGCCTGTGTTCTTTATTTCCTTCCTACCATTAGACTAATTACATTTTAGTACAAAATCTAGACACAGAATCATATTCTGGCTAAAAATAAATTTTGATATGATGCAAACACAATTCAAAGAAGGAGAAAGCTCTTTTGTATAATTAAATAAAAGCCTCCAAAGTTTCCAATATACAACTATGAAGAGAAAGTGAAATAGAAATGAAATAGACTTGTAAGATGAACTTGGCCAACAGGACACAATTTTTCAGGAGTTCCACTGATTGTGTATTTTGACTTACTTTTTTTTTTTTAAAGCTAAGATAAGGCTTACATAAAGAAAACCAATATAAATTTTCATAAACTAATTCTGATCTTACCATTTGTTTTTGTTGTCCATCCTTTCCCATCCATCTCCCTGAGGAGAGACGATCTACATGGTCCTGATCAAGAACACAGAGTGATGCTAGAGCAAGCCAGAGCTGTTGAAAGGAAAGGGTGTTATGCTGCTAAATTTTTAGGAAAGGCTTATAAAACACAGACTGTCTGACACATGACAACAGCTTGATAAATGCTGGCTGATTTTGAAAATATACTCAGTGGCACTAAAGTTTTCCTGATATGGTACCAAGCATACATGATCACTGCTATATGTGCCATGCATACAATAGGCACTCAAATAAATATGAACAAATGACTGTTTCTCTGATGAACCATCCTGTTTTTTTCTTGACATATGAAATTATCCCTTATTAGTCTACTATGTAAACAACAATATTTACTATAGTAATGCCTTCTGCATATTTTTCCATTTAGTATCATCTGCCTGAGGCACTACATTTCAAAGGTGGCAGTACAGTGACTGTTTAACCTTATAGTCCCGGAGTGGGTACATATTAAATCCTTCTAGATAACAACAGTTCCTCAGAAGTCTCTGTTGCCCAAAGGGCGTAGCAATATACTTGGTACACTTTGTCAGAAACAAAAGTCTAAAAAACTTCAGAAAAATGCCTAAAAAATAGTTTCAAAATTTCTGAGGCTTAAAAGGTAAGTTTCAGTTTTACATAAAATGATATATTCTTCATTAACGAAAAATAGAAAATTACTTAACAGGTTCAACTCTAAAAAGTACATGTGAGTGTCACTGGATAAGGAAAGCAAGAGATGGCAAAATAGGGATGAGAAATAGAATAAAAATAATGCAAGCAAGGAGAAAGGAAGAACCCAAAACGAAAGAAAGGAATGCACGCATGATGCGAAATGGTTACTGTCAAAATACCTGCTTCAGGAGTCACACTCACTAGCTAGATAGCATAAACTGGCTTTTTCTTCCCTAGGGAAATGCACGTTATCTTCTTTTTCAGATTTCTGAGGATGAATCTAAGCAATTTTTTTTATACCAGTGTTCACATGTTCCTAATGTTGTCATGCAACCCTAATGACTGCCCCGCTTCAAGGAAATCTTAAATCCCCTCTGAAAGTGTATGGGATATGAAAGCTGGTAGGTTAACATTTACTACAAATCTTTCATCTGAAGAATGCAACTCACTTCCCTAGAGATTCCACCCCACAAAGTCCTGTGCAAGCACTTCTTGCTTTTTAAAAGACCCATAAACTCAGTAAGGAAGTGACAGGGTTCCACATCAGGAACAGCCAGGCCATAAAAAGGAGTATCGGGAGGAGCCTTGTCTTCAAGGGACCCCCAGTCTATCACAACATAAGGCTGACACTAAATTTACTGTGGTGTGCTTCAATGAATAGATAATCAGAAAGACAATACTTAAACACAATGTAATTAAAGCCTTTTCTAACCAGTATAACTCAGCTTCCTACATAACAAAAACAAGTGATATAGTGAAAAGTAACGATCACATTTTATAATTTATAAAAGTCCTTTATACTTTTGCAATACATACAGTATATGACTGAAAAAGGATTAAGTTGATTTAGTGATTGAAATTTGTTCAAATCTACTACTAAAATAGAAAACAATGATACACACCAAATTAAAAATAAAAAATAAATAACCTACTCTAGTTGTTGCAATACATCTCACTGGAGACCTAAATTCTTCTTCCATCTTGGTCAAGGCAATGATGGTTTCTGCAATAGCATTTTTTGTCACTCGGGACCAAGCTTCTGACAGATGACCCTATTGAGTAGGGCAAAATATTTTAACAAGTAGTCAGAAATGAGTTATTATAATGCATTCTTTTCTCTTAAATGACATCTCTCACCAAAAGGAAAGACTTAGATTTTTAAACTAAAAATTCAACTTTTAATCTTGATTTTGATGATTTTTTCCAAAGTAAATAAAATTTCAAGTTATCAATACTCTTTTCCTACAGAGTTCAAGAGCATTTCTTCTTGTATCTGAATAAAAGTATAACAGAAATACTAAGGTTATTCATGCTTGAAAAATTCTGTTACTTAACATAAAATATATTTACAGCTGACTGCCTTACACAATTATTACTGGAACAAAACATAAATGAGTTCAAACTACAAAAACTTTTATTTACTATCTTGATTTGTAATGAACAAACACTTAACTATTACAGAATGTAGGTGTTCCTAAACATTACTTCCAAATATTCTTATCCAATGTACTCCCTGAGAAAGCCTATTTGTCACAAAGATTGAGAAAATGTCCATGCTGTTAGGAAAAGTGAAAAACTTCATCTTTTCCCCAAAATTGTCTCCTACTTCTCAAATCTATATGTTGTCAGTCTTTAAGGGGCAATTCCTCCTTTTCCAAAATGCCTTCAATTCACTGTGTCTCTCAGGGACCTATATTCCACAGTATCTTGTTCTTCTTAGCCTGGCCTCCTAGAAATACAATAAAATGTGTGGAAACTGACATTATGGAGCAGGTAATAAGAGACAGGCATTTTGTGAAGTAATTCTCTGTCCTCTATACTCCCAGATCTTCTCCCAAAGTTAGCATCTTAAGATAGTGGTTTGGGGCATTAATAAAGAAGAATAAAGGCTTTAAAAACCACTAGGACTTGAAGAGAATCAGAAATTTCCATTTCTGGGAGTCCTTTTTTTTTTCTTTTAGTCTTTTGAACTCAGGTTCTTGCTTATGGTCTGAAAGAGCAAATTTTATTTTATTAAGTTTTAAAGTCTTGGAAGACTTATGTAATAATTCTCAAGTAAATTAATTAAGAAATTTGAAATGAATATAGTTAACATAAATGATGAATTTGTCATTCATTGTAAAGACAAATGACACACTAGTTAACACTAACAACAGTCTTTAAGTAAAGGAAAATTATACTAATGTACGTCTGTCAATTTGGCAGAAAAAAACTGCTTGTTTTGTCAATCAGATTTCTGCTGCACCTCACTGCTACAGCATCAGGAGAATGGGAACTTACTGCTGCCATATCCTTGATAAGTTTAATGATGATCTCTGAGATCTGGGTAGGAGTTGAACCCTTCATCCACCAATGACTCTCACCTCGTCGGAGATAACTACAAAGAAAAACCAGTAGTTACAAACCAAAAACTATCAGTGGCAGTTGTTATGAACGAAGATGAAAGTGTCATTTCAGCCATATAGCATTCTAGATTTTTAAGTGACTGAATCAATTATAACATTTATAAGAAATTTAATCAAAGCGTTATTCAAAACCTCTCTCTTCAATCCTAAGAAAGTAGCTAATCTGATTTATGTTCCCTTTCAAATATTTCTGTTTGTACTAACTTTTGTGTGTGTCTTCTACAAGTATAGTCCATGGACCACACACTATTTGTTTCCAATGGACATGGAGATAACAAGGAGCTTGGGCTAGAATATAAATAAACTACATCAGTAAGCACACTACTATACAGTTCAGCGGACATTTTTTTCCTAGCAAGACTATCTATGTGAAGGAAGTGATAATACTGATTAATATTCTGGTATAATATTCTTATTGTCATGGATTGGCTCTCAAGTAGCACTGCTCCAGATGTTTCTACTTTTCTACTGTTAAACACAATTATAGAACATCCTTACATATATATCTTTGTCCAAATGTCTGAAAGTTTTACAAGTAGACTTGATAAGTCAAGGGATATGCATATTTAAGATATAGTTAGATATTATCAAACTGACATCCAAAAGTTCTGCAGCAATTTATATTAGATGAAAATGTCTTTTACTCATAATATTGCAAAGGATCAAAGATATTTCACAATTGCTTGAAGCTACATTTCTCTGATTAGCAATGAGGTGTCTTTTCATTTGTTTGTTGACATTTTTAACTTTTTTCTGTGAACTGTAGTTCTTGTCATTTATTTTTCAATCCGTTGTTAGGCTTTTTCTCATTGGTTTGTAGTCATTCTTTTACTACTATGACTAATAATTCATTTTCTATTAAATAAGTTCCAATATTTTCTCCAAGTGAGTTGCTTATATTTTAAAACATTTAAATAGTATCATCTATAAAGCCATTCTCATTTTTATATAGCCAAATCTATAGATATTTTCCTATATGAAATTGGGGTCTGTGTTTTAAGAGGTCTTCCCAAATTGAGGATTACAAAAATATTCTTCTATAACTTGACCTAGTAAAGTTTTAAAAAATATCTATATAAAGCTTTAATTGTTCTTGTTTATTTTATTCCCCTGTGTTTCTTTCTTTTTATGACAAAAGACATATTTCATAAAACCAAGTTTACTTTTGTGTAAGACGTGCAATAGAGGTCTACAATTTTCTTCAACATGAATAACCAAACATTCTAACATCAGATATTCAGCCTGCTTTTCGTTTCCCACCAACTGCAAATGACACTTTTATTATAAATGACATTCCTTTCATACATGAGTCAGTTATTCATGGATTTTATTTGGGGAATAAGCCAACAAAATGGAATTTGAAATCATGTTTTAATTCTTTGAACAGTAGCTCGCTCACTCAATTCTGTTTTGTTACTAAAACAGAGGCAATGACCAACCTGGAATTGAAAATCATCGGAAGAGTAACTGTTGTAACTCCTTTGCCCACAGTGGTACCAGCTGTTCCTGTGATGGTGGTTCCTTTGGCTTTCAGCTGTACAGTGAGTGCTTTGGCAATGCATCCTAGAAACATGTCCAAGATACCCAGCTTATTCCAATCTCCCTTCTCTGTTGAGTGAATGATATCACTGATATCAGCTGGGGGGAGGGATTTCACTCCTATGATGCTGGCTAGACGACTAGGGGTCACTTCAGGTAACACTCGTCTTAGTAAAGAGGTCACCTGGTAAGAAAAATAAAATGAAAAAATCTCATTTAAAGATTGATGCTTTTAAGTTTTCTTTTTTGAGACAGAGTATCACTCCCATGCCTAGGCTGGAGTATAGTGGCATGATCACAACTCACTGCAGCTTTCGACTTCTAGGCTTAAGCAATCCTTCTGCCTCAGCCTCCTGAGCAGCTAAGATTAGAGGCGCACATCACCATGCCCATATAATTTTTTATTTTTTTTTAAGAGATAGGGGTCTCACTATGTCGCCCAGGCTGGCCTTGAACTCCTGGCCTCAAATGATCCACCTACCATGGCCTCCCAAAGTACTGAGATTACAAGTGTGAGCCACCATGCCCAGCCTTCATTTTTTAATGCACCTCACTACCATTCTGTAACTTCAAAATCTTAGAGTAAGAAAGAAATATAATTTAAATAACATTTTTAATTTTTAGAAAGAAAGAGATATGATATAAACACTGCTTTAAATGTCTGGAGTGGCAATTGTCAACCAGGTCAGTAAGAAAAAAAATAAAACATATGCCTTTTACTTTTGGTCAGGACTAAATAACATTATATATTCCATGGTAATAAGGTAATAAGTAGCCAGAATACTCTTTATCACAATGCCTTGGTAAAATGGATCATATTTCCTCTTCTAGACTCTCATTATAAAAAGTCGAAAATAAAAAACCTGGAGTTAAAATACGGGCCCTAAACAAAACATAAAAAACTACACCTAAGGCTCTCAGTAAGTCTCTTTGCACTGCAAGTTTTAACAATGCTTTAAGTAACAAAAGAAGTGGAAAGGCAGCAATCAGGCACCTGTCTCTGGACTCTGGGAGAGGCTGTGTGAAGCAGGGAAAAGAGATCCTGAAGCAAAGTTAGCTGCTGAGCCAGATACTGCCGGCCGACATTGGAGCCGCTCAGGGCTAACACCATGGACAGCAGCTCGAAGCAGTAGGCATCAGAGGAGGCATCTTCATCATTCGGCTGAGAATTGGCATTTTCTTTGCTTGATATGGCATGCTCCCATTCTTCACGGACTCTGGTAGCTTCCATGCGAATAGCTTGGACAATGTGTGCACATACCTATTTAAAGGAAACAGAAAATAAAAAAATATATTTGTAGTTTTGATTTCCTACTCCTAGTAGAAGAAACAAAAAACAAGGTAAGAATATAAGTTGATGTTCAATTTAATACTCTTCCTCCCAGGTAATTCTCCATCATACCATTATTTTAATTCATTTTAAAAAACAGTTCTATAAAACTAGGGGAACCATGATAAAAACCTGAATATCCAAATCAACTACTATGTAGAAACGGATTATATACAAGTCACTAATGCCTCTGCCTATGGCTGATCACATCAAACAAAAACCAATCATTGTATTTTATCACTTATAAAACACAGTTTTTCATATTTTAACATTGTATTCATGAGGCACTTTATAATTTATGAGAGTGATTATACAATAACAGTACATTTTACAACTGAAAGCATCTAAGATTCAACTAAACACTGTTAGACAAAGCATGAATTAATTCATGTTATTAATTATTTTAAAAAAGATTTACTGATGTTGAAAGTTAGATTAATAAGCTAATTCAAATCAATACTTTATTTGAATTTTGAAGTGCTATTATTATGTTATCTAGTACCTTATTACATGAACAATCTAGTGCTACTCCCTGACTCAGTTATATTTAAAATGTTAACTCTAGTTCAGTAAGTACTATTAATTGCTCAATAAATAAGCAAAAAGAAAAAGAAAAAAAAAAAAGAAAAATCAGGAAGGGGTGTTAGGATATGGGAGGGAAAGAGAAGGAACACAGGAAATACAAATGAAATCTGATACTCTAATGTAGCTGGATATTTGGCACCAAAATAAAACAGTCAACCTATAACAAAGGGCAGCAAGGTAATAAAGTTGACATTGATAATACAGTATTTAAAATTATGCAAGCATATACTCATTCTTCTTTTAAAAAATGGCAGATTCTACAGGACCTATGAAAGAACTAGCATGAAAAAGCCTCCATAAATTTTAGAAAATACTTTGTATCCTAAAAACAAATAAAACTGATGAAGACAATGAGATGGCTATTAACCAACCTGTTTTTGTAAGTTAGTCAATTTACTCCTGCTGAATATGATTCCAACCATATGTTCTTTCAGGTCTGCATCTGATGTTGCCTTTACATAGAAAAGAAAAAAAAAGTAATCTCTTTAAATAAAATTTGTAAGTTTGGCATTGCAAAGTATTTGAGAAAAATATCCTTTAGATATTTTTAAGGTGAATTTATTTTAAATTGAGGCTTATAATACTAAGACAAGGGATGAAGTTTGAATAAATCACTATTGGCCAAAGTGAATAAAAAGAACAAAAGTTCAGAACTTAAGGAATTCAGAGAAGTATATTATCTTTTCATACATTTCTTTAATGTAGTCAACTAAGCCACTCGATTAAGTAGATTTCTAAATTGTGAACATTGTCAGTTCACATCACATTCAATTATTTGAAGTGTAATCCAAGAAAATATCATTTGATTAGAAGGAAAGTAGCCTAACAAAACTAAGCTATCTGAATACCAATAGTCATCAGATAAACGTATCATAACAAGAAAAATAAAATTTTACAGTTCTTATTATATACATGGCACTCTTCTAAGTGACAGATACATACACACACACACACACACACACACACACACACAATCCTATAAGGCAAACTCTAATGTTCTATTTTACATTAAGAAAACTGAGGCAAGTCACTCTTTTGTTTAAGAATAAAAAATGGTTCTTGGTTTCACATTTCTTAGGATAGAGAGCCACAAGAGAATGTCCCTCTCACCCTAACAATGAGGAAAAAAGCTGATAATCTACAAGGTCATAACTGTTTTAGAGCCCAGCTGAATTGAAATCAGCCACCAGACAAACTGAATTCCAGAAAACTCCAGATAGTTAGACACTCCAAAACATCTCCAAAACAAACAAATGAGCAAAAAACCAGTAAGGCTCTTGAAGACTCAGATACCATTATAAGCAATTTTGAACTAACTGATAGTTATGGAACACCTCACAGAACAACAGCAGAGTTATTAAAAGCCAGAATCCAAATCTTCACAATGTTGAAAGAACTGAAACTACCCAAAGCATATTGCTTGATCATGACGGAATTAAACTGGAAGTTAATAACAGAATATTACCAGGAAAATCCCTAAATATATGGAAATTAAATAAGATGCTTTTAATTACTCAGGGGTCAAAGAAGAAATTGCAATAGGAATAAAAAACATTTTGAACTGAATGAAAATGTAAATACAATACACCAAAATTTGTGATACAGCTAAAACAGTGAATTGAAGAAAATAACAGCAGTAAGTACTTACATGAGAAAAGAAAGATCTCAAGTCTAGGATCTAATCTTGGACATTTAAAACCAGAAAAAAAAAGGAACGACTCAAATGTAAAGCAAACAGATGGAAACAAATGAACACATGACCTGAAATCATTAAAATAAACAAAAAATTGAGGAAAACCAATAAAACAAAAAGGTGGTTCTTTGAAAATATCAACTTGATGAACCTTTACCCAAAGTGCTAAAAAAAAAAGAAGACACAAATTATCAACATAAGGAATAAAAGGAGAGAAATCAATACAGCTTCTACAGATATTAAAAGGAGAATAAAAGTATATTATAATAAATTCTGCAACTTAGATAAAATGGTCAAATTTCTTGAATGTCAGAACTATCAATGCTCACTCTAGAAGAAACAAATAACTGAAATAGTTCTGCATCTATTAAAGACAGTAAATTTGTAGAATAGAGCCTTTTTGTTGCTGTTTAAATATTAGGGAGATTATACATGATTCTCTTTTAGATAATTCTTTCATCCTATTTTTGTTTACTTTTTTCATTTAAGCTTTTTAAAAATAACTTTACTGAGATATAGTTCACATACCATACTGTATACTTATTTAAAGTGTACAATTCAAGGTTTTTAGTATATTCACAGATATTCACAACTATCATGACGACCAATTTTAGAGCATTTTATCATTCTCAAAACAGCACTATATTATGTAGCTATCATTCCATTTATTTCATCTTTTTTTATTAAAGTAAGAAAAATAAACTGCATATAAGGTAATATCACATATCAATGAAAATATATAGCCAAGTATGGATTATTTTACTGAATAAAATAAAATGAAAAAAGGGACATATAGGACATATATATAAGCATATCCATTCTGATTGTCAGCAAACTAGGAATAGAAGGAAACATCCTTAATCTCATTAAAATAATTCAAAAAAAATTTAGTTAATATCGCATTTAACAGTAGAAGCATGAATGTTTTCTTTTTAAAATTCAGAACAAGGCAAAGTTATCTGTTCTTACTACTTCTACTCAACATGATATTTAAGAACTGAACCAGAGCAATAACACAATAACACGAGAAGCTGGAGGAAGATGGTGGCTGAGCCAGTCAGACTATGCAACTCCCAGTGTGAGTGAGTGTATGGAAAATTTTGTGTATGTGTCGGTGAGTAAGTGGGCATGTGACAGCTGACTAAGGGTTCAGGAGCAAGTGACCAGGGATCTCCTGGTGAAGAGGCTGGTGCTGCAGCTGCTCAGTTTGGACCCTAGAAATTCCTGGGATGCAAAAGCTGAGTGTCATTTTTTTCTTCTTTTTTAAATCAACAAAACCCTTCCTGGGAAGAAGCTGTTGGGAGAGACTGACTAAGTGGTGGCTCGTGAGCAAGTGGCCAGGGCTCTCCTGGTGAAGCAGCTGGTATTGCAGTTGCTCTGCTTAATGCCTAGGGCTTCCCAGGTCGCAGAAGCTGAACGTCATTTTTTTTTTAACTTACAAAAGCATTCTTGGGAAAAAGCTATAGGGAGACACTACTGACTCCAGGCTCTGCTCCACCACTGCCGCAGGAGAGACAGCTGGATCCAGGTTCTGCTTCATCACTTCACCACCTGGCCAGACACTTGAAGCAAGGGCTGTGGAGGAAGCCCAGAGGCGGAGCCCCACTGAAGAAGACAAAAGAGTACCCTGCCACCATCTTGAAAAGGGGGCAGAAAAGTGCTCCGGCTTGCTCATAATGGAGCAACAGACTTGATCTCTGTGACTGGCGGATCAACTACTCAGGGGTTGATTGTGACCCAGAGGGAATATCCTGAAAGCACAAACTATGGAGGGACAAGTGCTGAGTCTCCAGTGCCCCTCCTACCCTGATTCAGCCACGGGACAAAGGGTGTGGCCAGAAAAGAAACGAGGAAGAGCTCTAAGGACATCAGTGTCCTGTTACAAAAATAGAACAAATCCAGAGCCCTGATTAGGGAAGAACAGAGGGCTGAGCAAATATCAGAAATGAAAGCCTCTCCCACTGCCAATGAATAATGAAACTAAAGATAAAAGAGAGAGATGTCACAAATGAAGAAAACCTAGCAGAAAACCATAGGTAATTTCCAGTGTAAAAAAAAAGAAAATGCCTGAAAAATTAGACCTCAGAGTTCAAACAATGGAAGTCACCAATGACTGACCCCAGAATATGACAGAGATTAGGGAATGCATGGAAAGAGTGCATAAGACTAAAGAAAGACAAGACACAACACTGAAAGACAGAGACTTTGGCCATAAAAAATTTCATCCAGGAAATAAATAAGATGACAAGCATGGAAAACAGAATAATGAAGAAGAAGAAAGAATCTCAGAACTTGAAGACTAGAATATGGAATTAACCCAATCTGAAAAAAACATAGAAAGAAAATTCAGAAAGAAAGAAAAAAGTCTATAAGAGATGTGCAATTATATCAAGAGGCCAAACCTATGCCAGATTGGTATCCCAGAAGAAGGGAAATGGAGAACACCTTGGAGCAAGTATTCCAGGAGGTAATCCAAGAAAACTTTCCCCATCTCACCAGAGATACAGAGATACAGAGAACCACTTGCAAGACATCAAGAGATACAGAGAACCATTTGCAAGACATCAAATGAGAAGACCAACCCTAGACACACAGTAATTCGCCTTCACAAAGTAGGCACAAAAGAAAAAATCCTACAGGCAGCAAGAGAGAAAGGTCAGACTACCTACCAGAAAAAACCAATCAGAATACAGCAGACCTATCGGCAGAAACACTACAAGCAAGAAGGAACTGGAGCCCTATATTCAAAGTCCTCAAATATAAACAATTTCAACCAAGAATTTCCTACCCAGTCAAACTCAGCTTCATCAGTGATGGAGAATTAAAATCCTTCCCAAGCAGGGCTTGGTGGCTCAGCCTGTAATCCCGTGCCTTTGGGAGGCTGAGGTGAGTGGATTGCCTGAGCCTGTGGGTTCGAGACCCGCCTGGGCAGCGAGACCTCATCTCTACAATAAATAAAAAAAAATCAGCCGGGCATGGTAGCGCATGCCTGTAATTCCGGCTACTCGGAAGGCTGAGGTAGAAGGATCGCCGGAGCCCAGCAGGTCGAGGCTGCAGTGGCTGGGAGCGGCTACTGCACTCCAGTCTGGGTGACAGAGTGAGACTCCAACTCAATAAATAAATAAATAAATAAATAAATAAATAAATAAAAAATAAAATCCTTCCCAGACATCCAATCCCTAAGAGATTATGCAGCTTCCAGACCAGCTCTATAGGAGATGCTTAAAAAAGTATTAAGCACAGAAGAAAGAAGAAAAAGATTGACCACACACCTCCCAAGAGAACAGCAGAACACAGAATCAACAGAGAATATATCATGACAGCAAACTTGAAAACACAAACATAAATCATTCCCAAAGATAAAAGAAAACAAAGAAAAAACTTTATATGAACCTCAGGATGGGGATAAACGATCACATTTCAATAATCAGCCTGAATGTGAATGGACTAAAGGTACCAAAGAAAAGACACAGAATGGCAAAGTGGATGTAAAACCGTGGTCCAATTATTTGCTGCATCCAGGAAACTCATCTCACCATGTACACAGACTCAAAGTTAAAGGACGTAAAACAAGTTTCCAGACAAATGGATCACAAAAGAAGGCAGGAGTTGCGATCTTTACATCAGACAAAACAACCTGTACATTATCAAAAATTAAAAAAGAAGCAAAAGGATACTACATAATGATAAAAGGTTCAATCCATCAACAAAAAATATCCATCCTAAACATATATGCACCCAACACAGGAGCACCAGCATTTATAAAGCAACTACTAAGTAAACTGAAATAATGCCCCAATAACAATCCTAGATAGATCATTGAGGTAAAAAAATCAACAAAGAGATCCAGAACCTCAACTTGACACTTGATCAAATGAACATAATAGATACCTACAGAATATTCTACTCAACAACTAAAGAATATACATTCTACTCAACACCACATGGAATGTACTCCAAGATTGATCATATCCTCAGCCATAAATCAAGCATAAAGAAATTCCATAATGTTGAACTATTGCCATGCACCTTCTCAGACCACAGTAGAATAACAATAAGTATCAACACCAACAGAATTTCCCAAACCCACAAAAACATGAACACTAAACAGCATGATGCTGAACAACTACTGGGTCAACACCAAAATCAAAACAGAAATTAAAAGATTGCTGGAAACAAATGAAAATGAAGAAACATCTTACCAAAACCTCTGGGATGCTATGAAATCAGTTCTAAGAGGGGACTTTATATCTCTACAAATATACATCAAGAAAATGGAAAAAAATCAGAGGTTAACAGCCTAATACATCACCTAAGGGAGTTGGAAAGACAAAACCAACAAAACCCTAACTTTAGTAGAAGAATCCAGATCACCAAAGTAAATGCCCAAATATGGAACATAGAAGACAAAAATATCAAAGAAAAAAATCAACAAAACAAAAAGCTGGTTCTTGGAAAGAATTAACAAGATTGATGGGCTCCTAGCCAGAATGACCACGAAAAAGAGAGAAAAAGCCCAAATAAACATATTCAGAAATAGAAAAGACAAAATTACAACTGACTCAGAAGAAATTCAAAAGATTATCAGAGATTACTATGCATACCTGTATAGAAACAAACTTAATAACCTGAATGAAATGGAGAACTTTATAACATCACACAACCTCCCAGGGTTAAAACACGAAGACATTGAGATTCTAAAAAGACCAATAACAACCCAGGAAATTGACTCTGTGATAAGAAAACTACCTAAAAAAAAAAAAAAAAAAAAAAAAAGCCCCGGACCAGATGGCTTCCAGGAGAATTCTACAAAATGTACAAGAAGGAGCTGATACCAGTCCTACTGAAAGTATACCAGGCAATTGAGAAAGATGGAATTCTCCCTAAATAATTTTACGAAGTTAACATCACACTGATACCCAAACTGAGTAAAGATCCAACAAAAAAAGAGAACTACAGGCCAATATTCCTAATGAACACAGATGCAAAAATTCTCAACAAGAATCTAGCAAATCGGCTCTAATGACACATCTCAAAAATCATCCACCATGACCAAGTAGGATTCATCCTCAGGATGCAGGGCTGGTTCAACAGCTGTAAGACCATAAAGGTAATTAAATACATAAACAGATGTAAAAACAAGAACCACAGGATTATATTGTTAGATGCAGAAAAAGCTTTTGATAAAATTAGCATCCCTTCTTGATAAAAACCCTCAAACACCTAGGTATAGAAGGAACATACCTTAAAATAGTAAGTGCCATCTACAATAAACCCACAGCCAGCATGTTGCTAAACAGATAGGAACTAGAAACATTTCCCCTGAAAACTGGAACAAGACAAGGCTGCCCACTCTCACCTCTCTTGTCCAACACACTGAAAGTCCTAGTTAGAGCGATTAGATGAGAGAAGGAAATCAGCAGTTTCCAAACAGGAAAAGAGGAAGTCAAGTTATCCTTCTTTGTTGACAATATGATCCTATACCTCGAAAATCCAAGAGAATCTGTAAAAAACTGCTTGCACTGATAAAGGACTCTGGCAAAGTCTCAGGGTACAAATAAATGTCCACAATAACACAAGAAAAGAAATTTAAAGTATATAGACTGTAAAGGAAAAAGTAAAACCAGCTTTTTTTGGCATAGAACATGACTATCTATGAAGAAAATTCCAGAGATTTCTACTAAAAGCTACTAAAAAATCTACAAAAAGCTTCTAAAACTTATCAGTGCATTTAAGATTCCAGGATAGAAGTTCAATACAAAAACATCAATTTTTTAGGTACTAGAATTGGTCAATTGGAAAGTGAAATAAAAATGCCATTTATAATAGCCTTCTATCCATGAAAGAAATTAAAGAAGACCTACATAAATAAAGAGATATATCATGTTCATAGAGAGGAAGACTCAACATTATTGAGATGTCAATTCTAATTTATCAATCTGGTGTAATTCCAATAAACATTCTAGCAGGTTTTTTTTTAAAAAAGAAATTGATATGCTGATTTTAAGATTTATATGAAAATGCAAATGATCTAGAATAGCAAAATAACTTTGAAAAAGAACAAAGTTGTAACCTGCTATCAAAGCTACAGTAAAAGACAAAGACAAGCCGGGCTCGGTGGCTCAGCCTGTAATCCTGCGCCTTTGGGAAGCTGAGGTGAGTGGATTGCCTGAGCCCGCGGGTTCGAGACCCGCCTGGGCAGTGAGACCTCATCTCTACAATAAATCAAAAAATCAGCCGGGCGTGGTAGCGCATGCCTGTAATTCCAGCTACTTGGAAGGCTGAGGCAGAAGGATCGCCGGAGCCCAGTAGGTCGAGGCTGCGGTGGCCGGGAGCGGCCACTGCACTCCAGTCTGGGCGACAGAGTGAGACTCCAACTCAAAAAAAAAAAAAAAAAAGACAATGACAGTTTGATGTTGGTATAAGAATACACATATGGATCAATGGAGCAGAAAAGTCCAAAAATAAACCTATGCATTTACGGTGAATTAATAGAAAAGGGTAGTCTTTAACAAATGGTACTATAACATACATGTACAAAAATATGAAACTCAGTCCTAACCTCATTGTACATAAAAATTAACTTAAAATGAATATAGTTCCAAACAAAAGAATTAACATTATCACCTTTTTTTTTTTTTTTTTTTTGAGTTGGAGTTTCACTCTGTCACCCAGACTGGAGTGCAGTGGCCGCTCCTGGCCATTGCAGCCTCTACCCACTGGCTCCAGCGATCATTCCGCCTCAGTCTGCTGAGTAGCCAGAATTACAGGTATGCGCTACCATGCCCGGCTGACTTTTTAAAAAATTTATTGTGGAGATAAGGTCTCGCCAAGTTACCCAGGCGGGTCTCGAACCCGTGGGCTCAAGCAATTCACTCACCTCAGCCTCCCAAAGCGTGGGATTACAGACTGAGCCACCGAGCCTGGCACATTATCACATTTCTTTTTTTTTTTTCTTCTTTTTCTTTTAGTCAGAGTCTCATTCTGTTGCCCAGGCTGGAATGCAGTGGCATGCTCACGGCCACCACACCCTTGACCTGCTGCGCTCAGGTGATCCTTCCACTTCAGCTTTCAAAGTAGCTGAAACCACAGGTGTAAGTCACCATGCCCAGCTAAGTTTTTGATTTATTGTAGAGATGAGGTCTCACCAAGCTGCCCAGGCTGGTCTCTAACCACAGGACTCAGGTAATCCTCTCACCTCTGTCTCCCAATGTGCTGGGATTACAGGCATGAGCCACTGTGCCTGCTAAATTATAACATTTCTAAAAGAGAAGAAAATCTTTGTAATCTTGGGTTTGACGCAAAACACAAAAATCATGAATCATGTAAAAAAAAAAACAAAAACAAAACCCCAAACTGGACTTCATCAAAATTGGAAACTTCTCTCTGAAAGAAAAGAAATCGACTGGGAGAAAATATTTGAAAACACATATTTGGTAAAGAAGTTGCTAATGTATGCGAATGTTCACAGCAGCTTTATTAATAATAGTCAAATAGAGGAAACAACCCAAATAGCCATCAAAAAGTGGAAGAATAAACAAATTATGGTAAATCCATATAATGGGATACTTTCAGAAATCCAAAGAACGAACCACAGATACAGGCTACAACATGGATGAATCTCAAAAGCATTACACTAACTGTAAAAGAAGCAAGACAAAAAGGCTGTACTCCGTGTGGTTCCATTTAATGATACCCAGGAAAAGGTAACTATTTTACTGGTTTACTGGTTGTCCGGTTTTAAGGGAGAGGTGGGGGGACTGTCTGCAAAGGAAAATGAGGGAGATTCTGGGAGTGATGTATTTTAAAACTTGAGTGTGATGACTTCGCTAGTGTATAGATGAGTAAAAACTTATATAAACAATACAGTTCAAAAGGAGGAATTTTTGGTATGTAAATTATACTTCAATAATCTGACTTTAAAAAATGATTCTCTTAATTACCACTTTCTTTTATCCCACAAGCATCCAATGGCTAGCATATCTTTTCCCTTTCAACCTTAACTCATCAACATATACTCTCATACCGTTAGGCCAGCCTTTCCAATGAGTCCTTGCTCCCACCCTCTCTATAAATCTAACACTTCTCCATTCACTCTCTTTCAGATCTAACTTAACTCCAACATGCCCCAGAAAGACTTCTCTGATCACTCTAGGACACAATAATCTCGACATACTATATGAACTCCTATGCCATGTTCAATTTTTTTTTACACATTTAAGAATTCACTTATATACTATATTGTATTCTTGCTGATTTCTTTTCAGGAAGGTGGAGGTGAGGGTTCATATCCAAGAACAGAACACGTCTTTCTGAGGACCTGGCATTCTCAGATTTTTAGCACAGAATTGTCTTTTACTAAAATTCAATTGATTTTATGAGTAGTTACATTGTCATGTGTTCATTCAAATGATATCTCCCAGAGATACTGAAAGGAACTACCAGAGTTTATGAAATATATTTTTCACAGAACTCAAAACAAACAAAAAAAAAGGTGATGATTTAGATACTATTGTATTAGAAGGCACAGGGCTAGACTGGATAAATCCTTGAACTTTATCTGTTAAAGGGCTTCCAACATGATTATTTGTGATAGTTTAAGACACTACAATATTGAGACTAGTCAAGGTTGACTTCTCTTTTTGAGAATGGATGAAGTCTTCTTCTTAGGTAGTGTTTTAATAGGACCAAACAAGTAAAGCAATTGTATTTTAGAAGAAATTTCAAGAACAGTATAATTGGAGTAGTTATTCCAATAAGAATTTACCAAATATGTGTGTGATTATACCACAATGGACACAAAGACAAATCAGACATGTGTTTCTGAAAAGAGTAGAAGAGATAAAATTATGTGAAGAAAAGTGACACATATAGATTATTATGAACTTTAACAGAGGGAAAACTACTCTTTGGAGAAATCATAAAGAAGGTTCATGAAGAAGATGGTATTTCTGAGGTGGACCATGAAGGACAGGTAAAATGAAGGAGAGAGAAGATAAATGATGGGACATTGCACAGACAATTATTGCTAATTTTATGAATGCTCATGGCTGAATACAAAAGCCCAAAGTATAGTGCAAAATTTTCTGTTATTTAAAATGGTAGCTAGAATATACAATGAATTTCTTTTGGCTAGTTCCTCTATCTACTTTCCGATTAAAAAATATAAACTTCATATAAACTATTATCACACATCCATTAAAATATATAGCAATACATGAATTATTTCACTGAACAAAAGTGAGAAAATGAAAAAGAAATAAATATCTTTAAAATACAAGTAAATACATTGTATACTTTTTCCTCTCCTTCAGGTGATGACAAGAGGGCTTTTTCCTCTTGTTCCGGTGTAGGTTCAGCATCTCCAGAGATGAGTTTTCCAAAGACCTGATGAAGAAGATAGGTATGTGAGAAGGAATTAATGACAAGGATTACCACTGGAAAGCTAGAGGATTCATTAACTGAATCCGCAAGTTTAACAGTATGTTATTCTTGCTACATACAACATTACTTTTTTGAATTACGATTGCAACATGAAACAGATGTTTGGGGCTATGAGAAGCAAAAAGAGACCACAGTTATAGTCAGAAATCTCTAAAAAGTTTTACAAAATATTTTGCTACATCCTCACAATATATTATGTCAATTTATCCTGCACTAGAATATGTAGGAAGGACACTCACTTGAGATGTAATAAGTCTGAACACATGCAGAGTCTCAGCTTCACAGTTCCTTTGCTGGGCCACACTGGCTGAAATTTGGCCAGCAATTTTTGTGCTTTCACCATCTTTCCATCCCAGGACTTTGACCTGTCGAACTCTTAGTGTATTTTCTGGGCCCTTTAATTCAATTTTGATGATGTGGTTATCCCCTCCTGGAAGTTCACTTGTTACCCAACCAATGTGCCTGGAATCCAGATCAACCTGGTGAAACAGAAAAGGGACAGGAACCTGATACAGCTGAATCACTTTTATCACCATCTTAGACTTGGTATTAATAATAGCAAGCTTAAATAACAAGTAATTGTCCAGAGAGTAAGGGTTATCTGGTTATTTCATGCTGATGATCTTATTTCAACCCAACAAGGATAAGTAATATTATCTCTAGTGGCTACTACACAGATGAAGAAACTTAGGTTAACACAGGTTGAGAAACTCTCAGTAAGTGATGGAGAATTAAAATCCAGACTTAACCACTATATGCCTTCTCAGCACAAATTATATAAATGAAATGATCACAGACAATTTACATGACTGTACTTTACCTATACAAAGTGGAAACAGAAACATCACAAGATCAGATATGAGGTTCTGTTTTGTGCAACCTCATTTGCACACATCATTATATTTATAATGTACAGTTACTTAGATGTTTTACTTTTGAAGAAAAGTATATATGTCACTTCACACTTGTGATTCCTTATTTCACTAAATTGCATCAAGAATATTACTTTTTTTCCTCAAAGATTAACTGTCAATATTCTATGAAATGATTTTTGACATTATTCCCTTGATAAAATGAAGTGTTCTTAGGGCATTTGATAGCCAAGAAATGATCTGGAGACTTCTACATCATTTATTGACATTTAAGTTGATACTGTAATTGATAATGTCAGTTTTCTAAAAGGGGCATTAAGCATAAGCAAAAACGATCTCATCTTGAAGAGGATTAATTTCCCAAATGCTTTAACAATTTAAATAAAATTTACTATTTGTCTAGTCCAAAAATGTCGATTCATTCTTTTAATATGAGTTGAGAACAAATAACTGGTCAACTTTTGTGAGATAAAGTAGCCACAAAGAAACAGTTTTGACAAAGTTTCACTAAAGCAAGTAAGAGCGCTTGCAAGCAACCTCAGACATGTGCCCAGATAGAACTTGTTTCTAGAGATGGTTTGTAAACTGACTTGCAACTTGGATATAGCTGCAGTTACAAGTGATAGATTTTTCAAGCTAGAAGACAACAGTCTATTCTAACCCAAGGCATAGGTGAATTATGGTATTAAGTGTGAATGAAATTTGTGATAAATTTTTAAGGCCCTTTGAGTTTTTGTAGAGGAGTGGGAAATGGGAGACTGTAGGTATAGAAGTATTTAGGGTATAATGGGTGGGATGTTGTTACTGTTCCTATGTTGTACCATTTGTCAATTTATTGTTTTATAAATTGATGATTTCCTGTAATATTTTGGTAGTGTGCTAAATTGGAGCTCAACAGCAGAGGCTGAGAAGAAGAAATTTCTCCCAAAGTAGCAAAACATTTAGTGACAAAATTTCACTTACCTGCTTTATTCTGCACAAATCTTCTACTGCTTTGCCAGTTAAGAAGGTCATTGAGGTAACTTTATTCTAAAATAAACAATTCATAATTATTATGTCATATTCCTGCTTCAGAATTTACAACCTTCTAACTACCAAATACCACATCAACTCTTCTGCCTTTCTTTTAGGATCCTTCCTAGTTGACACTAGCCCATCTGTCCAACTAAAACACAATTGCTACAATGCCAAAGTCTAAATATTCAAATTTTATCTCTATCTGCGTGAAGCCTTTTTTTTTTTTTTTTAAGTTGGAGTCTCACTGTCTCCCAAGCTGGAGTGTAGTGGCATGCTCCTGGACACCACAACCTCGACCCGCTGGGTTCAGGTGATCCTTCTGCCTCAGACTTCCAAGTAGTTGGAACCACAGGCACGTGCCACCATGCCTGGCTAATTTTTTGATTTATTGGAGAGATGAGGTCTCGCCATGTTGCTTAGGTTGGTCTCAAACCCTGAGCTCAGGCAATCCTCTAACTGCCGCCTCCCAAAGTGCTGGGATTACAGGTGTGAGCCACCGCACCTGGCTGCATGAAGCCTTTTTAACAACTCTGCTTGTCACTTATATCTGTCTTTCAATTACTTTTGAAAGTAGAAAGAAGGAAAGTAGCAAATGTATTCAGATTGTCTTACAGACATGGAGCAGAATACATGAAAACAAGGGGTCCTGTCTCCCAAGATACTTGCCAAACTAGGGAAAGCAACATTAACACAAAATAAATGTCAAACAGTAGAAGTTCAACTGAAAAAGAAGCATGCTGGTAGTGTCAAAAATCTTAAGGTTGAGTAAGTTTTATGCAAAACACATCAAAGAATATATTAATTCCTTGGAGCGCTATTATGAGTTCTATAGACTGATGCAATTCAAATTCACGCACATATATATATATATGTATATATATATTTCTCCATATATATGGGGGAGAGAGGGGGAGTGAGGGAAGGAGGGAGGGAGGGAGGGAGAGAGGGAGGGGAAGAGGGAGAGTGGAAGGGGATACCTTATCTATCTGAAATGCTTGGGACTAGAGTATTTTGGATTTCAGATTTTTCAGAATTTTAGAATACTGTACTCGCATTATTCTTACTGGCTGAGCATCCCAAATCCAAAAATCTGAACTCTGAAATGTTTCACTGAGCATCATGTTGGTGCTGAAAAGTTTCACATTTTTGAGATTATGGATTTAGAATTTTGGATTTGGGATGCTCAACCAGTATCAGAGGAAATCTTTAAAAGGGAAAGTATATGTCAGCTTATACACTGAGTTTTTAAAAAATGAATATTGTTATAACTCTCTCTTGGAAAAGACAAAAATGTCAAATTGATTGTAATCACTGTTCTGAGGGAAAGTATGTCCTGACTTAAAATGTACCATGAGTCAAAGACAACTTTGTACGGAGCAGTGAGTTCTGGTCAGAAAAAATGTTTCTATTTATTTCACTTGACTTTCTAGTAAGGTAAAGTAGTTGTTGACAGGGGCAGTGGCTCATGCCTGTAATCCAATCCCAGCACTCTGCAAGGCTGAGGCAGGAGGATTGCTGGAGCATAAAAGTACAAGATTAGTCTGGGCAACATGGTAAGACCCTTCCCATCTCTACAAAAGTTTAAAAATTAGTCGGGTGTGGTGACAAGCCCTTGTAGTCTCAGCTACTCAGGAGGCTGAGGTAAGAGGACTGAGGAATTTAAGGCTACAGAGAGCTATGCACTCTAGCCTGGGTAGCAGAGCAAGATCCTGTCTTCAAAAGAAAAAAAAAGAGTAGTTGTACAAATTGAAATGATTGAGCCTGAAGTGAAAATAAGCTGATAATATATTAGCTAAGTTCCTTTTTCTTATTCAACACCAGGGAAGAACTGAACCTGCACTGATGCACAGAAGTTGAGGGTTGCTGTGCATTACATGGAACGCTCTGATTGCAGACTGGACTTGCAGTTGGCTTTATATTTAGGCTCTCTGAGACCTAGTTCCACCAGTTTGGCTCTTCCTGAGAAAGGAAATATGCAAATGGCACAGGGCAGCTAGACAATGTTTCAAGGGGATGCACCAATGCTATTTGCTAGCAAGCCACATCGGTCTGAGTTAAAAAATGCTAAGTATCTTTCTCCAGGTATGAGGGCAGAAGAAAGGCAGTTTGGCAGCTGGTGCTATTTCTTGCATGGTTCTTAACACTCAAATAAATAGGAGTCTTCTTCCTTTGATAGTGCCTTTTATAAAAGAGTACTTAATTCAGTTGAGACATGTAGACAGTCTAGGTTAGGTAGAAAATAAACTACAATTATTTGGGTTAGTCCAGAAGTTTTTCAATTGCAAGTTAAAGTATATTAAGTGTCATCTGAGTAATATGAAAAAGAACCCAGTGCAGTGAAAGTGATTTTTATAGAGGAGTTACTAAGAGAAAATTTATCTGCTAAGTCTCAGTGACCTTGAGGAAATCTGATAAGCAGAGTTTAAGGGGAAGATTTCCAGGCCAAGGGAAAAGCTTAAATAAGAGCATAGAAGAAGAAAATTATACAGACTTTTGTTTTGTCTAGCTGTGGCCATGGTATATATTTATAAAGAGAACCCTTTTCAGAATTGGTATTCCATAGTGTTCCCAATCATATTAACCTGTTTTTAGATTCAAGATTTATTTGGAGAATATAAGAATGATGTCTGGCGAAGTTCCCAGGTGATAAATCTTTTTGTTAAATTCAAAATGAGAGTGCATGAATCCCAAAGGTCTAAAAAGAACGAATGAGCAATAAATTAAGTTTCCTTTGTTACCCCAAGATCGCGGGAATTGTCCACGTGAACAGATACATAGCGGGCATTGATTCCTTTCACACAGTTGATGGTGATGCTCTTAGTTTTGTTTTTATCTTCATCTCCTGATTCCCAAAAGGTTTCTGTGGAGCCATCTGTCAAACTGCCAATCATGGCAGGTCGGCTTGAAGTTTTTATGTCAACAATGCTGGTTAAGTCCTTTAAACACATTACTATGCATAATTCCTATCAGAAACAAATATAAGTACTTATAATACTCAAAGGGCAATCTCACATACGATAAAACAAACACACGAGACACAACATAATGTAAAACAGAATCAAACTGTTTATGAGTAACTTATAGTTCCTCCTCTAATGCATTGTTGACTATTAACTGACAAGACAACCAGGACAATAACTATTAAATGACTGACCTGACTCATTGCTTCAAAGCCAGACTGAATACTGATACTAAAACTCTCTTCGCTATCACCATCGTCTGATTTTGATAAAATATTGTTAATGTGATGAAAGACGTTGCTCTGATGAAGGAATTGGTGATCAGATTGCTTGAATTTCAGACTCCAGCATCTAAAAAGGCAATATGTAAGCGACATATGAAATAATTATTTTCCAGGAATATCTAAGGAACTCCTGGAAGAGCACTCTGTAGCTAATATCTCAAGAAATCTTAATGCTCTTATAAAATACAGAAACTTGAAAAATTCAGGGAACAAAATCATTGCTACTGTTTTTTGTTTTTGTTTAGAGAAATAAAAATAATTTCTTTGGAACAATGTAAGTTCTAAGGAAAGTTCACCCATTTTAAATATAGAAAAATTAGACACATGAAGATCAAAGTTATGGACACAAAAAAGGTAATGAAATCTGTTGTGCAGACAAGTTTTACACCAAATATAACAGCCTCTCAAATTTATTAGTCTTATAATTCCATACTAATTTGTCAGGGTATAATATATCTTGTATTTCAAAAACCTTGAAGAAAACAAAAAAATATAATTTCCCTTTCACTGTTCTTACCATTAGGAATATAGAAAATATAATCATCCCATGAACCCATTCCTTATATAAATCAATGAAGAATTTATTTATATCTGTAGTCCAATATGTGAATCTAATATCAAGATTCACAATGCTGCTGGTTCAACATTCGCAAGACAATAAATGTAATTAAATAAAAAAAAAATTCACAATGCTAAATTTTTAACAGATTACAACTTAAAATTATGTGATGCTCCTTAAGGTAGTTTTAGGATTGGCTCTAACTAGGATCTATTGTTCTTAAGACTCTTTTCAAGTCAAGACGCTATTTCAGTTTTTGCTTTTGAAATTTCATTTTCCCTCTTTTTGGGACATTTAAAAGATTTGAGGTAGGAGGAAGGAGAAAGTGAGGGAGACTCTTAAAGTACTAAGAGGTATATTATCCACATTTTACAGGGCAAATAGATGTGAGCCAAGAGGAAGGACAACTCAAAATTCTGACAGTAGGAAGGGAAGCACCATTTATACAATGTAGGGATTTTATCTTACTATTTAAAGGTTTTTTTTTAAGCATTTCATACTTTGCATACTCCATAAAGTCTCTTCTCCAGTGTACCTGGAATACTTCGATACAAAATTACCTCAGAGCCATTTGCTGTAATGAACTGCCACTGGGGAGTGACATCATAAGGTCAGAGATGGTCTGAAGTAAGCGGTGAAATGTGTGTGGTAAAGGATGAGCGGCTTCCCCTGCAATGACGATGTCTGAGAGTGGATGTTCACATACTCTTGTATCCTTCTCCTAAGAAACAGAAAGCAAATTTATCAGTGTGTGTGCTGGAAGGAACTTTCCTCACAAAAGGATATCACATATAATTAAAGGTATTACGTACACTTTAAAGATACCTGTGTAGCAGAAATGTAAACAACAAAACCAAACCATATTCAGAACGTATAGCAAGTAAAGTTAGTTATATTTGTATGATTTTTAGAGAAAAAGTGATAAGCCTACTCAAAAATAAAATTAGGAAGCAAATGAATACCATATACATATATCAACTCCAGTGTACTCACAAATCTATTGGTAGGGTAAATCTGTATGTGTACACATGTACAGTATGTACATACATGTGAATATACATGTACATGTGTACATAAGCATATTTGGAGGTATGTTTTGTGTGTATATTTATATATTTAAAAAAAGATGTCTTTGGAAGTTGGGGTCACCACTACTACATATAGCAGTGGCATACTCATGGCCACCCCAGCATCGACCTGCTGGGCTCTGGCAACCCTTCTGCCTCAGCCTTCTAAGTAGCCAGAACTACAGGCGCATGCTACCATGCCCAGCTAATTTTTAAATTTATTGTAGAGACGAAGTCTCATCAAGTTGCCCAGGCTGGTCTTGAACCCGCAGGCTCAGGCAATCCACTCGCCTTGGCCACCCAAAGTGCTGGGATTACAGGCTGAGCCACCGAGCCCGGTCACATATAGCATTTTTAAGTGAATTAGAGAGGAAACAGCTCCTCTCTTTAGATAGATGGACCACAGCTTGGAAAGAGAAGCAGGGGTTCTCTTGAATAAGGTGTTCCTCATTCAAATCCTCAGTCTGTTAAAAAATGACCCTATTAAAAACATTACCTACAGAATAATATTTATAATAGAAAACTGAGTACTTCACTCTCTCAAAGAAAGACTTATTTTACATAAACTGATTGAAATCAACTGATTGGTTAAAACTGGAGTCTCAGAGAGCACTAAGCAGGTATGCTTTAAAGCAGAGGTCACAAGAGCACCACCTACAGAAGTTAAGCGGGTACACCATGGAGTCCAGTGCAGTGGAGAGCAGTGCACATCTTGAGGGGGCCCGCCACCCATCTGCAAGCAGACTCAGAGAGTACAGAGCTCCTCTCTCTCAAGTCAGTCATTACCACACAGGAATTTTGGCCCAGGTCTCGCCAGATCACTGTATCTAAGAGAGGGTGTTCATACACTAGTGTATCTTTCTAAGGCAGAAAGTAACAGCAAATTTATTAGCTAATTTGTATGGCAGAAGTAAAGCACTTCCATTTAAAAATGCTGGCTGTTATTTTTTTTAAACACTGTGCAAATAAAAAATGTCTGAGGGTCAGAACTGGCCTATAAACTACCATGTTTTTTCTTGTTTTAATAGGTACTGAACTTCTTCTTCTTTTTTTTTTTTTTTGATGATTTTGGAAAATATTACCATTCAATGATTTTTTTTTTTTTTTAAAGTCTTGCTTAGATTTTAACATGATATTTCTGGGTCCAATCAAGCAACTTGAAAAATATGCCTTCTTTCCATTAAACAAGTTCTCAATCAGATGATATACATTTCTAGAATTCACATCTACACCTCAGTCATATTTCCTCCATTTGGGGACTCTTGAGCAAACCATAGTCAAAATCTATCCTGTGGTATGTACGTGAGAATAACTTGCTTCACTGATCTAATCTCTTTTTTCCTTTGTGATTCAAATAAATATTTCTACTAAAGCACTCACTTTTACAAGGAAAGATATGCCATGGTTATATCATAGTAGATCATTAAAAGTCCTTAGTAAGGCAATGATTATTTATTTTAGTTATTTCCAATAATTCTGCACAAAGTTTCTGAGACTTGATTTGCTTAATAACAAAAGCGGACACTATTACAGAATGCCTGCCATGATTCAAATTTCACATTCAAGTTCTCATTTTAAAAGTTTATTCTTTTCAGGCTGGGCACTGCGGCTCACGTCTGTAATCCTAACACTCTGGGAGGTACAGGTGGGAGGACTGCTTGAGCACAGTAGTAGGAGACCTGCCTGGGAAACATAGCAAGACCGTATCTAGTCAAAAATCAAAAAGTTAGTCACATGTGGTGGTGTGTGACTGAGGCTAAGGTGGGAAGATCACTCAAGCCCAGGAGGTCAAGGCTGAGGTGAGCCGCGGGTGCCTCTCAATGTCCTCCAGCCTAGGTGACAGAGTAAGACTCTGTCTCCCAACTCAAAAAATAAAATAAAATAAAATAAAAATTTTATTATTTTGAGTAGGTAATAACATACATCATAATAAAATATTCAAAGGTATTTTAAAATACCATAAAAAGTTAAGTCTCCTTGTCCCCATATCCCAACCACCTGGATGCCCTTCTCACTGGCACTTTCCATTATCAATTTCTTGGAAGGTCTATAAATATTATTCATTTATACAAATGGTAGCACTCTAAGAACATTGATCTATACTTTCTTCTTCTTTTTTTTTTTTTACAAATACTAATTTATCTTTCAGATCATTACTTATTAGATATGTATGTAACATATATTATCCTTCTGCATGGTATTCTGATAAAGGAAAATACCAGTTTACTTCATCAGTCCACTTGAGAACAGTCATTTAGGTTATTTTCAATATTTAGTTTTTGTAAAAAACTGTATAATGAAGGATGAGTGCAGTAGTAGCTCATGTCTGTGATCTCAGCACTTTGGGAAACTGAGGAAGGAGGACTACTTGAGCTCAGAAGTGCAAGACCTGCTTGGGCAACACAGTTAGACCCCATTTGTCCAAAAACACTTTTAAAAAATTAGCTAGGCATGGTGGCAAGTGCCTGCAGTCTTAGGTACTCAGGAGGGAGGCCAAGGCAGTAAGATTGCTTGAGTTCAGGAGTTTGAGGCTACAGTGTGCACTCGCCTGGGCAACAGAGTGAGACCCTGTCTCTAAAAAACAAAAAAAATTCTGTAATGAGTCAACTTACATATTTGTTGTTTCAGATATGCATATGTGATAAGAAGAAATTCATAAAAATAAAATTGCTGAATTATTTTTAATGTGGATTTTGATAGATCTTGCCAAACCGTTCTCTAAGAGGTTACTACACCACAGCAAAGAATGAGTGTGCTTGTTTTTCCAGGCTGCTCCCAAGGTAAGCTTATCAAACTTTTTGAACTGTGTCAAAGAGCTAAGTACAAGATGGTTACTTTTTGCCTCCTTCATTGCATGTCTATGGATTGTACATCATACAGGGTCCGGTTTAAAGTATCTTCCAAAGAATGTTGAGTTTTGTTCTTACAGGGAGATAACAGGTCACCTAGATTCTGTCAAGCTTGGCATTCAATTTTGTTAGGCTGGGGTTACTTTAGTTTTGCCCATGTTATATGGTAGTGTCCTTACTTCTAAGACACTTTGCTTCTCTTTGTGAATGACTGGATGCAGTGTTTTATATAGTCTATTAAATCAAAACTGTCAATAATTCAAATCAATTTACCTTCTGACTCTTGTGTCTGTCTGACCTATCCAGTATTAAGAGTACTGTAGTACTCTGCACAAAATGGCCAAATTCTTTTTGGCTTTTCCCATCAAGAGGTAGAGTTTATTTCTCCAGTTCTTGAATGTGGCCAGCCTTATGAACTTCAGTGGGTAACAGAAAGTGGCAGAGGCATGGTATGTGAGTTTAGCCTGGGCCCTTTTGGCTTTGTAGCTTCTGGGCTTACTTTCTTGGATGCTGTTGGCATGGGAACAAACCCAGGTCAGTCACCTGGCGGATGTAAGATCTCAGAGAGTGCCACTGGAGGCACACTGTGTTCCTAAAATGGAAATGAGCCATTCCTCTCAGTTGAACCTACCTCAATTGCCAACCCATATGCTGTGAGCAAACAAACAACTGTTTTAATACAGTGAGTTGTGGGGTGGTTTGTTATGCAGGAACAAAAAGCTGTTACAGGCATCCGACAATCTCATAGTGTAATTACAGACTGTTCTATTTTTACCTTGTAGCCTGTCAATTATTACTTACTATTCTTAAGGTTATATTACTAGGTATATGCATATCCAGAATTAATCTTTTATCATTTTGTAGATTACCACAATACACCATTTTTACACAATGTTTTTAAGATGCACTCATATGTTTAATTTTCTTTTCTTTTCATTGCTTCTTGCTTCTTAGATCTTACATCTAAGATTATCTGTTGTACTTAAAGTACACTAGAATTCCCTTTGGTGACACTCTATTTGTGGCTATCTCTCTCCACTTTTATTATGAAAATGTCTTTGTTTTGTCCTTGTTCTTCAAAGACTCATCACTGGGTAAACAATTATTCTCTTAGCACACTGAAAATAACAATTGACAGTCTTAAAAAAAATCAGTCTTTGCACTTGTAATGTTACTGTTGAAAATTAAGCTGTTTTTCTCATTTCCCTCCTTTGAAAACTAATATACTTTTTCCCTGTGGCAGCTTACAATATTTTCTTTGTTTTTGTTGTTTAAGTCACTATGATTTGTCCACTATTTTACTTATTCTACTTGGGGTGCACTATGCTTCTTGACTCAGTGGGTTGTTATCTGTCATTGATTCTGGGAAATTCTCAAGTATTAACTCTTCAAACTCTGCCTCTCATCCATTCTATCTTCTCCTTCTGAGATGCCAATTAGAGGTTACACTTCATTTTATCCTGCATTATTCTTAAGAACTTACCTTTTATTTATTTGTCTTTCTGTGTTGCATTCTAAATGATTTCTGCAGTCTTCTTATATTTAACCAATTTCTTCATTAACATGCTGTAAAATCTCAAACTGATGTTTTTCATTTTTTAAACATTAATTATAATAATATATAATTTTATATGTTTTATTTAGTTCTTTTTCAAATTTGTCATTCTTTATATTTCTTCTTACAAGTTTATATTTTAAAGCTTCCCTTTTTTAAAAACCATATTAAACACAGCTGTTCTATGTATACTCAGATAATTATACACACTGAAAACTATTGAGGGTCTATTTTCTGCTGCTGTTTTTGTTAGTTCTTGCTCATGGTATCTTGTTTCCTTGTGAGTTTTAAGAATTTTGACTAAGGCCAAGTGTGGTGGCTCATGCCTATAATCCCAGCACTTTGGAAGGCAAAGGTGGGAGGATCACTTGGGGCCAGGAGTTCAAGACGAGCCCTGGGCAACATAGCAAGACTCTGTTTCTATAAAAAATATAAAAATTGGTTGGGCACGTTTGTAGTCCCAAGTTACTGGGGAGACTGAGGTGGGAGAGTTGCCTGAGCCCAGGAATTCAAGGCTACAGTGAGCTATGATCGCATCTCTCCAGCCTGGGCAACAAAGTAACCCCACCTCTGAAAAAGAATGAGAATGAGAAAGAAAAAGACAGTAACTATGATAATGGTGTTTGGTATATGTGGAAATTAATCATAAAATGTCGTTTACATAATTTTAGAGTGCTTGAGAGTAAGTTGAACGTCACCTACATTAGTGTTTCACGTTACAGTTAATGGAAATTGAGGCCCACAAGTGTTACAACTGCACAAGGGGTAGAAATGCAGCTGGAACTCAGGCTTCTGTGTCCCAGTTCAGTGCTTTTTCCATTATACAGGCTGCCTCCCATAAAATCTAGGTCCCTTCCAGTCCAACATGCACTTCTAAATTTCATGTCCCTAAATAGTGTCATTTTTGCCATCTAGTATCTTATAGCAATGTTGTAAATGAGATTGATCCTCTACATAATGTTGCTCTGTTTATCTATCATATATTATAGATATATATATATAGATATATATAGATATATGTAATAGTGTATATCTTCTAGTTGATTGCTTTATGACATGGCATTTAATGAGAAACCAGATGTGACTGTAAGCATCTCTGCTAGAGATAAAACTTTCACAAAGTATATAGTTAATACTTTGTCCATAGCACTGAAATGTCCTCCCGGCTTTCAAGTTAGACCTGTGAATGATTTGACGCAATTTTATGCAAATTATTGTACTATCTGAAGGAGTACTACCCAGCTTCTATAAAAATATGGACAAGTAAAACAAAAATCTCACTCACCTGTTCCGCATTTTCTTTGTTTATTTTATTTTCTTCATCATCTTCTTCCTCTGGTTCCACTGGAGCAGGAGTCAGTGATGCCACAAAATGCCACAAAATATCATGGAGAGAAGTGGTTTGGATGACATTACACAGAAGCCAGTTGAAAGCCTAAATAAATGATGGTTAAAGGAGTCCAAAATAAAAAGAAAATGTACAATTCAAAAATTTAAGGCTTTTCTTGCTCACAAATAAATTACCTCCATAGACTAACCGTTGCAAGAAAAGATACTAGGCAATCTGACCTTCATGTCACTGCAAGCACACTGAACTTGAAATACTTAATAATTTTTGTCTTAATTTTTTTAAAAACATAGTGGGGAAAACAATATTTATAAAATACTATACCGAAATACCTTTTCTAACTACTTTCTTTCCAAAATTCTTCTTAATATTAAATTTATTCAAGCACTTTTTTCCAGTTTGCATTTAGGATGAGCACAGAATATATCTGAAGCTCTACACAGCAACCTTTTACTTGAATATATTTATAACATTCTTAACAATGAAGTGGCAGGTTATCTATCATAGTCAAGATAAAGCATAAAGATTTACTATATAAAGGGCTGTGATATACAGCAATCCTACCATTTCCAGAGACTAGAGGCCAGGAATGTTATTACTGGTAAATGTATAATTCAAAGGATCTACTTCTTAACTTCTCTGCATGGTTATTTTATTTCATTCTAATAAAATGATATTCTAAATACAAAAAGCTTTTAGAAAAAGGTAATATCAGGATTCAAATAATCAAGCAACGCAGAAATAAGTTTTTTTTAGAGTGCTTGAATATGAAATTCTAAATTCATCTATATTCATAAACTTTAGAGTTTAATTTTGATATGAACCCTTGATACTTTTTATTGGTTAATATCTTTTAATTTGATACAAATTCTGTTGATAAAAAGTTGCATCACCACCTGATTTGTAAGATCACCACATGAAACAGAGTCACCACATAATCTGTATGATCAATAAATCAGTAACTCTACTAAAGTATTCATACCTCCATAGCAAAAACTCGACAAGCAGATTTTCTTAAGGCTTGTTTCATTGCTATTTCAAGCCCTTCTAGATCATGATGTTGTATAACAAAAGCTAAAACCGGCCACTGGAAATTTCGTTCTCCTTTAGAAAGAGAGCTGTGGGCTGAGATTAGCCGAGAAAGTTCAGGAGATGGATGTCTCAATAGGGAAGATCCAACCTCTGTTAAAAAAAAAATTTAATTTTCTTAGGCAGTACACATATATTTAAGATAACATCAAAAATAATATCTAGTATATTTATAAGAGGCTTTGTTGTTGTTGTTTGTTTTTGGCCCATGACAAAAATCATAATGATTTCAACTTTCACCAAGGAAGAAACCAAAGCTCAGAAAGATTAAATATCTTACAAAAGTCATACAGCCATTCAGTTGTAGAGGTGGTTTTTGAATCTAGGGCTGAATCCAAAGTTCATGCTTTCTAAAACACTCTAAAAGCTAATTAATTTATATTCTCTCTAAATGAAATCTATATCTTATCACTATCATTTTCTAAAAGATAGCTTTATATGAAAAGTGTCTTGATAAGAGCTCAAAATTATTTGTTGAATGAAACTATAGATTGCTAGGCAATTTCCAATAATACTTTCCTTGAAGATCTCTGATAATAAGATATGTAAACATCTGCTTATAATATAATAATATGGTGATAAATCATCACCATACTATCTTTTCTTCTTGGGTTTCTTTTATTATTCTTGCAGTAGAATCCCCAATACCAGTTTTGGGCTGTTGATACCAAATAGTCCAAAGAACTTTTTTTATTCATTAAAAGCTATTCATATCCCTAAAGTTTTATATCTACTCAGAATTGTAATCTACTCATCAGCTACTAATGGTAGCTGTAAGAGTTATAAGCTTCTATTTGAGTGGGACAATAACTGTGAATGTGTATATCATTGGAACTGTTGGTCCATGAAGTTTAGTGGAAGAGATAATGGTAGCAATATTCGGTTTAGATATCTAACAAGAAAGAATGTAAAAGACAATTTATTCCTGAACAATCTCTGAATGATCTCTGGATATCTCTTCAACTGAGATGGAAAATTTAGGGAGGCACATTTATAGTTGTGCCACATAGAAAGAATTTCTATCACAAATTAGGAATAATTCTATACATTTCCCTTAAAAAATTAAATTTAAAAAATTGTCTGCTAATAAAACCATTTTCTTTTTCATTTTTTGCAGTTAGGTCACCCAATCTTCATTTTTCTTTTTATACTTACCAGTATCTCCACTGTTAACTCTTCTTCTAGGAATGGCTTTAACTCTTGCGGGTAAAATGGAGTGTTGTTTATCATATTCAGAAGCAACAACTGAGTATGATCTTTGGAAGACAGTTCTCTTTGCAAGGTCAGTGTCAGTTATGGGACTGGTTTCCAAACTGTAGGTAGAATAAGACGATAAAGAAAAACTTAAGAAAAAAAGTGAATGAATAGTAACTTTACTTATAACGGTGTAGGCAAACCTGCATATCTATATTTCATGTGGAGAAATACACTAAAAACCAACTTTCAATCTCTTTAAATTATAATTTAATCTTTTAAATGCAGTAGCATTTTTATTAATTTCAGAACTGTATCTTCAAAGTTGTAGTTTTCTTAAATCTTTGTGTTTTAAATGAAAACGAAGAAAAGGCCTCAAAGCTCCCTTTGGAATAAAGAGCACTAGGGTGGAACTCATGTATCTATCATATTCATGAAAAACAGGCAGATATAATCATAAGTATACCAAGTAGAAAGAAAGTATATATGCACATGTGAAAACCTAGTAAAATAGAAAGTGAAATTGGTTTATTTTTATAGCAACATTAAAAAGCACTTGAAAAGTTATTAAGATGATATATAACTTCCTTTATTGAGACAGTTTATAAAAAAATATACTTTCCCTTTTTTATTTCTCTAAGGCACATTTACAAATTATTCTTTTCATGAGTTTTTTTTTTCTGTCGTCTCAATCCCAATTTTTGCTCACCTTGTTCTGGAGTTTTTTTCCATCATTCAAGCCAGCTTTGAAATCCTATGGCCCTCAGTAAAACGTGTATATTTTCTGGTAAGTCGCTAGCTCCCTGGGTGATTCCTTGACTAACCACCTCTCAAGCTTCTGCTCATTCCCGTTTGAACGGACTATAAATGCTATGCATAACTGACTGGGGTAAGTGTGTCTGGATGTCAGTTTGGGCTGTTTGGTTACAGAATGACTAAAATATAGGGATACAATAACTTAATTCGCTTGATATACAGTGTTATTATAAAGCACAGACATTTGTTTTGCTTTCTGAGGAAGTTTCTAACATAAGAAATCATTACACAATTTTGAAAAATTGATTTGTTCTTATAAAAATAATGTTTATGAAAAAATTCAAGCAGCATAAGAAAATCCAAAGGAGGAAGCAACAATAACCATCATTAACTCAACCTTGGCTACACTGGGCTGTGTAATTCCTTGTTGTCGGGGCTATGTTGTGCACTGTAAGATGTTTAGCAACACTTCTGGCCTCTACCCACTAGGATGCCTGTTGAACACGCCCAGTTGTGACAAAAAAAATGTTTACAAACATTGCCAGATGTACTGAGAAGGCAAAAATTACCACACCAGTTGAGAACCACTGATTTGATGAATTCATTATTCCTTCCCTCAACTTTTTTTTTTTTTTCTTTTTTTTAGTTGGAGTCTCACTCTGTCGCCCAGGCTGCAGTGCAGTGGCACGCTCATGGTCATTCCAGCTTCTACCTGCTGGGCTCTGGCGATGCTTCTGTCTCAGTCTTCCAAGTAGCTGGAACTACAGGCACATGCTACCACACCTGGTAAAATTTATTTACCACAAAAATAAATTTTTGATTTATTGTAGAGATGAAGTCTCGCCAAGTTGCCCAGGCTGGTCTTGAACCGGCGGGCTTAAGCAATCCACTTACCTCGGTCTCCCAAAGTGCTGGGATTACAGGTTAGGCCACTGAGTCTGGTCCCATCTATTTTTTTAAGAGACAAAATCTTGCTTTGTCATCCAGGCTGGGGTCCAGTGGCGTGATTATAGCACACCTTAGCCTGGAATTCCTGGGTTCAAGTGATCCTCTCACCTCAGTCTCTGAAGTAGCTAGGACTACAGGTATACACCACCATGCCTGGGTAATTTTTAAAGAATTTCTTGTAGAGACAGAATCTTGCTATGTTGTTCAGGCTCATCTCGAACTCCTGAACTCCAGTGAATCTCCTGCCTTGGTCTCTCATTTGCTTCATTTGATTAACCCATAATTAATTATGGATTTTGTAGAGGAGCAGTGCTGTTTTTAAAAAATTACAACATGGGCACACATGTGCTAATGTTTTCAAGATCTTTTACATTTGAGTATGTCTGACCAATATTGGGTAAAACTTCGAAGGTAATATTTTCTTACTTTTGGAGCTTTAAGAGACATTGTTTCTTTCTTTCCTTTTTTTCTTTTGTTCAAAGTTGCTATACAGAGCTTGAATCAGTCTAATGTTCCTTTTGCAAGACATTTTTCTTCTCTGCTCCCATACTTGAAAAATTCTTTTTTTTCCCTTGGATTTTCAAAACTTAAAATATTTCTTATAGTTACCTGTTCTAAAAATTTCCTTTAAATTTGGAAATTAAGTACTTTTTATTTGGGGAATTTTAAAAAATAAATAGCTTTCAATAAATTAATATATTTGTTGGTTTTTCTACTGAAAGTTATCAGTTATTTTTATGTTGGATTATCTCATTTTCCATATTTGTTACCTTAGTTCAGTTGCTATAATCTCTTTATCCTTCTTCTCCTTACTCACTGTGATCTCAAAACTTTTCTTTATGTCAGTAATTCAATGTACTGTTCTAAACATTTCTAATTAAATTATTAGTTTTATAATGGTATTGATTTGATCTTCAGTCTGTCCTTCAGTCTTTACCTCACTCTGCTTTTTTACCTTAGTCTTATACTTGCACTTTTATTAAATTTATGTCATTACCAAGTTTTGCAGTAGCACAGAGTACTTAAGGGGATTTCTCTTCTTTTCCACGAGGTGAGTTTTCTTGCAGACTGGGTTTTTCAAATCTCTTTGTATGACAATATTTTTTCATTTTGCTAATGCTTAAAAGTGAGTTGCTCTGTTTAGTTCTTCTGCTTCTTTGGATAAAGTATGGTGGGTTTACCCAGATGTCCCTTTCTACCATATTTGACATATGTTTTACTCCCTTCCCAGAGATAAAGGGAAAGTTATTCAATATTCCATATTAGGGATCATTCTACCTAGTCTGGTGTATATATCTTTCTGTGGTAGTACTCCCTGGAACCTTAGACTATTGCTCTGCTTCAGCATGCAGCTATGGAAAACAGTACTCCCTAGAAGATTTCCAGTTTCTGTTGTGATTCTAGTGATGATACTAGAAACATCTATACAAGAGGATTCTATCTTGACTGTTCTTGGGGTTTCCACTCACCTCCTCCTTAATTTACCTTGCTCTAAATTGGAAGATAATGATTTCTCAATATCGTTTTGGGGTAAATGCAGAAGTAAATCAGAATCTTCTGTTTCTTTACATGCCTATCACCTTTAAAAATTCATAGCAACTTGTGTAGCTAGAGCTGGTAAACATTTTCCTTGATTTTTACTGTTTTAAAAAATACACTGGGTACTTTGGAGGGGATATTCTTTGACAGACACACACACACACACACACACACACACACACACACACACACACACACACAGTCTCAAGATGGTTTGTAACTCTTTTTAAAAAGTCTATATCCTTCAGAAATACTTCATCACTTACGAAAAAATAAAAAATATTTCTACAAAATATCTCCTTTAGCCATATCGTTTTTCATGACTATTGTCAACATAATCCAATTCCTCATACCTGACTTATTTGACTAAATGTTCAGCTTTTCAATTAACACTGTGAGACTATCTTTGCATTTTTATCAACCTATTCCTCCAATAGGTTGATATTGTTCTATACCATTTCAAGCTCTTTATTCTAATACTACTATACTTAAGTAAGGAGGCACTATAAGCAACAGTCCAAGAAGTTTAAGATTTATTTTCAGTGCCACTTCTACCATGAAAACTCCAAGCAATCTTTCCTTACCTTGACTTACTACAGCTGTAAATAATACAATATCATACACTATATTATTTCGGTACTTCATTGATCGATCTTTTCTCTCCAATAGTCTGTCTCTCCCATCAAGGACTTTACCATATTCATACATGTAAGCTTTCTCTTACTGCTCCAGCAAACCTGACTCGATGACCTTCCTGAGGCAGAAGGATGTAATAAAAAACTTATAGACCACTCTTTTCTAGTTCAAAGTCTTTCTTCCACCAAACACTGGCTGTTCAACAGAGGAGAGAACTAAAATACCTTGGTGGCATAGACTTCATATTGCTTTCTGGCTCTTCAAATACATTAGGACTTGCATCAGGAGTTACTGATATGTATGGGGCAGGTACAGATGTTGAACGCAGATATCTCATTTCATCCTGGAATAGGTTGTCATCTTGATAGCCCACAAAATTTTCATGATGATGCCTGCATTAAATCAAACCCAATAACTTAAAGTATGATAGCAATACAGATCCTCTCCATTTTTAAAAATCTCCTTCGTAATAGGAAAAGCAGCTCATGTAAATCTATAATAGAGATTAAGTAATAAAATAATTATAGCTATAGGTAGATGAAAATAAAAGTCTGATAATCTTATACAAAGTTAATTGAGTTACCACAAACATTTCAAATCCAAAACTCAATGAATTTTCCTTCCTTTTGAGAATTTTTCCATCTTCCAGTATTTTCGTGAATGACCCCATCAACTATCCAGGTGCTCAAGCTAAAATATTTCCAGTGTTGTAAGTAGGCTTAGCCCTTTACCATTGCCATCACCCAAGCCCACGATCCTAGGTTTCCTCTCACAACCATTCACTTTTCTCATTTGCTATCACCACTGCCTTGGTTCAGGCTCATATTATTTCTTGCATGGACCACTAAATGCAGGCAGTCACTTTTCTGGATAAGAACATATTTGAAAATATTAGATATATGAAATATTCTGTGGGTTAGGGGGTGTCCATTCTCCAGATCTAAAATATATAAAGATACTTAAATCTATAATTTAAATATAAAATCTATAATAACGCTATATTAGCCTTTTTCACACGTTTTATAATTCGATTCCTTTCTTTTCAAACCAGAACAAACAGTTGCTAACCTAAGACCACTGAGTGGCCTGACTGAAGCTAAAGATTTGTTGCATTTGGAATGCCTGATGATTTCCACCTCTGTCTCAAATGTACTTAGTATCACATTTTCATTTTTGTTTCTTATTCATTTTATTGCAATAGTATAACGTTTCAAAAACCACACAACTCTGCTATACAAAGAGGACAATCCTTTCCAAAATGAAACTGTGGGGGTTGGCAAGCCATGCCAGCAGGCAATATCTAAAAATCTTTACTTGTCAGCTCAAGAAAAAAAATCTGAATTTGGCATATGAAAGGTTGTTTTGAAGTGTTAATGCATAATGTGTAAAAGTACAGGCTGTGTCATCCAAGTTCAATATAAACAGTCTACCAGTGACAGGCTTTCCTTCATCTTCAATAATGTACTTTAATCCAGTTTCCTCATTCCACAGAATGACATTTTTAATTGCAGAAAAGTTCAATGTATTTCCGTGTTTAAAATTCTTCCACTGTTTTCTCTGCCCATGGGATAAACTCCAACCTCAGCATGCATTACAGGGCCCCATATTACCCAGGTATTACCTAGGTAACTGCTCTGAATGGCATTTCACATATTTCTCCAGTAGCTGGTGTTTTAAAAAGCCTGTGATCCCTCAACAATGCAATACGATTTCATTTGGGTCTTCACTCACGTGGGTCACTTTCCTCCCATCAACTGCCTGACAGATATCTATTATCCTTTATGACCCTGCTAAAGGATCAGGCTCTCTGGGAAGCTCTTACTAATTTCTTTGGGAAGATTCAGGTACTCCCCATCTTTTATGTTCTATAGAATCCTATACACACACTTCTGTTATAGCACTCCTTGCATGACATTTTAAACATTTCATAAATACGCCTGACTTCTCACCAGTGTATACACAGAAGCCAGGATTTTATAATATTCATTCATTCACTGAGGTCTAGCATAAAGCTGGTACCTAGCTGGTACTTATTTAAATGCTAAAAGAATGAGTAATTTTAAAAAATGAAAGACTGCTATGGGAAACATCACTTGAAAAAAATATTGTTTATTTTAGAGTTGTGAGGTACAGTGGGCATTTTCTACATAAGCAGATTGCATGCAAGTAAAGTTTGGGCTTCTAGCTGGCCCTCTCTCTCCATTAGTGGACCAGGTACTAACTTTCTTTTTATATCAGAATTTCACATAAACAGACTGAAGACAGCCTACCAAAGAGCAAAAGATAGCTACAGTCTCACTTTCTAAGAATACTTTGTATTAATACTAATGCAAACTGACAAAGTATTTTCATGTTTTTAAAATCCTTACTACCATAAAGTGTATACTCTATTAGTCATAGGTAACCAGTCATAGGCAAACCAGAAAATAAATTTCTGGAGGTTTCCTTATTGTATACAATATTTAATACAGTGTGGGTATTCAGAGCAATTGCTGAACTACCCCATGATCTTAGTTAATCAACAGCAGCTGTTAACCCAAAGGTGAAGAAACAACAATGAAGCTTTATTACCTAGCTAATGTCTGCAGGTAGAGACAAGGCATTTTCACAGGAAGATCCTCAGAAATACCCTCTTTCACACTGGGCAGCTGTGACTGGAATGGCTTTGCAGGATGGTAACACAGAATGCTTGGCTCCGCTGCACTGCTCAGGGACAGCAGGAAGAGTGCATTGGCTTTTATCACCTGGTGAGCTTCCATGGTGGGCAAGGCACGCGGGGTCTTGACTTGCATTGGCTTTCTCCTAGACTGTTTGACCTGACAAAGAAATAAATTGAAGTGACCTTTTTCCTAATTATATTAAAATCTTTAATTTCTTTTTTCTTTTTTTTTTTTTGAGTTGGAGTCTCACTCTGTCGCCCAGACTGGAGTGCAGTGGCCGCTCCCGGCCACTGCAGCCTCGACCTACTGGACTCCAGCAATCCTTCTGCCTCAGCCTTCCGAGTAGCTGGAACAACAGGCGCATGCTACCATGCCCTGCTAGTTTTTGATTCATTGTAGAGACGAGGTCTCGCCAAGTTGCCCGGGCGGGTCTCAAACCCATGGGCTCAGGCAATCCACTCACCTCGGCCTCCAAAGTGCTGGGATTACAGGCTGAGTCACTGAGCCCGACCTAAAATCCTTAATTTCTTAAGGTAAGTATTTTGACTTACTAATAAAAATTTCTTAAGGTAAGTATTTTGACTTACTAATAAAAATTATTAAACATTATTTTATATTGAACACAAACTGTAGGACTTTCCTTTCCTTGGAAAGATTTAAAGCCTAACTAGTTAAATCTAAATGTAATTCTTTAAAAAAACAAAAAAGAATAATCTCGTTGTATGTTTAGCAAAATGTTTTAGTTAGGTGTGCCACTAGAGTTAATAAATGACAGAGAGAGGAGATAAAGAATAGAGAAAAAATGAGCTGAAAAAGAGGAAGTAAAGAAAGAGTAGGCAAGGAGAAAAAGATGAACGTATGTGGAGAGTAGGGGACAATTAACAGTAAAGAATTACACAACAAACATTTGTCAGTAAGGCATATGTACCTTGGGTTAGATGTCTTGTATTATCCCATTATGTAATTTATTTTTAACAGTAAAAACAGCTTAGTACAAATATTAAATCTGTATATTTTTCCATTGTAAAAGTTGATTTTTAACATCAACTATGTAGATTTATCTGATGTGATAATGTGATCATAAAAAGGCATTTTTAAAGGTGTCTCTTTATCATTAACTGTATAGCCCAGAATGGAATAAAAGTACCTTCTCCCTTGCAGCAGCCTGTTTTTCACGAAGGTATTTTTCTCTACAGCGATCACACACGAGATACCAAGTGCTTCCTCCTATGCCACCATCACCACAGTTACCAGCCCATCCTCCACAAAAATGCCCAATGCTATTGTAACCTTGTCCACCAGCATACCGTCCACAACCTTGAAACAATATAAAAAATAAATATTTAATACATTAAAAATGTCTTATAGTTTGATCCTTACTACTCATACACTAATGAAAGACTTACCTTTACAAAGCAAGAACAATACTGTGTCAAGTATCTGATTTTTTTTTTTCAGGCTATTAACTAATCATAAAAATACCTTGCTTGACCAAAAAACAATCAATTAAACGAACCCAAAGATTAGAGGGACTCTATTTCTATACAGGCTTATTAAAAGAAACATAGATATGAGTACATTTATATATAGTTAAGCATGTCAATAAAAGACAAAATAAGTAGAAAATATTCTAAAAGAATGACATTTTCAGGAATCACAGATTAAATATTTGAGGTGTTACATGAAGACAAAGAAAAAATTTAACCAAATTTGTATTAGGTGAACCAAGAATATCAGACAACGTTATAGGAATCCTTATTTACAGAAAATTCAGTTTGCTGATGCAACAACTGACATCACTTCCATTGGAAAATTACCAGGGAAATCAGTATAAATCAATTTAATTTGCAATTTTGAACAGGGAAACACTAAAATCAAAGGATGTGCCCTGTGTGTATGGGCATGCCATTATTTTTATTGGGTGAGACAACTTAATGGCAACCTTTGGGTAGCACATACAATTTTTCAAAATGTGCTACATTCAAACGAAATAGTACTAAATGCCTGACCACTATACTATTAAAATTTCTTTACCTGCTTTCCACAAAATCTATATTGATAATCCATTTTTAGAATGACATTCTAGGTTACTATAAACTCTGCATAGCAGTTTCCCTATACTGTGGCATAATTCATATATGGCCTAAGTTAAAAGTGACCTAGTTCCTTAAATAAAAAGGTATTTATTACATATAAAAATATATCCAACTATATCATTTACCTGGGTGAGCTTGTCTCATGTGATAGGTCACTGGGTACGGATGTGATTCGCCACATAGCTCACAGATGGTATCTTTCTCTGGTCCGCCTACTGCCAGCTGGGCCATTTCTCCAAACAAATTACCCCTGGGCCTAACTTCCGCCTTTTCTTTTTTCTTTTTTTCCTTTTTGGCCTTCTTATTCTCTTTCTCACACTCTTTCTTTTTAAGTACCGCACAGGAACCAGGACTTGGAAAAATCATATTCTGGGAAGCAGCTTTGATAGTAGCCAAAGAGATGTCTTCCCAAAAAGCCACCAAATGTTGTAAAGTTAAAGGAAGAGGAGATTTAGATTTCATTGTGTGATGCATGGACATTTCAAAAGTGGCTTCAGTTTTCCCATCCTCACATTTTTCATGCAGAGGTGGTTCCTTAAGCATAGACAACACCTTATTTTTGTTGATGCTACCCATCTTAGATATATCTGGTCCATGAGGTGCAATATTAAACATATTCAGGGCAGATGATATTTCCAATGAGTGTCTGTTTTTTAACTTGGTTTCCTTTTCCTCTGTAGGCTGTTGGCTATTTAAACTACTTCTTATAGGAGCATGTTCTTTGGAAAGTTCAGGATTAAACTTTAGGAAAGAAGAACAAGCCATTGCATCATGTACTATACCTTCATGCCACAGGAAGGAGGCAAAGACTGCTCTGGCACATTCAGCCACGGAAGGAGACATGGCTTGCTTGGCTGGCTCTAAAGGTTTGGATCCATCTCCTTTGAAAAGAAAACTAGATTTTTCCTTCTTGGGCCTGGTGTGTCTATTAGCACATTTCCGACTTATTTTGGGGGATGCTCTCATTTCCTGTTCATCTTTCAGTGGTGCTTTTCCTATGCTGAAATGAACTTTATTTGAACCTTCATCCACACTCTTAAATTCACTGCTTTCATCACAAGTGCTATCTGTTAGACTATTTGTTTTTAAAGTACTTGAGGTACAGACTTCAACCACTTCACTGTGGAGATTTTCCTGTACCACATGGGGAGAGGGAGCTCTGTTTTCAGATCCAGGGGAATCTGCAGAATCCTTTGGTACTGATTTTGGTTTTGGTGATGTTGATCGTCCCCTTAACGGTTCCGTGAGGGGCATCTTTTTCTTGCGGAGGGTGTCTGGATCAAGTGTATAAGAGTCTGATTTGGAACGTTCCCGAGGAGGATCAAGTTTTGTCTTAACAGGAGCAGTGCTTTTTTGAGGTAGATTTTTATCATGTGGTGAGGAGGAACGTGGAGAACTAGCACCTGATGGGCTAGACCTATTGGCTGGGAGAGTCTTTGGCTTAGGAGATGACGACCGAGAACCTGGTCCTGGGGATTCTGCTCTGAAGCTAGAAGACATTCTCCCATCAGTTTTCAGTGTCTGCAAAGTGTTATGGTTGGGTGACAAGGACCTACTATGGGAATCTGACCTCAACTTTGCAGCGTCAGATTTTAACATGAGGGATTCACTAGCAGATAAACTTTCTGTACCCCTTGGTTTCTTCTGATCAGCAGTAGTCCGGCTCATACGTCCATCAGGTTTAAGTGATCTGCTGTGTTTAGAGGACAGTTCTGATTTTCCTGATGTAGAGGCTGGTCTAGAAGATGTTGAGATATTTCCTCGGTCACCTGTATGGCCCATTTCATAGTGAAACTTGTTAATAAAATTATAATTTACTGGAAATTTAGTCACTAATCGTTGAAACAAAAACATAACTTCAAAATTTATATTGCCTGTCATACACAAAAATACTTGAAGAATAAAGGAAAAGAGGGGAAATATTTCTCATAAAATTTTTACATACAGCCATTACCACTAAAAACTACTTTCCTGGAAAATAGTCTCAAACAGACTGAATAATATCTTTGCACCAGTATGAATTATCAGTGATACTGAACCTCAGCCCTAAGACAAAAACTAATTTAAATTTAAATTTAATAAGAGGCTGGAAAGAGAAAAAAAAAACCATAACTATTTTTTGAATAAAAAGTTATGAAAACATATTTTAAATATGAAGTAGTAGAGTGATACCTCACATCCTTAAGGTAATGGTAGGTTTTGTTGAATTATAAAACTAAATTTATACACACATTTCTTATTTTCAAGTGTATAAAATAAACACAATTAGGCTTAAAAGAGCTGCTTAGGAAACACTGTATTTATGATTGAATTAGAATAATTTATAATTAACACATAAATGCCCTAAAGCTATACATGTAATTCAGGTACTTTATGATTTATAAACAGATTGTATTTGGTAAGCTTGGCTGGTTAGAACTCAGAACCTGTGTCCCCTTTAAAACCGAAGAAATGGTATGTTCCTCAAAATGAGTAGTACAGGTCTGAATTGTGAGCTCTCAAAACAAGGGGTCAGGAGAATGATAGAAAAGAGGATAAAAAGAAGGCCTGTCTCCCATTTCAAGACAAAGCACTGGATATTTCTCCTTGGATACCATTTGTTTTTGGCATCCTGGCCTTCATTCATTGTCTCTCCTTCCTACTATTTTATACTATCCTTTGAGGCAGTAGAGCCAAGGGTATCTTTGTTTCCAATAAGTGGTACAAACTTCAGTGTTAACTTTCCTCCTTAAAATTAAAACTCATACTCTTAGTGCAAGTGATATTAGGTTAGCTGCTAAGAGAAAAGCAATTTGACCGAAGGGATTCAAGTGGTATGAAAAAACGAAAGCCCATAAATCTTTCTAGAAAAATTTACATTTTTTGAGAGAGGGCTCCTACAAAATTGAGATGAACTTGCTAACTGGTTATAATTTCAGGTCTTTCTTTTCTTTCTTTCTTAGAGCTATGAACAAATTTGGATGATGTAGGAAAATGTATTTTTGCTTGCATATGTGTGTGTGTTAAGTGTGTATAGTCATACTCTAGTTTCACATTCTAGTGCTCCACTTGTCAGGATATCATTGCTGTTAGAATCTGCAGAATTATCTTCATGGAAGGGCCTCAAGGGCAGGTAATTTTGTCTATTATTTTCATTGTTGTAATGTCAAAAATAGGTCCTAGAATACAGTAGGTGCTCAATAAATATTTATTGAATGAGTAATAAATTCCTATTCTCTCATTTTAAAAATTTTATTATTCCAAATTTTTCAGATACTCTGAGAGTTCACTTTTTACAATGATGGCTCCTAAGGCCCCAGGGCTGAGGTGACAGTAGTCAGTGTTGTATAAGGGTTAGATGCGAGTTGGGTAATTGTATAGTAAATTAATAGAGCATAGCAAGTAGCCTGTTTAGGACATACTAATGAATTAAATATTCATTTTAATTGCAACATGTCAATGCTTTGTATAATTATTCTTGTTCTTTGGATAAATAAAATTAACTATATTAAACATATTGCTCTTCAGTGTCTCAATTCTATCATGAATCTCCTTTATCATATATGTGCCACAAATGCAGTGTAAGAGCTTAGGTTAAATTTTGGAGGAAAATGGTGGAAAAAAATCATAAATATGGAATTCTAGATATTGATGCTGTCTTGGGAGAACACAGATAGCAAACAGCTGTGATCCTGATAAACAAGTACTCTCAGAAGGTTCAAAAGTAGTTTAAAAAATTGTTGCCCATTTCTTCTTATTGAACTAGTAATAGTATAAAGCAAATTTTATAAAAAATTGTATTTGGTAGCATTAGACATCAGTCTAGTCATGATAATGTTCAGTAAGTGGTATTTGGAGTATTAGTTTTTTGCTATTAATTAAGAGTTGGAAACATTTTTAATGCCTTTATCATCACATTTATTTCAGAAGCTGAACCATACACAATAGGGAATCTAGACAAATAGGTCGTAAATCTTTTATAGTTGGTACCTGTCTCTCCAAAAAATCAGTTTGTGAACTGAGAGAGGTTTTCTCTCTAGTTTACAAAAAAAAAGGACTTGTTTTAGAATTCCTAACAGAATGGAAAGTTACTAACAAGGATTATCTACTACCTGTTTTATATGTGTCCTAATGGCTGACCTGCACATCTGCATGCAAAAGAATGGTGAATACAGGCTGATGCTACATCTAATTCAGCAGTTTTTACATTCACAGTGGTAGGTATTTCCTCATAGTGGAAATATTCTCTGTAGCTGGTTGGACAATGGAATCTGTTAAATACCAGAAATGCCACTTGTGATACACCAGCAAAAAAGTTTGTTAATCAGAGAGTGTTAGAAAGCATAAATATTTGTATATTTCAGTCTTATATTTCTAATAGTGGCAAATATTTTCTTAAGACCAGTAAATGGTGATAGCTAAACATCTGTTGCAGTTCAAGTACATAAATAATGGCAGAAGTATTTCTTTCTGAGATGTATTTTTCAAATTATAATTAATTTTTTGGAAAAATTTATTTTCAAAAAATATATATTTTAAAAAAGACTATGTTAAGTTTGTTAAGTGAGGTAAGCCTATGTGCTAACTAATTTATGCTTATCTATTTTTATTTGGGCTTCAAATATTTTGCAGCATGTAATAAATATCAAAAATTGTCATGTTTGGTTGTTCAAAATATTAATAAATATAAACAATTCATCAAAAATCTTCAGACTATACATGATACTTTCACAATCATCTCTCAATTTAGTTTGATGATTATACTTATATTAGGTAAATTTAAGTGATAAAAGGCAAAAATTTATCTAACCTCAAAGGAATCCTGAAGATATAATACTTATAGGACAAGAACAAGAATTTAGTACATTCAAAAAAATTAAATGTGACTGAACATGTTAACTGTTAAGTATGCATTCGCTAAACGACTTGCATGATTTTTTAAATGTCCAAATCATAAATTATCAGGTTGTATATTATAATGTACCATATTAAAATATTATACTGTAATATATTGTAATACATGACAGGTTACACGATACTATAAGCTACTACATACAATACTATGTCCTACTATGTCTTTATATACTATATCGATCAGGTTATATAATACTACTTACTATACTTTATGTTCTGTTTATATATTTACTTCATACTGTCAATTGTTCAAAGGAGAAATATAAAACTGCCTTACCCATTTCCAAGAAAACAACTGGTTACTTGAAAAACTTATGCATTATAAGAGGGGGGACCCAAGAATACATGGAATTTACTTATAAAAAATTGTGTATTTATTCTTACATGTTTAAACTTCAGTCACTTTCAAAGCACTCTCTGTTTGACAAAATACACCTATCGAGGTGCTTTTTCCACTGCTCAAAACAGTTTTTGAACTAGTCAATTTTGGTGCCTTTTGGTGCCTGTGTTTTTTGTTTTCACCTCATCCACATTGGGAAAATATTTCCCTTTAAGGGCTTTTTTCATCCAGGGAAACAAAAAAAAAGCTGCTCGGGGTGAGATCAGGTAAATAGGGAGGGTAAGGCACAGAAGTAATGCCATTTTTGGTTAAAAACTGCTGAACATTCAGTGCGGCACAGGCAGGTGCATTGTCATGCTGGAAGAACCAGTTACCTGTTTGCCACAACTCAGGATGTTTCTCCCACAAATCATGAGGCAACCTTCTCAAAACTTCCAGGTAAAAACTTTGGTTGACCATTTGATCTAGAGGAACAAATTTTGAGTGTACTACAAGGGGGTCGCCCTCCAAAAGATAATTCCAGTTTCTTGGGGGATCCCCCTCATATTAGTCATTGCTACAAAAGTTTTTGATACAATTTTCTCAAAACACAAGGTTTTAAAAGTATAATTAAATATTACTTTAAAGTAGAAATATGTGAGCAGGCACCTATAGAGCTTTTAAAAGACCAAAAATGTGTGTGTGAGCATGTGTTTGTGTATTTGAATTGGGGGTCTCACCCAGGCTGGAGTGCAATGGTACAATCACAGTTCACACACCACAGTCTACTCTCCTGGGCTGAAGGAATCCACCCTCCTTAGACTCCCAAGTAGCTGGGACTACAGGCACATGCCACCATGCCCAGCTAATTATTATTATTATTTTTTTGAATTGGAGTCTCACTCGGTTGCCCAGACTGGAGTGCAGTGGCCGCTCCCGGCCACCGCAGCCTCACCTGCTGGGTTCCAGCAATCCTTCTGCCTCAGCCTTCCGAATAGCCGGAATTACAGGCACGCGCTACCACGCCTGGCTGAATTATTTTTTTTTTGATTTATTGTAGAGATGAGGTCTCGCTGCCCAGGTGGGTCTCGAACCCGCGGGCTCAGGCAATCCACTCACCTCAGCCTCCCAAAGGCACAGGATTACAGGCTGAGCCACCGAGCCTGGCTGCCCAGCTAATTCTTAAAAAAAAATTTTTTTGTAGAGACAAGGTCTCACAATGTTACCTAGTATGGTCTTGAACTCCTAGACTCAAGCAGTCCTCCCAATTTGGCCTCCTAAAGTGCTAGGATTACAGGCATGAGCCACCATGCCTGGCCCAAAAGCATATTTTTAAATTGCCTAAAATTCTGTCAACTGTCAATAGTTTAAACATTTCTAGGATTTAATACTAAGTCACTAGGAAACTAGTTTAGGAAAATTCATGCCAGACAGTGCAGGGGGGTGTGTGTGTGTATGTGTGTGTGTGTATATATAATATGCACACACACACAAGTCCTAATAACTACGTTAAAATACAAAACTTTAAGTTAATTATCAAAATGTTTCTCATAAAAACCCAAAATAGCAAAAAAATTTTTTTTTACATTACATAACAAGTAAATAAGTTTAAGACTAATCCTATGGTGTGATATTCTTAGAGGTCACGATATCTTTCCACCTTATACATATATCATCTTCTTCTGAGAATGACTTTAAGAATTCCCCCAATTAGGCATTTCTTTCTATGTACCTACTTTATTTTTTAAGCTCTTATAAAGGTTTAAAATTAAATAAGTAATATTTAACCTACAGATATAATAAATATGCATAGCAATTACAATAATCTATACTAATTACTGAATTAAAACATTATAAATTACCCAAATACATAAAAATTTTTAAATGATAAACTTTAATTTTTAAAAATGGAATGGGGTGAAGATGACTGAGGTGAACTAAAATTTCTTTATTGACACTTTCTATGTTCATTAAGAATGGCCCATCCATGGATGCATGTATACCCACCCTTGAGTTTGTGAGACAGAGATGAGAGAGCAGAGGCAGGCCCAGCTACACCATAATTTTTGTAAATGCGCTCACGAGAAGCAAGGTTGCGAGATGGAGATTCTACAGTGGAAAACATTGGCAAAGAAGCAGCACAGATTCAATGGAAAAAAAAATTTAGCAGAGAACACAAGCAAAAACAAAGCATTTCAAATGATATGCAACTATAAACTGTTATTTCAAAGTTTATATTCTGCTAAATTTTTCAGCTAGCTTTTATTACTCTAGAACTAAAAACAAAGGTCAAATGAATTAAGATTAATAATATGTCCACATATGTGAACTTAAAAGTCTGTAAGGCTCATAGCTTTGATAAATCAAATTTGAGCATTTCCTTTTAGACTAATATTCCTTTAGCTCAATTTTATTTAATTTGGTGTTCATTTACTTATAAATAAAGGTTTATAAGTAATTTTTTTAAAACAGAAGATAAATGCTACTTACAGTTGACAAACCTATTGTCATTTGGTTTCTGAATGTACACATTACTCTAATTTTCTAGTATGTATCTCAGACATTTATGTATGACTGCTTTTCTGAATAATCTTTAGCAATATTTAGTGCTTGTTTTATAGATCCTACTTCTGAGAGATCAAATTTTGTTTATAAAGTCTTACAACACAAAGCAAATAAAATTTACAAGTCACTGAAAAATGTTAGACATGTCAATGATTTATCATGCAGAAAATGAAGTACTTAATATTAAATAATTTTTTTCAAAGAATTAACAAAACCTTAGTGTCATCTTTCAAAAACAAGCTGCAAACATCTCCACATGAACCTGGAAAAAACTCATTGTATATAAAATGTTAACTCATGGCAACTAAAGCAAAATCAGTTGGCTGAAATAAATTTAGTTAATAAGGAGGTAATATTTTAATACTTTTGAAATAAAAAACTTGATACAACATATACATTTCTTAAAATAATAAAAGTACTGTTTTTGACTGATTCATTATCACAATCAAGATTAAAGATGAACGGCTTATAAATTAAGAAATCATTTGATATAAGTATCAAGTTTATATTATGTGTCAGGCATCATTTTAGGCATTGGAGATACAATAATGAAGAGAAACAAAGTCCCTGCTGTTGTCAAGTTTATATTCAGGTGAAAGAAGAGAGAGAATAAACAAATAAGTATACACTGTATCAGGTACTGATAAACTTGGGAGTCATATGTTTCCAGATGCTGGGTAATACTGCATGACAGGACACCACCACAGGGAGGGACACAAGAAGAGGCCAAAGCCCCAGGACATTCCTGGGAAGACAGAATAGATGAGGATGCAGAAAGGTGACCAGAAGTGAGCAGAAAGTGATGCAGAAAATATCCAGCAGGCAAATAAAAGTGTTTCTAGGAAGAAACAGAGATCAATTATGTCAAATACTCCTGACAGACCAAGTAACATGGGATCTTAGAACTGACCACTGAATTTGGCAACACAAGCGTCATTGACTCCAACCATTTCTGTGGATAAGGACTAAAGATCAAATGCAGTGGGTTCAAGAGGGAATAGGAGGATTGGATAGAGAGACAGTGACATGCATGTCATAAAAACCATCTTAACCGAAGTTTCTAAAATGTTAAATTTTTAGTATTTTTGAGCATACTTTGTTTTGAACAAAGCTATAATCCCCAAAGATGTCTGATGCTATAAAAGGAATTCTTGTGCTATTTAATTATCATAGAATTCAGAGTCTGCAGCTATCACGGAAACTATCAGTTCAGAGGGTATTATGTTTCTCTTCAAGAGATGTACTAGAAAGGTGGCAGTTTCCGAATGGAAGAGTTAATTCACAGGAAGTTCAACCTGCCAATGTAGGAATCTAGCCTCCTAGCCTGGGTGCTAAAATCTGTGAAGACCAAGTTTGCAGGAGAACACAGGAGCAGAAAACCAGAAAAATCCATTGTAACTGGAAGTACTCATAAGCTTAAATGTGAAAAACTACAAGGACACTTGTAAGATAAGTTGTTAGAGATTTAAGGGCAAATTCCTGCAAAAGAGTTTGGAGAAAAAATGGCCTTGAGTCAATATGTTACAAAGCCTAAAGTAATTGAATTCCTGGGTATAATTTAGAATGAAGAAATAAGAAACATCTTTGAAATGAAAGTCTAAAAAGTGTTCTTGTTAAATGAAATTAAGACATGAAATTAAAGAAAAGTTTTCACTGGAAACAACACTTATTCTACACATTACATTTCTATAAACTCTGCTCATGTTTTACATACTTTCATAAAGTTACAGTTAGTTCTTAAAAATATTTATATTTGACAATGTCCCCGAGCCATCAAAGAGCCTCATCAACAACTACTCTCCCTGATATGACACAGGCAATTTATAATGTTGTGGCAAGGGCTGGTCAGAAAGATGGTGGCCGAGCCAGTCGGATTATGTGAGTCCCTGTGAGTGAGTGTATGGAAAATTTTGTGTACGCGCTGGTGAGTGAGTGGGCGTGTGAGTGGCTGACTGAGTGAGGGCTAGGGAGCTAACAGCCAGGGCTCTCCTGGTACAGCAGCTGGTGCCACAGTGGCTGGGCTTGAACCCTAGCAATTCCTGGGACACAGAAGCTGAGCACTATTTTCTTTCTTTCTTTCTTTTTTTTTTTTGTAAATCAACAAACCCTTCCTGGGAAGAAAATGCTGGGAGACACTGTCTAAGTGGGGACTCATGAGCAAGTGGCCAGGCCCCTGGTGCAACAGCTGGTGCTGCAGCTTCTCTGCTTTGTCCCTGGCTTTTTTCCCTGGACACAGAAGCCGAGTGCCATTGTTTTTTTTTTTAAACAGACAAAAGTGACAGGAGAAAATATCGTCCCAGGCTCTCCCCCCCTGGTGCAGCAGGAGAGAGACTGCCAGCTCCTGGCTTTGCCTCACCACTTCAGTGCCTGGCAGGGCACTGGCAGCAGGAGCTGTGGAGGGAGCCCACAGGCAAAGTTCCACGGAAGAGGACAAGAGAGGCACCCCACCACCATCTTGAAGGCAGGGAAGGAAAGTGCTCCGACTTGCTCACCATGGAGCAACAGACCCAATCTCTGTAACTGGCAGAACAACTACTCAGGGATTGATCGTGACGCAGAGGGATTATCCTAAAAGCACAAACTTTGGAAAGATCTGACAAATGCTGAGTTCCAGGTGCCCAAACCCCTACCTTGATCCAGCCCTGGGATAAAGGGTGTGGCCAGAAAAGGACAAAGAAGAACTCCAAAGAGATCAGTGGTGAGTCCGGGGCTGACCCAAACCCTTATGTTCTTAGTAATCCTCTGAATGTCAGATTCACACAGCTGGGCCACCACTGGGAAGGACAAACTCAGACAGAGCCTGGACATCAGTCATAATAAGAGAACTCCACTCCAGGATAAGCCTGGCAGCACACGATCGCCCCTTTGAGTAAATACCTGGGGAAGGGACAATCCCGTATCTCCCCATCAGAGGAGATCTCCCTGACCATAAGAGAGTGGGAGGGGAGGACTACAGCCCCACACACTTCCACTGCCCCTCCTCCATCCCTGCTTCAGACACTGAGGAGAGAGTGAAAGAGGTGGCTCTGTAGGAGAGCCCTGATTAGAGGAATAATGACGGAGCTTGCTACAAGAGAGCATGATTTTTTTTTATTATTTTCAATTTTTAAAAAAATTTACAAAATTATTTTGACTGTTTATTAATTCATCTATTTTAAAAATATCTTTTCTTTGTGCATGAATGTGTATGTGAGGGTTTGATCTGCTGCCCCCCCAATATTTTTTCTTTTCTTTTTCTGTTTCTTTCTTCTGTTATTTGTCATTTTCTGTTTATGGGTGTATGTGAATGATGAGCATTCATCTTTCAATTCTGCTGTTGTTGTTGGTTTGTTTTTGCTCTATGTTGTTCTGGGGATTTTTATTTTCATTTCTTATAGTTTAAGGTATGTGTCAATATATGTGTGAGGGTTCAACCTGAATTCCAGTTTTTCACCCCTCTGGTCTTTCTGGTTTTCTCTCTATTCACTTTATGCTAGGCATGTGTGTGTGTGTGTGTGTGTGTGTGTGTGTGTGTGTGCGCACGCGCGCGTGCGCGCTTAGTTTTCTTGGTTTGCTGCTGTTGTTGTTTGTTAGATATCACTTTGTTGTTATTCCAGTTTGTTTTGGGGTATGTGCATATGTCTGTGTGTGTGTTCAATTATTTTTTCCACTGACTTCTGCTTTACATCATCATAAAGAGTGGGTAGTGGGGAGTCGGTCTCAGGGAACACATACCAAAATAAGTGAACATTGTAATTTGCAAGTAGTTTCTGAATCCTAGCATCCCACCTCTACTTTATTCGAATTTCAAAAACTACAAGAGACAGCAAGGCTTCCCATCCACCATCCTATTTCAGAATAGAACAAATCTAGAGTCTGGATCAGGGAAGAATAGAGGACTGAGTAAACATCAAAAGGGAAAGCCTCTCCCACTGACACTGAATAACAGAACTAAACAGAAAAACCAGAGATCTGTCACAAATGAGGAAAAACCAAAGGAAGACCTCAGGCAATTTCTAGTGTACCAAAGACAAAACTCCTGAAAAATCAGACCTGGGTGCCCAAACAATGGAAGTCACCAACAACTGACCCCAGAATATGACAGAGATTAGGGAATGGATGGAAAGAGTGAATATGACTCAAGAAAGATAAGATACAACACTGAAAGAACTTGTAACAGAAGTTTAGGCAATAAAATATTTCATTCAGGAAATAAATAATATGACAAGCATGGAAAGCAGAATTAATCTAGCTGAAGAAAGAATCTCAGAACTTGAAGACCAGAACACGGAATTAACCCAATCTGTAAAAAACATAGAAAGATGACTCAGAAAGAAAGAACAAAGCCTACAAGAGATGTGCAATCATATCAAGAGGCCGAACCTATGCCTGATTGTTATCCCAGAAGAAAAAACGAAATGAAGAACAACTTGGAGCAAGCATTCCAGGAGGTAATCCAAGGAAACTTTCCCCATCTCACCAGAGATATGACCAGCCAAGCACAAAAGATACAGAGAACCCCCACAAGACACCAAATGAGAAGACCAGCCCCTAGACACATAGTAATTCGCCTACACAAAGTAGGCACAAAAGATAAAAATCCTAAAGGCAGCAAGAGAGAAAGGTCAGACTACTTACCAGGGAAAATCAAACAGAATAGTAGCAGACCTGCCTGCAGAAGCACTACAAGCATGAAGGGACTGGAGCCCTATATTCAAAGTCAACCAAGGATTTCCTATCCAATCAAGCTCAGCTTCATCAATGATGGACAATGAAAATCCTTCCCAGACATACAATTCCTAAGAGATTTTGCAGCTTCCAGACCAGCTCTACAGGAAACACTTAAAAAGGCATTAAGTACAGAAGAAAGAAAAAAAAGAATGGCCACACACTTCCCAAGAGAACAGCAGAGCACAGAATCAACAGAGAAAACAGCACAACAAGAAACTTGAAAACACACACATACATTAACTCCAAAGCCAAAAGAAAACAAGCAAACAAAGAAAAAACTTTATAAGAACTTCATGACAATGATAAGCAATCACATTTCAATAATCAGCCTGAGTGTGAATGGATTAAATGCACCACTGAAAAAACAAAGAATGGCAAGAATGGATAAGAAATCATGACACAATTATTTGCTACATCCCAGAGACTCATCTCACTATAAGGGATGCACACAGACTCAAAGTTAAAGGATGGGAAATGAGTTTCCAGGCAAATGGATCACAAAAGAAGGCAGGAGTTGCAATCTTCGTATCAGACAAAACAACATTTAAGCTATCAAAAATTTAAAAAGATGCAAGAGGATTCTACAAAATGATAAAAGGTTCAATCCATCAACAAGAAACATCCATCCTAAACATATATGCACCCAACACAGGAGCACCAGCATTTATGAAGCAACTAATAAGTAAACTAAAAAAAAGATATTGACTCTAACACTGTTCTAGCAGGGGACTTGAATACCCCACTAACAGCCCTCCATAGATCATTGAGGGAAAAAATCAACAAGGAGATCCAGAACCTAAACTTGACACTCGACCAAATGGACTTAATAGATACATACAGATTATTCCACCAAACAACCACAGAATATACATTGCTCATCACCACAGGGAACATACTCCAAGATAAATCCTTGGTCATAAATTAAGCATAAACAAATTCCATAAGGTTCAAATCTTGCCATGCACACTCTGAGATAAAAATAAGTATTAACATCAACAACATTTTCCCAAAGCCCACAGTAGGATAAAAATAAGTATTAACATCAACAACATTTTCCCAAAGCCCACAAAGACATGGAAACTAAATAGCATGACACTGAATAACTACTGAGTCAACACTGAACTCAAAGCAGAAATTAAAAGATTCCTGAAAACGAATGAAAATGAAGAAACATCTTACCGAAACCTCTGGGGGATGCCATGAAAGCAATTCTAAGAGGGGAATTTAGATCTCTATGAGCACACATTAAGAAAAAGGAAAGATTACAAGTGAAGAGCCTAACAAATCACCTAAGGGAGCTGGAAAGAGAAGACCACCAAAACCCTAACTTTAACAGAAGAATCCAGATCACCAAAATAAAAGCCCACATACGGGACATAGAAGACAAAAGTACACAGAAAACACCAACAAAACAAAAAGCTGGTTCTTTGAAAGAATTAACAAGACTGATGGACCCCTAGCCAGAATGACCAACAAAAAGAGAGAAAAAGCCCAAATAAACACAATCAGAAATACAAATGATCAAATCACAATTGACCCTGAAGAAATAAAAAAGATTATCAGCGATTACTGGGTACACCTATATGGAAACAAACTTGATAACCTACACGAAATGGAGGACTTTCTGACATCACACAACCTCCCCAGGTTGAAACAAGAAGCCATCGAGACACTATATAGACCAACAACAACCCAGAAAATTAACTCTGTCATATGAAAATTACCTACAAAAAAAAAAAAAAAAGCCCTGGATGGCTTTCCAGCAGAATTCTATAAAACGTACAAGAGGGAGCTAATACCAATCCTTTTGAAAGTATTCCAGGCATTTGAGTTAGATGGAATTCTCCCCAAACCATTTTACAAAGCTAACATCACAATAATGCCCAATCCGGGTAAAGATCCAACCAAAAAAGCTAATTACAGGCCAATATCCCTGATCAACATAGATGCAAAAATCCTCAACAAGATTCCAGCAAATTGAATCCAAAAATACATCTCAAAAATCATCCACCATGACCAAGTAGGTTTCATCCCCAAGATGCTGAACTGGTTCAACATTTGCAAGACCTAAATATAATTAAATATATCCACAGACTTAAAAACAAGAAACACATGATTACATCATTAGATGCAGAAAAAGCTTTTGATAAAATCCAGCATCCCTTCTTGATAAAAACCCTCAAACACCTAGGTATAGAAGGAACATACCTCAAAATAGTAAGTGCCATCTATGATAAACCCACAGCTAACACATTGCTAAATGGACAGAAACTGGCAACATTTCCACCAAAAACTGGAATAAGACAAAGTTGCCTACTGTCACCTAACTTTTTTAACATTGTGTTGGAAGTCCTAGCTTGGGCAATTAGAAACTGGGGGTCTCCAAATAGGAAAAGAGAAAGTCAAATTATCACTCTTTGCTGATGATATGATCCTATACCTTCAAAATCCAAGAGAATCTGTCAAAAACCTGCTTATACTGATAAAGGACTTTGGCAAAGACTCAGGGTACAAAATAAATGTGCAAAAGACAGTTGCATTCCTATACACCACAACAAGCAGGCAGAGATCCAATTAAAAGCAAAATCCCATTTACAATAGCCCCACACACAAAAAATGAAATACCTTGGCATCTTCCTAACCAGAGAAGTGAAAGACCTTTACGGTGAGAACTACAAAACACTGCTCAAGGAAATCCAAGAAAATACAAACAAAAGGAAAAATATCCCAAGCTCATGGATAGAATCAACATTGTTGATTCATATGGATAAATAAACAACCATGAATAGTCAAAACAATCCATAACAGAAGACACAAAACAGGAGGTATTACACTTCCAGATTTCAAACTTTACTATAAGGTTACAGTAATCCAAACAGCCTGGTACTGGTACAAGAACAGGCACATAGAGCAATAGAACAGGACAGATATTCTGGAAGCAAAGCCTTAGTTTCTCAACCAACTCATCCTACACAAATCCTCCAACAACAACCACCAGGGCTGGAGAACCTATTCAATAAATGGTGCTGGGAAAACTGGCTGCTCACATGCAGAAGATTGAAACAGGACCCCGACCTATCACCATACACAAAAATCAACTCTAAATGGATCAAAGACCTAAACATAAAACCTCAAACTATAAGAATCTCAGAAAACGCAGGAGACACCCTTATGGAAATTGGAACTGACAACCAATTCCTATTCAGAACCCTAAATGCCCATACCTTAAGAAATAAGATAGACCTGATCAAACTAATGAGCTTCTGCAAAGCAAAAGAAACCATCAAGAGAGCAGGGAGACAGCCTACAGAATGGGAAAAAATATTTGCCAACTGTATATCTGACAAAGGCCTAACATCCAAGATCTACAAGGAACTCAAACATGCCGGAAGGAAAAAAACAAAGAGCCCCATTAAAAAGTGGTTAAAAGATATGAATAGACACTTCTCAAAAGAAGATATACTGGCTGCCAAGAGACACATAAAAAAGTGTTCAGCCTCACTAATCATCAGAGAAATGCAAATCAGAACCACATTGAGATACCACCTAACCCCAGTAAGAAAGGCCATCATTAATAAAACAAACAACAACAGATGCTGGCGAGGATACGGAGAAAAAGGAACGCTTCTACACTACTGGTGGGATTGTAAACCAGTGCAACCTCTTTGGAAGACAGTGTGGCAGTTTCTGAAAGAACTAGAAATTGACCTTCCATATGGCTCATCAATTTCCTTATTGGGAATATACCTGGAGGAACACAAATCATTCTATAAAAAGGATACCTGCACATGTATGTTGGTTGCAGCTCTATTCACAATAGCAAAAACATGGAACCAACCATGTTGCCCACTGAAGCTAGAGTGGATAAAAAAAATGTGGTACATACACACAATGGAATATTATGCAGCCATAAAGAAGGGCAAACATATGGATTTTGCAGCAACTTGGATGGATTTAGAGTCTATCATACTCAGTGATCTACGAACAGAGTACCATATGTTCTCACTCATAAGTGGACCTTGAACAATTATAATACTATAAGAAAGCGAATGGTAGTAGTGGGAAATTGTCAGGGGAGCGGGGTTAGGATTGGCAGTTGAGGGAAACAGCTAGGGGAGGAATAGGCATACCTCTTCAACAAGGGTACCTGCATAATCAATGTTTGTATACCTAATCCTGAATTGTACCCTACATCTTTATAATTAAAAAATATATATATATATTTCAGTTTAAAAAAAGGGAAGTAATCCATGAGAGATACATTGATATCTATGCACAAAAGAAAAAAAAGTAGATTAAATATATATATATATATATAAGAAAGAAGTCTAATTCTATTGATCCTTCATAAACAATGACACTAAAATTTTGCTATATTTATGGAAAACAATGGGAACAGTGTCACTAACATCTTTACCCAACTTAAGTCCCAGTAATTGTATATTTGTTTTTGTCTCTGAATAAAACTTCAGATGGTTAGGTAAATGGTTAGTTCTAACTTATAGCTAAGATACTCTGGAAGTTATTTTAAAATTATTTTGAAAACATTTTAAACCAGAAAAATCCATCTTAATTGGTCCTTGTGGATACAATATATAAATTATACCTTCAACTTGACCAAAAGATGTGAATAACCAAACCATCTGCAGATAAAAATAAGCATAACTGAGTATAATTATTATTCTCATTTCTTCTATCAATATTCCAGAAGATTTAAAATAAGGTGACAGTGATGATTATTATATAGTCTTAGCTATGACAGCTATCTGGATTGACAGCTTTAGATGCAATATCACTACATGATCAAAGCATCTAGTATTCTTCTTTGTAGTAAATTTATCAGGAGAAATGTGGAATCATGTGAATAGCAAAGGGCTTAAGACATAGAATAGGAACTAATATTTATTTACATAAATATTAGCATACTAAAAGGATTACAAAAGATTGAAAGAATTACATTTTTACCTAAAGACAAAATAGAAACAAGCTTTTTATTAGTTATGTCATTAACCTATATGATCTGAATATAGGAAGAACAGTGGAAGAAAACATGTAAAGTGGTTATCTCCACAAATAGGATGTTTCTGTAATGACTTCTAGTTATAACTGAACTTGAATAAAATATATTCATAGCATATTACTGAATATACACTAAATTCCTAGTAAATATGGTCAAGGAAAATAACATTTAGCAACCATATCATTTCAATGTTTGTGATGCTGAGATAAAAAAAAATTCTGAGCATCATTTGATGGGTATGTAGTATGGAATACTAGCAAGAATAACTTTTAAAAATTCCAATAAAAGATAGGTATTGCTTTTCAAGCAATAACTTGAGAAAGAAATTGGCTGGATACACTCTCAAATAAAATAAAAAATCCTGCTTTCCACAAATTGCTTATTAGTTGCAAGAGAAAAATACCAATTATACATCAGCGAAATCAGACACTTTGATCAAGTGATTAACATTAACCATAACCATTTCCTGTCTGCAGAAGTGTTATCCTGAGAAAAACATAATGCTTATGTAGCACAAAGAGAGTTAAAACTTAACCCAACAACAAAAGTGATTTTAGGATAAGATATTTTTAACACAATATTTGGAGAAAGAAGAAGACAGGTACCAGCAACTCAATGGCTCAAAATAAGGTTACATGTTAACTGCTACTTCCACATTTTCCTTGGACCGTGAGAGCTATTAAGTGCCTGCATCAAAAAACAATAAAAATATAAACAGATAACATTTATTGGGCATCCATTTTACGGATGAGCTAACGGATTCAGATGTTTCAAGGAACTTAACAAGAGCTAGTAAGTGACTGACAAGGGTATTTGAGCTGAAAGTCTTTCCACAATTACATATCTACAATCTAAGTGAACACAATGCTTTACTATGTCATTGTTCCCGGACATAAAAAAGCATTCATGAAGCTGTCCACATGGACTTTCTGAACACATTTAACAATTTTTTTGTCCTGTTTAAGAAAGTGACATATGAATACAAAAGAAAAACTCTTGTTGCAAGATAACAAAGAGCTATTCTATCTGTGCTTGAAAGTACTATATATTTTGACATATATTGTACATTAATTGTTTAAAATCTTTGGGAGTTTAGAAAATTATCTTAAGTTGTATGTACCATTTTTCTACCAAAAAAAGTGAACTGTTTAGACTTTTGAACAGTAGGTAAAAGTAAATTTTAAAAAATGCTATGTTAAAGTCATTTGGAATATAGTTTTTCAGTTAAGGAATCGTACTTGGAATTCAGTCAGTATAAACCCAGAATTATTACATATCACCATAGTATAGTTAGTTTTACTTTTTTGTGAATTTAATTACGAAGAGAAGGAAATATTCTTTTTCTTATTTGAAGATGTATTCTGAGTAAATACTGGAATATGATAACGAAAAACATATAAATTGATGAAGTGATCATCTTAAATATCTAGTCAATAAATATTCCATGAATGCCTATGATGTTTAAAACACTGTAAGACATTAGAGGACATAAAATAATGTTTTCAAAAGGAATGAGGAACAATAATGATACTAAGGATTGTAATATTCTTAAAGCTAGCAGTCACAAATATCATTCCCCATTTCATTCCACTAGAACCTTATTGCCAAATTGTTTACTAATTTTAAAAACTACACAAATAATTTTGAAATAAAAAATAAAGTATAAAACTAAAAAACATCCTATATACACACTTCTCTTTTTCATGCCTCTGTGTGTACACACATGGTATAGAGAAAACTTGTAACTTTTATTTCTGTAACATTCTACTTCACCAGAATAACAGTTAAAATAATTTGTATGTATATGAAATAAAATGATTTTGCTAATTTTAAAATTACCAAATTAGAGAACACTTATATTCTATTTTTATGAAATAAAGTGTTGCTCGATTGTTTAAAAAAAATTTACCAGATTAATTTAATTTGCCAGATTATTTTACATTTCAAAGATTAGTGAAAAAACTACGCTTCAGAAAAGAACTTCTAAAGAATTATTGATAATAATGGTCACACAAATACTAGATGAAGTTAAAGATGATGTGGGCCAGTTTATGTGTGTCTTTGTAGAATCTGTCTAGTTAAGTAGAAACTTGAGTTATGACATTTAGAAAATCTTTTCCCCTTTCAAACCTTTGCTACATAAAAAAATGAAGATGTATTAAAAGGCTTAATAAGTACAGTGTTTAGTATATAGTGGTGACTATCAGTATAAGCAAAATTTAGTAAACATGGTCTCCTACATAATGATTTGTTTTAGTATCACAAAGGTATAAAACACAAATGATGCTCATTTTGCTAAGTAGCACAGGGAAGTTCTATATGAATAAGCCATCTTCCAAAGCAAGGCGAGATGCCAGTGCAATGCATGGCAGTGAAGTTCAGGGAGAATATCTTACTCAGGGAGTCTCAACAAATGTGCTACTCTGCCACATTTACCTTTTCTAACATGATGAGAAAAACATAGTTCTGAATTATTTTCAAAATTTTAAAACTACTGTTTAGATTCCATACTTCTTTTAGTTATGTTAAAGATGAAGACTTCCATTTTCTGAAATTTGGACATCAAACTTCAGTGACATTCTGCTAAGAATAAGAGATTTTTAAAAAGATCTAAGTTATCTCCACTGTTGATGTACAGGTAAGTAATGGTTCAGAAAACTGATAACTGAGACATAGCTAGGTCAAAATTTCAAATTTGTACCAGGGTAGCATTAAAGGCTGTGGTGTTACTGATAACATTTATACATAACACATATACAATTATATTGACATAGTGTCACTTGGAAACTTGCTATCCCCTAAAAGAGACAAATTTTATACTGTCTGTATACTTTGTTTTCAAATATCTTACTAATTAAATTTGGTAAAATAAAATTGCTAATTACACTTGTTTGATGAAGACTTGCAATGACATGTTAGGTAGAACAAAAAGATCCTTACTCCTTAGTTCTTCTGTCTGCTGCTATTATGACATAGGCAATTTCTCTTTTTAAGACTGAATTTTAATGTGAATAAGTTAGAATTTTCTAGCATGAATTTTCTGCCTGACTAAACCTGAGATTTTTTTCCTTTATGTTTTCTCCCTTGTCCTTATCTTTAAAACTTTCTGAAATCTGTCCAGGATCATATACATACATGTAAAAAGGCTGTTGCTCTACAAAATTAATAGACTAAATAATCATTTATCTTTCATTCTTCTGAAATAATGATTATCATGGTGGGGAAAAAACTATTCCACACACGTGACACTACTTTGTTGCCTTGAAATTTTTCTCTTCAGAGATATTCAAATGAATACTACACATGAATAGAGATGATAAGGTAGAGATTGATAGTATTTATTTTTCCAAACTAATTTCATTACTTACACTTGCCTAGTGTACAGTACAAACTCCTTTGTATACTCTTTATCAAAGTAGGATAATAAAATAATAATGAATAATATAATGTGCTAACTATATACTAACTTGGTTCTTAATAAAAACTAAACCAGCTAGTAGCATTCTCTTAGGCATCCCTAATGATAGTTACCAAGTATTTTTTGTAGAAAAACAATTGAGACCTGAGTGTGAATGCATTTTCTCAAAGCAAAGAGGTTGTGCACTCAAATCCAAACAATGGTTTACAATTGGAGACTTTCATCATCTGAGTTAGTGTATTTATATACTACACAACCAACAACCAACATGAGAAATGAATGCCAAGAAGAACACAATTATCATATTGCAAAGAGCTTTGAGAAATTTATGTATAAGGCTTGGGAGATTATTTTTTTAAAAAAAGAACACTCAGTTAAATGCAATTTATTTGGGTTCCTTTTCCAAACCAATGTGAGTTACTGTCATGGATGAAGGGCTAGAGCAATCTTAAAGGCAGAATTGGAGTCAAATGATCAGTCTAATATATTAGGAACAACAAAATAAAAAGAAAGGAAACAACAATTTGAGAAAATTTGGAAATCTAAATTGCTATACATTTCACAGATACCAAATTCACATAGAAGAAACAAATCAACCAAGCAAATAAATACAGATTCACTTCTACCCACTGGATAGTGAAATGGGTATATTCTTTTAGGGTATCTCCCAATAACAAAAACCTAATGTAAAGCCATGAAACTGATAGTCATGCATATTAAAAAGAAAATTTTAAATAAAAAAATGTTTTCCTTAGCCTGTCTTACAGTACATATTTGTTTATACTGGAATTAGAATAGAAAGCCTAATACTCATATTTTTAAAACTACACTTAAAAAAATGTGTGATTAAAGCAAATGTCTTAGCTGCAGAATGTCTTAGCTCAGAGTAGCCTAAATACTTCAAAAATGTGGGAGGGGATAACATCTTAAATAAAACCATTCAGGTGAGTTGAAAACTAATTAGTAACGAATAAACAACTCAGAACAAAGCTTCAGAAACGCTTGATGATGCAGGTAAGGCTGACAGACTTACTCTGAAGCTGAGGCTGCTGGAAGGAAAGGGGCTGTCCGAACACAAATGGGCTGTGGACTAGGGAAGAGGGAGGTTTTGCAGCTTGATCAAAGATGGAAGGAGCTGGGAGATTGGGTCGTGACTGAATGGAATTCAATATGGCACTCAGTTGGTCACCTGCAGTGGGCAAAACAGTCAAGACTACAACTTGTTATTCATTAATATTCAAAATGGCAATGTAAATGGTGCTTTATAACATTCAGATAAAGTTAAACACTAAATAAAACCATGCCAATTCAGAAATGCATGAAAGCTGGTAAATATTAATTATCCCCAATTAGGGACCAAATTTTGCATGCTGGTTTTTTTTTCTTAAATAAAAGTAAAACCCCACCAAATTTAATATATAGCCCACCTACAAAAATAAATCCATTTAAATTCATAAGTATTATCTCCCATTGTTAATGGGAGAATAAAGAATCTGTGAAGAATCTATGATAAGTTGCTTCAATATCATAAATCCATAAATGAAGATCCAAGTAAAAGATATTTTCTCCAGTGCCCAGCAATGGCTAATACAACCCTGCCTCATCTGCAATATACTCAACACAGAAAATAAGCAAATAGTATAAGTAGTTTTTTTCTTTTAAATGTAGAATTAAAGGAGCAAAGTATTTGCTAACATAGCAACAGGTTCACGTTATAGTCATGAATAGTCACTTTATTTTTTAAAAGTTGTTACTGCCAAAGAAATTCTAGTGTTTTTAAAAAGCATGAACTCTTGCTTAGATAGGTAATATAAAAACCTGTAAGTTCTCTAAGACTAAAAGAATTGCGAGCTAACTGATTTGAAATGTCTCAAATAGGAATTCAAACATTTTTCCTTAAAATACAAAGAACTTTAACAGAAAAATATTTTAAAAGACATGAAACAATATACTTAGATGGATGATAACTCCTTATTTGTAAGAACATGTATATTAAATAGTTTGATGCTTAAGAGGGGGAAAAAAAACACATGCAAACTAATTGATGTAGAAACTGGAAAAGAGTATCTTTCCAGTCATACTTCCTCAATGCAATAAAGTTTCATAAATGATCATTTCAACTGAAGCACCAACAAACGATAGATCTATATGGAAAGAACGGTGTACACAAGCTACACACTTAAAAAATAAATGCTATAGGTTACAGAAAAGATTTTAGGGACTATAAAAATTTTTGTAAGGTATTATATTAAGGAAAAACATATAAGGCACAATTATCTAATCCTAGACAGTATAAAGGGTTGAAAAAAATGAAAACTACCATTATAGGTAATAAATAAAAGTGAAATATATTTAATGAGATTTAAGTTAATTTTCTTTGTTTCATCTATATATTTAAAAAGCTTATGAACAAGTACAGGCTATTTTGTTTTTTTGAGTTTTTTTAAGTTGAAGTCTTACTCTGTCGCCCAGACTGGAGTGCAGTGGCCGCTCCCGGCCACCACAGCCTCGACCTGCCGCGCTCCGGCGATCCTTCCGCCTCAGCCTTTCGAGTAGCTGGAATTACAGGCATGCGCTACCCTGCCCGGCTGATTTTTTGATTTATTGTAGCGATGAGGTCTCGCTGCCCAAGCAGGTCTCGAACCCGCGGGCTCAGGCAATTCACTCACCTCAGCCTCCCGAAGGCACGGGATTACAGGCTGAGCCACCGAGCCCAGCTGCTACTTTGTTTTTTAAAGAGAGATGGTCTATGTTGCCCAGGCTGGAGTGCAGTAGCATTCATAGCCACGATCCCAGGATGCTATAGCCTTGAACTCCTGGGCTCAGGTGATCCTTCTGCCCAGGCTCCCAAGTAGTTGAGACTATTGAAGTAGCCACTGTGCACAGTGCAGTGTGTGCTATTTTTAAACAATATTCACAAAACCACATTTTTAAAAAGTAATTATTAATTCTAATAAAAACAAATGTTCTCAGCAATGTTTGTGTCTCTTAAAATTAACTTATTTTTATGATGATTTAATACATATTTTAAAGAATGATCTATTGTGATAGCTATCAGTACAATGACAGACATTTTAAAGACTGAAAGCATACATTTTGAGTTAAACACGGCTTTAAAACATTGCTATAGAGATACAATACAGTAGTGGTAAGCAAATGCTGAGATTATAATTGAAGAGTTGACAATGGTAAAGAGAAAGGGACGTGAAGAAAACACCACTAAGCATTTACCCTACATAAGTATGAAGATCTAGCTTAAGTTAACAGAAATCAGAACTATATGCAAAGTAAGCGAGCATATAATACCCAAGTCTATGGGACAGGCCAACACAAAGGAGTTTAAAAAAAACAACTGTGGCAAGATTTCCTTCATAAAAATATTTTGAGGAAAGATGAAGATATCCAACAGGAAGTGGTTGTATTTTAAACTGGATATATCTTATTATACATTGACATAATTCTGTATTTTGTTCACTATTGCATTTTTTTATGTGTTCCTCAAGTAAGGTATAATGATACTATATTTGTCCCTTGGAATCAAGCCCTATAAGTTAATTTATATAAAAGTTTTAAAGTAAGATTATTTCCATGTAGGCTACCTTCTCCTTCCTACCCATCACCCAACTGTATGTTACCTGCTGACAATATGGCTGATTTTGAAGGCGTCTGCATTAGGTACAAAGGAAAGAACAACAGTGTGTGACCTTACATAAAAATTCAATTTTGGATTAACTTCAAGTTTAAATTATTCCAAAATAACGACTGTTTAGACTGTTTTTGTCCATGATGCCATTCTCTTCCATTAATGCAGCCAAAACAGCTGCATATATTTTATATCCACAAGGCTTAGGGTTGTTTTCTTTTTACAACACTTTGGTTTAATTATACATACCAAAACCAAACATATCATTTCCTGTAATTCTAAATTACCCAAGATTACTGGGTTAGAAATTCAAAATCATACACATTTTATAAAGCTCATGTGCAATATTACTTTAGAATATTATTTAAAAATAATAGTCTGATTTCTTGAGAAAGTCCTTTGTTGCTCATTAATATTATTCTCCTAATAACAAGTGGATGATAAAAACAATAGTTATTTTACTAGACATATTGACACAGAACTTTTAGGTTATGAATTCAAAAGGAATGTTTTTAACATCGGAAAAAATAATAAAGAACTCCCATAAACTTAAACTAAAACTGGTAAAAAGAAAAACAAGCAATACTGTGAAAAGAAGACTGTTGCAAATATTTTGAGTATTAGTTTTTTAGAAACAAATTTTAATATAGTAAAGACTTCTGGTGAACAGGAGTAAAAATGAGTAAAAGAGAAGGTAATAAAAAATATTGCAGTTAGGAAAGTAAAAGACTCACTTTTAAATACCTACCTTTATTATTTCCAAGTCCATAATCAAATCCTTGGGCACTGCAACTTGCCCCTTTATTAAAAGTTTGCACTGAGAAAGGGCTTGGAGGAGGAGTTTGAGAATTTTGATCCAGAAGAACTTGTTCTACAACAAAAGCCACAGCTATAACATTAGTTTCTTATATGCTATTCCCTATACATACAACAAAGAGAGAAAATTATCAAATATTTTGTGATAGATTTTAAAATGATCTCACATTTAGGATTTGATAAGTCTAAATAACAATCAAGTCATCTTAACTGACAAAGCATCTGACAAATTTTTGTTTTCATTTATCAAATATACACTGAGATTTCTGAAATGAGATATATTCTTTTTTTTTTTTGAGTTGGAGTCTCACTCCGTCGCTCAGACTGGAGTGCAGTGGCCGGGAGCGGCAGCCTCGACCTGCTGGGCTCTGGCGATCCTTCCGCCTCAGGCTTCCAAGTAGCTGGAATTACAGGCATGCGCTACCACGCCCAGCTCATTTTTTTCTTTTTTTTATTTATTGTAGAGATGAGGTCTTGCTGCCCAAGTGGGTCTCGAACCCGCGGGCTCAGGCAATCCACTCACCTCAGCCTCCCAAAGGCGTGGGATTACAGGCTGAGCTACCGAGCCCGGCTGATATATTCTTATGAAGCCAATTTACTTTTATTGTGGCAGGATATATTATTGAACATATACTAATATTTTTGGATCAGGAATTCGTCTTATATTTGTAACAAATTTGTATAAAACAAAAATGTATTACCCATAAACCAGAAATCAAAATATTTTATATTATCATTCATGTAAGAAAAAAGTCTTCAAAATGTCCAAGTATACAGTACTAAAAGGAATTTTCACTTATTTTTATTTATTAAAGATATTTTCTCTAAATGAAAGGATAATGATAAACCAGGATAATCAGAATCTATTAACACATCCTAAAGTCAAGAAATGTGTCAGAATTCTTATTTCAAGCAGAAAATAACAAATATTTTATCTATTTACAAATGGCAAGAGGTAACCAATAATATAAGTCAACTAAATTAATGCCCTATGAACAATTATGTGGTTCTAAGATTCTGTCTGATATAATACTCAAAATAATGTCATAGTTGAATATCCATATTAATGCCAACTTTCAAAAAAAAAAAGCAAAATAAAGTCTGTCAAATGAAAGGCAACAGGGAGAAAAGGGTATATTTTCTATTAAGATAATCTTATGAAAATTGAAATGCTTTAAATATATTTTGAAAAGGTCAATATCACCTTTAAAAGAACATGGAACTGCATACAGGGGCATGGTGGAATGTTTTCTTCCTACCTGTAATTTGAATTCTGCTGTACCAGTGGTACTGTATGGTCTACCTCTTAACCAGCATTTGTAGACTTTATTCAAAAAAACCAATCCTAGCACTTCCCTTAGGCAATACTCTTCAGTATGAGATATTTCAGCAGTGGAATATGTCTTCTGAAAAATACCCATGAACAGTAATCTGAACGGAAGATAGCATCACTCCTCCCCTCTAGACTCAGAATGGTCTAGCACCCATAGTGAAGTCAGTTTTTGACTGTAATAGCAACTTTACCTACTAGCTTTATCCATAGATACCAAAGACCAATAAAGACTTTTTACAGAGGAAAGCATTTTTTAAAACTTACACTACTCCATCTAAGTAACCATAGTGCCAAATCCTATTTCCATATTAACAGCAATGAGCAGAATATTTGGGTATTACATCAACTAGTCTTAGTTCTTTTAAAGCACTAGCATTGTTACCACTTTTTTCCTTATTACTCTAGGTTTTATATTAAAATATTAAGACTCACATTATGACCAAATATCTACATCTAGATATCAAAAGATTAAAAGATGATTAACTTATTCCAAAGAAAAATTTAAGCCTCCCTTAATAACCTTCTTCTAGGATTATTCACCAGAAATGATATCCTAATTTAAGAGACACTTTTATCTTAGAAGAACCTTCTAAATGTATGAGAATACAATTTCCTATGTTAAAACTTGCTCCTTAGAATAGGGGGCATTTTACATTTTAACAATAATACGTAATTTAGCATGTTAGCTTTATACATTATTTGCTTATTTAGTCTTCAAATAAAAATTTATGAGGTTATGACTTATGAAGTCATTTTGTAAATAGGAAAACTGAGGTGCAGAGATACTAGGTTAACTTGGCCAAGGTCACACAACTAAAAAGTTATAGAGCTGGGGTCAGTACCCTGTCATTCTAGATCCAGAGTCTACTCTTACATATTATGTTATGCTGTCAGCTAAAAAATTATTAAGCTAGAAAGGTCCTTTGGGAGTCACCTAAGCCATTCTCATACTTAACTACATCTTAAATAAAGCTGATTTCACTTTAGGTATTTTTATTTATATCTGAATATTTCTATACAAAGAAAAGTGTTTAAATATTTACAAATATGTAATAAATATAAGTAATATATAGGTATATAGTAACTGAGATTATTTTTTAAATATATGATTTACATCAAACAGAGCCTTTTTCTTTTTCAAATGACAAATGGTTCTATAATCTCACGACATATTTTATGACCACATCATCTTTGTGGTTAGCTGGCTAAAAAAAAAAAAAAAAAAAAAAAAGGAAAGGAAGTAGGTTTTCAGCTTGAGTTCAAAGTGTAGCATGGTGTAATAAGCATAGCATTTAAAATATAAATGAAGATTCTGGCTCAAGTCATACATCTGCCATGTAACCAGCTGTATAACTACTGGCAAGACATTTTAAATTCCATGGGCTTGAGTTTCCTTACCAAAGAAATTGAAGATTATCTTACCTACCTCAAAGGCTTGCTTCAGGGAAAAAAAGGGCAATACTATCTTCAAAGGTACTATGCCATTGTGCAAATTTCAAACATTTTTTGAACCTGTTTATATTTTCAGCCATATTACCTCTTGAATAATAAATATTATAAGTTCACTATCTTTTGAATAAAGAAGCATGGTCTCATATTTATCAATCTTATCCTAAAAATTTTGGGATTTAGTAGACAAGTCTACGCTTGTTTACATACTTATTTTGATGTGCTATTATTTTCTCACAAAATGAGTAACTAGTATGTGTCAAATCTGTTTTGGAAGCAAAAATGCAAAGATAAAAACTCTGTGCCTGTCCATAAGGGACTCACAATCTGGGAATGAAGAAATAAAAATTAACTTCACTATAACAAAATCAATTTTGTTTTAGTGGTAAACACAGGTCTTTAGGAACACAGAGAATTCCTGGCTCTGTCAGGATCAACTAAACATTCATATTAGTGATAACATGGTCTGAACTTTGAAGAACAAATTTTTGACACCAGGAGATTAAAGAGGGAAGACAAAGAAAAAATATGCTATTACGTGAGACCTATGTTGAAAGAAATAAAGTTTAAAGTCAATAATCTGACAATAAATAGAAAAACCTGAAAAGATGCTATATATTTATTCAATGTTACCTCCTTAAGACAAAATTGAATCAAGTTGCCTGGGAGAAGTACTATGATTGGTGGTTTGAATTTTGAACTTCCATTTTGTGACACAAAGGGTAAAACGTTCAGTCATAGGCTGGCACAAAAGAACAAGGCATATACATTTCTACTAATGAGATAAAAAGCATGTTTTATAAAGATGGATTTATATGCTTCAAATTTAATTTTCTCCTTTTATCTGCATTGAGTACCCATATATTTATCAACCAACTTTAATTGTTGCAAGATTTTTTTCACCTTTAGTTTTGCTTTTACTCAAAAAACAAAACAAAAACAGAAAAAACTCTTTAAGACAAAAGCAATACAATACACGTTAAACTTCTGTATTTTAAAGACTAATTGGAATAAATCACAAATTTAAGCAAACTTGCCATCTTCATGTCGGAGGTACTGGTTTCCGCCTCTGTCTCTAGCTAAGGACCATGCCTCTCCTTCATCACTCTCACAGAACTCTACCATGCTGTTCTGATCCAGCTGCACCCATGTACCTTCAGAATTGGTTACCTGGTACATAACAAAAAGCATGATTGATTGGCTTGATTCTTTTGGGGTATTCAGTCCGAAAACAAGTAATAAGCTTAAATGTTTGAATTGTGTAATCATTCCAATACATTTCTACCATGAAATTTGTTTCTGAAATTAAGACCACAGCCTGAGGTAAGAAAGACATAAAAAGTTGTGTAAAATACTGCTTATTTATGAATTTGGTTAAAATAATAATTTTTAAAGCACAAAGATATTCCCTAAGTAAGTTTATGTTACCCAAAAACACATGGCTCCTTTTTTTTTTTTTTGCATCAAAAATGTCCCAACACAGTGTACTTGCTATCATTTAGGTTGATAATACCTATAGTGAAATCTGAAAATGACCCTTATTGAGAAATAGCATGACACACTACATCTTCAAGCTTATCTGCTGAGGCAAATGCCATAGTAACTTTAAAAGTAATTTTATTAGCTCAGGACTTCAGTGAGACCTATGAATGGGAACAAAGAAATGAAACCTTTCGTATATTATCACACCTCCATACCGACCACATAAAATATTTTAAGTGCTGATGATAATCCATGATGGTATAGTATACATTTGTAACAATGAAAAGATATATGTAAATACCGAACATTTATATATACAATACAAATCACTATTAATATAAATATTGCTTTCATAAGAATTATGGGAATAAAGTTATTAGAAAAGAAGCACAAAAAATTATGTTAGTATTTGCAATACAAGTACAGATAAAATACATTAACATTTAAAAACCTGAGATGAAAATGGTAAACTTTAGAAGAAAGAGATGCTTTGGTTGTATTATATTTAAAATGAATTATCTTAGAAGTCATGAAGCTACAAGAATCCATACCTCTCCCACTGCTTTGACTTTGTTTCCCAGAACTAACATTCCAATTGGGATACCTCTAAGGTTAGGGCAGCTTCTGATGTTGTGACCTGAAGGTCCCGTCTTCACTACCTTGTACATGCCTGGCCCTCCTCGCAAGAATGGCATATCTTGCTCTTGCATTGTTGCTTCCTGTGAGCAGCAGGAGTTTATGTCTTTGAAAAAGTCATCAGTATTAGTTTTAGATTCCTGGAAATTTGAAAAGGGGAAAAAAAATAAACAAAATATAATCTATTATTCTCAAAATCCTCCTTTTAATAGCTTTCATAGCAACTGAATAATACTGTTAATTAAAAAGAAAACACATATCTAAATATAGTTGACGTACTAGTCAATACTAAAAATTACAAAATCTCAGTTTTTCAATACTGAATGATATTCAAAATAAAGTTGAAGAAAAGAAAATATAGCAGGAGAGCAACTGAATCTCTAGCTTTTGCCCATCACAATTTGAGAAATATAATAGTCCTTGATTTTACTTTCATCTCTTGATGGAATATTTAACAGTAGGAGAAATAAATGTAATTGTGTAAATCACAACTGAATAATTTTGAATCATTATTACTGTATTGTTGTATGTTGGTGTGGGTAAAAAAACTCTAAATATTCATTTCCACTTTGAAGTAATTATTTATAAATAGAGAGAACAGGTATGAAGACAGAAGACTTATCTATAAGCAGAGACAACAACGATGAAAATTATGCATAAATTTTAATACTGATAGTTACAAATAAAATGAAGACACATAAGATTTTAATAACTTACACTTTCTAATATAGTACAGGTAAAAATGTTGCTAGATTTGTTAAGCCATTACTGTACAGTGATGTATTAATGTTAGTAACAGAGAAAAAAAGTATATTTTTAATAGACAAGAGACATTAAGATTAAAGATTTATTTTTAAAGAAATTTAATGTTTTTAAATTTATATCATTGAAAAATCTCACTTCTAAAATGAAAGAAAAAAACCTGCTCTACATTTCTGTTGAATAAGAATGCTGTGATAAAACTGTTTCTTATGTGAGTGTAATAAACAGAAATAATAACTTTTCTATATTTTCTCTTTTCCCCAACTAACTGTGAATAAAAGTTCTACACTGGAGGTTCTTCCATTGCTAGAATTACTCTTCTAAAATAGATTCAAAACCATACTTTTAAAAACAGTAATATGGATTCTACTAATTACTTTATATTCAAATAGAGTACAAGATAACCATAATGGGACATGCATACAAACAACAGGATAAAATTAATACCTAATAATGTTATAAACAGAATAACAATAAAGATAAACTAATATATAAGACATTTTACTAACTAGTACTATCTCTATAAGTAGTCTCATATTGAGATAACATATACGAGTCCATACACATAGAAGAATATTAAAAATAAAATCCTCAAATTAAACAATATGTGGATTCCAATATTCTGTGTACCTGTGTCTTTGTTAATTTAATATATAGTTGGTTAGAGAAAATTTTTAACCTACCATTAACTTTCACATAATGTTTTGTAAGTTTCACTGTGGTGATAAATAAACATGAATTTTTTAGCTAAATAAATATGCACTATGAACAATTTATTTATATTTACTATAATTATAAATTATATATTATAACTACATGTTGTAATGTATTTATATTCTTTAGTTATATATTGTCAATTTAATAAAAATGAGAACTTTGAGCATTTGAAAAACTTAGGTTTACAACCAAAAATTAACTTAAAATATGCATTTCATATGCACATGTATGCATATTTGTAAAAAAGTGTATATATATATATAAATATATACACACACACACACCTATATGAAAATACAGAGCACTCAAAATAAAAATTGAGTAAGACAGACTTAAACTTTACATAGCATTACTACATTCACAAGATTTTCAGCAAACATTTTTAAATGCCTATTTGTGAGCAGTAAACTTTAGTAAATAGATCATGCCATTTCATAGTTGGAAAAGGCAAGTGTTAGTCCTATTCACAACTGATTTTTAAAAATCATATGGTGACATAAAAACAAGCAAATAATCATAGATTTAACAAAAAAACCCCAATTTTACTGGTATTTAAGTATATTCCTAGAGCATTTAATTTGCTGTAATAATAATTCTAACTTTTGATCATTCAGGTTAACACCGAAAGGTAAGTCTTGACACAACTAATAATAATTGCAAACCACTCACTGGAAGGCAATGCATGAGAACTTTAAAAAAATTAAAGTTTATCCAATTCTTTGTACTAAACAGTATAAAATTAGACATAAAATCATAGAACTGTGCCTGTCGTTCTCAAGCAATTCCAAAATACAGGTTTTATTCAATACAGAAATATGAGACCTGGGTACCAGAAAATGAAACTGGTGAATTTCAGTATTATTTTTTTCTCCCTCTATGATCATCCTATTTTCAGATGAACATTCAAAAGGGCAGTGTAATAGAGCAGGCAGTGGAAAAAAATAGAAGAGCCATAAAGTCAGGACACTATCACCTACATAAGTGAGTTCTGAAAAAGTTAAACATGGATGTAATTGTTGGAGAAGCTAGTCATAAAATTAAATATAGCAAATTTGAAGTCACGTAAGAGTATCACTTAAACTAATAATACATTCTTTGGCAGGAATAGAGGGGAAACCCGACTGCAGCACTCTGTGTGATCTTTTTTGTGGTAAAAATATTATTAAGTAAAGGTTTCAAAGATATAAAATTTGCTATACATGCTGAAATACCTGAATAATGTATAATTGTTCCTTACAGTTAACTCACCTGGGGGAAAAAAGCTTTGGAAGTCCATGAAAATACGTCCAAATCCCTGACTCCTTGGCTAGCATTAAAGATATTCTGAGCAACAAAGTTTAAGAAAGAAAAATATCAACAAAGAAAGGGAACAGGATATCATCTGCAGAAGATGCGTTCACAGTAACAACATTTTTCTGTACTCTAACACCAACACGGAAATATTATTTTACTAAAGGGAAACTGAAGCCATCTGAGTAAACCATACTCCAAAGAAACTCTGATAAATACAGTTTTGTCAAAAGCTCTCCATGGATATAGTGTGTCATGCCATTTACTAAAATTAAGAGCCAGACATTGTTATAAAGCTTAAGATAGTCAATGCAGGAGGGAAACCTTAAAATTCCATAAATAAGGATGTATTTGTTCTAATAGAAGCCAGATTTGTTTTATGACAGAAAACAGTCTGCTGTTTCATAATAAAAATATAAATATCGTAGATTGTATAGAAAATGCAACTATTATTGTGAATAATAATGGCATGTAGTATATGTGAACTAATTATCACTTTTTAAAAGCAAAAAGACAAAAAAACTAAGTAATTTTTTCAATTTTCACTCTAAGTAGGAAAAAAAATCATTTGGAAATGTTTCTGAAAGCTATTAGCAAATTTGTTAAGAAAGAATAAAAAATACATACACTCTAAATATTTTATCAAAAGACAGGCCTACTTTTCTCCATCTCAAAGTTTAGGAAATGCAGAGCATTTAGAATCTCTATGTCAAAGTCTAAAAATATTTTGTTAAGGAACAATTAATTCACAGAAACAGGATCCCAGAAAAAATCAATATTTTCAAAAAATGTCTTACTGATAATTTAAATGATATCCATTTTACACAGATATATCATGCTATCAACCTGTTTTTCTAATCTGAAATTAAAATCTTTCCAATGGGTAGCAATTGCACAATTTTAAAAGCTTATGTAAATCTTGTGATAAATGGTTATTCTGAACCAAAATGAGGCCATTCAAAATATTAATAAAAAAGACCAACTGACTTTAACACAAAAGAAACATCACAATTACCAGTCAAATATAAATCATGTTAGACAATAAAAATTTATTTACTATTCTCTAGTTCTTCATCTTCCTTATGTATATATGTACATAGATGAATGTAGTTTCATACCATCTACATACATATATGTGAATTCTTAAACATAAGACATATATGACTACAAGTAAATGTAAACCAAAACTACTACCAAACTCCCCATTTAAAAATGGATTGTGAATAGAGATCTTTCTCTTTAGATAAAGTGAAAACATATTGCAAAGCATTTTAAAATGCTAATTTTTTAAGGAGGGAGTGGAAAACTGTCCCTATTGATTCATCCATGTACGGAAGAATTTGTAAAGTACCTGCTGAATAGTTTGTCTCCCTTACAGAGAATGGTGGTGCAGACCTTTTGACATAAAACAATATCAAGGTTTTTTGTAGCATTTTCAATTTTTTAGCATAAATTATTCTAGTAACATGAAAAGCAACATGAAAAGCAATTGTTAAAAGTGATGCAGGTAAAAAAGCAGCAATGGGGTAACTGACAATATTTATAGCTTATCTTTCTCTTTTAATTCAGAGTGCAAATTTACATGCTGTCGGAATCAAAGGCATGTTTGATACTTTAAAGGGATGTAACTGCAAACCATGGTAATAAATTGCCAAAACCCCCCACCAATTTTGCATATGTTAATTATATATAAATACAAATTAGAATTTTTTTCCTTTTGTTCTGCAGTTGTAGAATATTTTTGATTCACACTGGTTTCCTAAAAGATTATTTTCAAAATGCACTATCCTAATAAAATTCTGTTTATCAAGTATCAAAAATTAACCAAATAAAAATTTGTGGTTTAAAAATAAAATATACTTGAATAGACAGGTACAGTGTTACATGCCTACTCCCAGCTACTTGAGAGGCTGAGACAAGATGGTCACTTGAACACAGGAATCCGAGGCCAGCATGAGCAACATAGTGAGACCTCATCTCAAACACAAACACACACACACACACACACACACACACACACACACACACACACGAATAATACACACACACACACACACGAATAATTTTCTTTTGAATATTTAGGAAAGTTTTAGTCCAATGACATGAACATGCATAACAATATTAATTTCTCACTATTTAAATATGTCAGCCTTTATATTGTACAACTGCATGTAATATGAGCACAATTTGTGTTTATGAGTGTGTGTCTGTGTGTATATATATATACATATATACACATACAGACATATGCTATACAAAAATTGAAATCATCTTATTCTTAAATATCATTTTAAAGGCAGAAAAGTTCTGTCAAGAAAATTAGAAAATTAAAGCACACTAGAAGATTAACTAAATTAATGAACACAACATTGCAACTCTAAGCTGATATTTCAAGAGACAGAAGAGATCAAATAAGTGAATAATTATCACAGTAAAAATACATGACCAACCAACCATGCCAAATGCTCATGCAAACAAAACAAAACAACTTCCATTGTGCTAGATGAGCACAGAGCTAAGAACTGCCATTTTTAATGCAAAAAAATAAAATAACTCAGGAATACTAAGCATAGCATAAACAAAATTATTATAGTACCATCTCTTAATCTCATTCTGTTCATGAAACTTTTTTTTTCCTTGAGAAAGCAGGATTTATTGAGAGGACAGGAAAGCTCCCACAGTGGGAGGGGACCCAAGGCGGCTGCCCCTGTTTATGAAATTTTAATACTAAGCTAGAGATTGAAAAAAAACTGTCTTTAACCATCTAAGAACAGCATATTTACTAATGTTGTATTAAGTAAAGACTTAATATTATTAAAATTAAAAATAGATTATGTATATATACACATATAAACCTACTAACAAAACAAAACCAAAAAATTGGGGATATATTAAGCTGTGAATGCTAAGCATTATTGGGTTACCTAAATTGAAACTGGATTTAAAATTCAAGAAACACTAGCTGATATTACCAATTACCCTGGGTGATACTATAAGAGAGACCATCAAATGATACTTTCAATTCTTTCATCCCCCAAATTTTGGAAAATCAACGGATTTTCTATATGTGAACAACCATCAGCCTAAATAGGAAGTGATCTGCATAAATGCATGGAGTTGTCCAGAGATCCAAGTTGCTTCTGCAAGAATTTAGATTATATGGGTATCATAAAGACATCTTAGAATACTTCTATTGGTATAACACCTACTTTCTTTGATATAAACTTTCTCTTCCACCCAACTCTCTTCACAATGTTGACAGATCTTGTTTTTGACAAAGTACCCAAAGAACTAGGTGTATAAGTTTCAAATCACTAATATCTCCTATCATAGAAGCAAACTTATCTTCCAAAAACTTAAGCTCTTCATTCTAGGTAGTCAAATGTCTCCCATGTCATGTGCATAAAAGTTTCCCTCTTTAAGCTGGGCTTGGTGGCTCAGCCTGTAATCCCGCGCCTTGGGAGGCAGAGGCAAGTGAATTGTCTGAGCCCGTGGGTTCGAGACCCACCTGGGCAACTTCGCGAGACCGCATCTCTACAATAAAAATCAAAAATCAGCCGGGCATGGCAGCGCGTGCCTGTAGTTCCAGCTACTTGGAAGGCTGAGGTGGAAGGATCGCCGGAGCCCAGCGGGTCGAGGCTGTGGTGGCCAGGAGAGGCCACTGCACTCCAGTCTGGGCGACAGAGTGAGTCTCCAACTCAAAATAAAAAGATTCCCTCTTTATTTAACTTGCATTTTCCCTGATGTATAAAATATTGTACTGGTCATATTTGGTAGATTCCAAATCTTTAGAAATTTAATTTAAAATCAGTAAGTATTTTCCAGGATGCCTTCTCAGACTGACTCATGTCCTCTTCAATACATATAATGGTTTTCATCCTCATTCAACCTATAAGGTTATAAGTAATCATAGTATAATTTGGCAATTTTAACCAAAGTAATATGACTTTTAGCTATATTTCCTTCATTCTGCTATAACTTTATTTATCCTTATCTCTCCTCTAGATTAAGGCATATGGAACATAAAAGCATGGGATTTGAAATCACATAAACCTGGGGTTCCAATACCAGCTCCACTACTTTCTACTTGTGATCTTGTATGAGTGGGTCCTCAGTGAAAGGAAAATGATAATATATTTAACATTACAGGTCACCATGAGAATTAAGTGAAACAATTAAGGTAGGGAATATATGTGTGTTATGGAATTATTTTAAGCAGCATGGTCATACCAAATGCAAATACTAAAAGTAAGCATCAACAAATGCTGAAAACTTACTATAAGCAAAGTGCAATAATTTACTACTTAGGAAGAAACAAATTTGAGTAAGGAATTCATAATAAGCCCTTACCCTTAAGGAACTTAAAAACAGAAATTGGTATATACATATAAATGAGCTGAAGACAAGAAAAACTCAATAATCACAGGAAACTGCAAAAAGTAGTAAGCCCTTCCTATTTGGTAAAGACTAAGTGCTACCTGAGAAGGGAGAGATAAACCTAACTTTCCAGTATGTGTCTGTTTTCTACACCAAATCCTCTGCTTCATTCATATAAACTATTTATCAGTTCACATATATAGCATAACCAGCAACTTTGAACATTTGATTCGCTGTCTAGAAATTTCTTCAACTTTTCTTCCAACACCTCTTCAAATGTCACCTAAGTAAAGCCATCCCACAACTTACCACAATGCAACTCAATTATCTGAATACAGTATTGTCTACCACATTATGTAGTGAGCACCCCACAAGCATGAACTGCATCCCATCCTATTTATTTTTTGTGTCTATCCCCACCCACCTCTCTACTCAATAGCTACTTCCCAGCTTGCACTTGATAGGAACTCAAATATTTATTGAATGAGCAATTAACGAATTAAAGACTATAGCATTATTGGGAAGTACAGAGAAAAAAATCATCCACAGAAGCAAAATTTTAAGTCTGGACAACTAATTAAAAATTAGAGAAAAAAACAGTACTACATAATAGAAAATGAAAGCTTCACAAAAGACCTATATTTTTCATTTATTTAGCCCTTTCTCATCAATTTAACAATTATTTTTGAAAATATGCAGTCACGATATGAATGTCTAAAACTATTTAATCTCTAAACTAGAGCATTAAACACTAAAGCACTTAAATCACTCTTGAACTAAAAACACCAGTATCTCTTAACCAAGAAATGGTAGAACTATTGGTAGGAAGGCCAAAATTTAGCTAAAGCTTGTATTTGCAATGAACACAAGAATTCCAAAATATGAGTAAATAAGCAAGACAGTGAAAAGGCCTTTTAAAGCTTATTCTAAATTTAGCTATTTATGGTAATCCTATTTTTTCAATAGTTCATCATCAAATATTCAGTCAGTGTTCACATTTTAAACCTCTGCCCCCAATCTCCTCTATAGTTTGTTTGAACCTGGATCTAAATAAGGTACACATATTGATGTAAATATGAAATTGTTTTAAAAGAAAAGGTTGAAGAAGTAGATGTAAATATTGCTAAAGGTGACTTTTTGGTACTTTTGCATTCTTTTTAAGTTAGTGACGTTGATTTTTAATTATTTCTAATTTTATTTCAGATCTCCTAGGTTTCATTTTTTCTATTGAGTTGTGTTTTACAATTATCAGCTATGATTATAGTTGATTTACTCACAAATGGACTGAAGAAAGAAGGGATAAAAAAATGCAGTGCTTTTCCAGCAACATATGTACTAAGAGTCACAAAGGAAGAAGTAGCAGATGCAATTATTTAGCTGTGTTATTTCCTTGAGGGGATGAAACTGAACCATTATTCCCTCTATGCCCAATCACATTTGACCCTGCAGAGTAAGGTACCCATAAGCAACTTATTGACTAAGAGGCTGACTCTAATCCCTACAGAAACAAACCTGGAAAACTGAGCCTGTTACTGCCTATGTGTAGGCCTATGCCAAGCTTCTGGCTGTGTGGGTCCTCAGTTAACATTGCACTGAGGTAACTTTATACCAGATTTGTCTGGAGCCCTAGGCCAGTTAATTTTGTAACCCAGTATCACGTTTTATTAGGGACTTAAGAAAACTTTTCAAAATAAAACACACAAAAATTTAAATTGGTTAAAAAAAAATACACAAAATGGTTGTTGTAGGTATCTCATTTAAAATACACTTTTCACAACCCTGAGAAATATTTGGTTACTACAATGAAAAATGGTTTCAAACTATCTTAGGTCAACTTTTTAGCCACAGATGATAAAAAACTATTATTTCTCTTCCAGTGTGGTCACTCTTTTTCCAGAGAGTCAAAATTATTTTTAATTGCAGGTATAAATCTGAGTAAAATTTAAGAAGATCTGATTCTTTAATGTAAAGTTTATTATTTTAATTATAGATGTACCATTGTTCAGCTTAATCTCAGTAAAGCCGTAAATCAACACTCTCCAAATTCTCTTGATTATGTATCTACTGTCTATAAAATCTCCATTGTGCTATTATAAAACAAATACAAAAGAATCTAAAAAAGAATGAGATCAATAAATTTAAACAGAAGTTCCAATATTTTCTTCCACAAGGAATAACCTTACATAAATTACTGCATTGGAGAATACTACTATGGACAGTCAAGGAGAAAAACACAATATATCAAATGGTTTGATATAATAAGCAAACTTTATATATTGTTTAAGAAATGCAGCTATTTAAAATACTAAACTTTTTTAAAAATAAAATTTTACCACTGCTATTTGTTAGCACTGGGATAAGGAGCATGAACTTCTGAGAGTAGTGAAAAACAGAAAAATCATACTTTTCTGGTTAAATTATGCAAAAAGATATTGGGTTGCTATCATATTTTGTAATACAGCAATCATGTAAACATCGGTTCTGACTCTATATTTATCAAAATGGCCCAAAAATGCTTTCAAAGACTGGGATTTACTCTCAACTAGTAATACAGCATCCCAAGTTTAAGAATCCATCTTATAGTACCGTAACAACAACATAAGCCAAGAAAGAAAAGATTCAAGATTAGACAAAACACACAGAACTATTTTTAAAATGCCAACATAACATATATTTATATATGTTTTTCAATGTATAATGATTCCAAGTTCATACATTTTAGTCTGGAATTCATTCTAAACAGTAGTATAAATTAAAAGAGGAGAAAAAAAAATGCAACTACTCTCACCCTTAACCTCTCTGGAAGGATTTCAGCAGGCCTAGTTTTAATTTACTACCTCCTACCTGTAATGGATCCTGATAAGCCACTAAGGACTTAACCTTGCCAAACATTATTGTCACTACATAGAAGCCCTGAAAAATTCAAGCACTCATAAAGTGAAAATGTCTTAAATGTGAGTTACCTCAGAACTGAAAAGCCTTAATTAAAGAAAGTCTTGTAATAAGAACAGAGTATATCTATAGTGCTTTTTAAAACCACCTTTCACTTACGTCAACAGGGACCAGAAGGCTCTTGCCAAGATGTTGATTAAAAGACAGACACCAGGCTTCAGTATAACCATTCATGTTAGGAACATACTTCTTTATTGTCTCATCATTCAGTCTCAGCCACACACCATCATCATTGTGGATCTAAGGGAAAAAACCAAAGGAAACAAACCAGGCCCTCCTGTAACTACTATGAGGCTAGCAAGGTTTGAAAGACTTTAATGCAGGCAAATAATGGCAGATATGGAGATTAAGCATCTAGTTTTTACAGAAAGTAAATATGAGAAAATCTCTAGGGGAACAAAGCAGAAAGGAATGCTAACACAATATAATTCATATGGTGAGATTATAAAATCTTCCCCTATAAATATTTTAATAATCAGAAGTTACTTGGTTGTACTACTAGAAAGGTATATTATCCAAAGTTAAAGCAGTATAAGAAACACATTTTAAAACAAACAATGTTTTGAAAATTCATGAAAAACTATACCCATGTTCCGTGAATACTTATATAGGTTCTGGATACTATGTTGAACACTTTTACTGTTCTTTTCATGTCCATCATATATATATTTTTTGTGATAAAGAAAATAAATGAAATGTTTGAAACTCAATGAACTTATTCTGTAAAATAATATTCAAAACATGTCCCAAGTTGTTTAAAACATATTCTAACAGACAATCTAGTAGCCTTATTATTGTGTAAACAATGCAAAAAGTTTCTGTCCAAAATTTATTACCAAGGGTTTCTTCATCAATTACCTCATCAATAAAAGTGATAGTTCCATTAACTTTTACTATGCCTATCTGCTCACTCTGGAGGGAAGGATGGCTTCGGATGCGGAGCCCTGCACTGTCCTTGGCCACAAATTTTCGAACCTGAGAAAGGTAAAGATACTCAGTGAGACAGGAAAAACATGAAATAGAGAACTTAAAAGTACCAAGGAATAAAACTAAACAGATTTGAAATTACCAAAATTCTGAGAAAGTTTCCAAAATTATTTGTAGGCTTTTCTTTGCAAATAACAGTAGTTTATAACTACAATAACAAGAGAACGTTTTAAGTATTGACAACTACTGCTGAAAAAAACTTAGAAAATTATTATATATGTTTATAATTTCCTTTCTAAATTTGAAGACATATGCTAAAAAATATGAAATCCACTTTTTCCTTTTAGGAAAATATGATATAAATTCCATGACAGTTTCATTTTATAATAGGCAGCTTACCAAAATGCCTGTACTTACTCTTCAGATTTTGGAAATTAATTTTTCTTTTAACAGTACAGGATATAATCACCTTGCAAACTTTACACTTAACTTCAGTAGTATTTTTGTTAATTGTAAACATTCAACAGCAGGAAGCTTATGTCTACAAATTACTACAACATCACACAAGGAAGCAAAAAAAGGTTGTATAATTTAGAAATAATAAAATGATCATGAATGACTCTCTGAATTTATTCAAGGATATTTAGAATTCAAATACTGAAATAAAGTGAAATATTAGGTTTTTAATGGATAAGCATCAATGAAAAAATTTTTAAATCTGAATGATTTAGGTTCTGATTTCATTCTACCCTAACCTTGTTTGGCTGTGGTTCTGTCTTTGGTTTGACCAGCTGAGTTCCTGGTGGTATCATCCCTTTTGGTGGGTCTTTTACTTTTACTTCTAGGCCAGCATCTGTCAGAAAAAGAAGGGAACTATAAAATTCAAGGATAAAAGAGGGGGGATTCTTAAACTTTACCTTATAAACATTCACAGGCTATTTTAAACAATTAAAACAAACATCTAATTTCTAACCTTTCAACGTTACTGATATTTAACAGGATAAAAAAGAGAAATATTTTTTAAATGACCTTGAGATTCTAAAGAGATGTTTCAGGGGAAAAAAAAGCTCCCATTTTTTAACTAGAATGTATGAAATGATACTGAAAAAAATTAAAAAGAAACCCTTGTGTGAGTAAATTTTTTTCAATTTTATTTTATTTTAAAAATGTGGGGTACAATTCAGTGTTAGGTATACAAATGTTCATTATGCAGGTACCCTTGTTGATAAGGTGTGCTCCTCCCTCTCCTGGCAATTTCTCTCAACTGCCAATCCCATCCCTGCCCTGGCAGTTTACCACTACCGCCAATCCTATTCTATAGTACTATGACAATTGTTCAATGTCTGCTTATGAGTGAGAACATATGGTACTCTGTTCTTTGTTTCTGTGATAGATCACTGAGTATAATAGACTCTAAATCCATTCAGGTTGCTGTGAAATCCATATGTTTGTCCTTCTTTATGGCTGCATAATATTCCATTGTGTATATGTACATTTTTTTTATCCAGTCCAGCTTCGATGGGCAGCATGGTTGGTTCCATGTTTTTGCTACTGTGAATAGAGCTTCAACAAACATACGTGTGCAGGTATCTTTTCTGCAGAATGATTTGAGTTCCTCAGCATACCATTCATGATCTATACCAATCATCTCTATGACTGACAGGCAGTATAGCATGGTTGTTAAAAGCTGAGGTTCTCACAGTAAACTGCCTTGGGTGTTCCCACATCGGTCCCTAATTGTTTGATTGTCTGTGCTTCAATTTTTCATCTATAAAATGTAAAGAGTAAAAGCACCCAACTCACTGAGAAGTTGTGAGGCTAAAAGATTTTAAATATATAAGTGTAGAACAAAGTGCTCAAGTAATCCTCTCATCTCAACCTCCCAAAGTGCTGGGATTACAGGTGTGAGCTATCATGCCCAGTCTCCATTATTTTTAGAGAGAAAAAAATCTTCACAGTGTGATTCTTGACTACCTTCACTTTTGAATTCCTTCTTAATTTGTATCTCTTGTGTCTCACTACTGATACTCTACTTCATAATGATTTTTGCTTGCCGGTTTTATCACGGCAGTTCTCAATAAATTGTCAACATTGACAGGAATTACCTTACTTAGAACAATAGTTTGCTCAGAACTAAAAAAATAAAATAAAAATGCTGAACTAAAGGCTTTATGGATATGCTATGGACAAAGGGCTCTGGTACAGATGAAATTGATATATCTGATGCTGTAGTTATGTTAATGTGTAAGAATATACAGTTATATAAATGTAAAGTACCTCTTTACCTCCACTGCCAAAACTAACTACTTAAAAGCAGGGCTCCCAAAGGGTATCTGGTGAAATATTAATCAGTAATACTTCTGTCTCCACAATGTCTTTCCCTTTCCCACATGCAAGGCATCCCATGATAATGATTAAACAAAGTTAGACAAGTTTCTTAATTTCAGAATTTCTCAGAATCCTTAATATGTCGATTTAGATTATATGAATGTCTCAAGTCAGACTATAAAATACAGTTTGAGCATCTCTGATCCGAAAATCTGAAATCCAAATGTTCCAAAATTCAAAACTTTTTGAGCACTGACACGATACTCAAAAGAAATGCTCACTGGAGAATTTTGAATTTTGGATTTTTGAATTAGGGATGTTCAATCAGTAAGTATAATACAAATATTCCAAAATCCAAAAAACACTGAAATTGAGGCTACTTCTGGTCCCAAGCATTTAAGGAATGCTAGACCCAAACCAGGTTTTTTAAATATATCTAATCACAGAAACCCTTTTTCTTGAGGAACATTAAGAAGAATAGTTACAGGAAATTCACATCAATGAACACTAGAGTCTTCTCATTCAACTATTAGCCTATCATACAGGTAGTTTAAAAGTAAGGCAAAGGAAAAGCAATATGTTTTTCAAAGTTAATGGTTACAATGATTAATTTTATGTGTATGCTTGACTGGATAAAGGAATATTTAGATACCTAGTAAAGTATCATTTTGGGGCCTGTGAGGTGTTTCCAGAGGAGAATAGCAAATGAATCTGAGTGGACTAAGTGGGGAAGATGTGCCTTCAATGTGGACAGGCCATACAAAGTCAGCTGGGGATCTGGAGGAAAACAGATGAATGGTAAATATGTCTACCTATCTTCTGGAGCTGGGTTACACTATTCCTTATCTGTACTTGAACATTAGAACACCAAGTTCCCTGGCCTTTAGACTCCAGAACTTATATCAGTGGCCACTAAGATTCTCAGGCCCTTGGCCTCGGACTGAGAGTTACACTAGCTGCTTCTCTGGTTCTGAAGGCACTGGCATCCCAGGGTCCCAGTTTGCAGATGGCCTATCATACAGCTTCTTTGCTTTCAAAATTGTGAGAGCCAATTCCCCTAATAAATCTCTTCTCATATATCTATAAAGTCATGTGTCACTCAAGGACAGGATTTATATTCTGGGAAGTGTGCATCAGGTGATTCCATCATTGTGCAAACACTATGGAATGTACATACACAAACCTAGATGGTACAGCCCACTACCCACCTAGGCTAGATGGTACAGACTATTTCTCTTAGGCTACAAACCTGTATAGCATGTTACTGTACTGAATACTGCAGGAAACTGCAACACAATGTTAAATGTTTATGTATCTAAACATATCTAAGTATAGACAAAGAACGGTAAAAATATGGTATTATAATTTTATGGGACCATTATCATATGAATATGATAGTGCTATTTTTCACTGGCCAAAACGGTGTTATGAAGCACATCATGTGTTATATATATATATATATATATATATATATCCTGTTGGTTCTGTCTCTTTGGAGAACCCTGACTAATATTATAGTATATAAAGAAAATTCATTCATTCACCTATATTTACTGAGCAACCATTGTGTGTCAGGCACTGAGCTACACTGAAAGATTCAAACATGATGAAATGGTTTCAGCTCACAGCCAGGAGATATAAACATATCACAAGGGGAAGACAGTATGCACAGGGCAACACAGCAGCATGGAGGGGATTACATCTGACTAGTCACATCAGGGAACGAAGGAAAGAAGTCACAAGAGTTACAATGCCTGAGCAGACGCCGTGAATTATTATACAACATTAGAATCTTACTCACTGTGAATGAGAAAACAAAGCCCCAAATAAATTATGAAAACTGTCCATAGATATGACACAAGTTAGAGGGAAAAACTAGAACAGGGATGATTTTGATTCCAGTTCTTTGCAATAAGCAACTCATAGCTTTAAAAACAATACCTATTTCAATGCCATCGATGGTAACATGAATAGTATAAAGTCCAATAGCCCCTGGAGTCCAATTTGCACAATAAGTTCCATCATTATTGACACGAATCAGCATATTCTCACTGGGTCTGAAAATAAGTAAAATAGATATTGAAAATTTTACTTTCAGTTAAACAGCTAATATAATTACAGTAGCAAACATTTTATTTCTGCTTGCATTATCTTACTGCCTGGCAATTCTACTGTCCTGACATAGTATGTTTTCCTACTCTCCAAAATGACTGAATTCTCTTCTTTCTTACCTCAAACCTCCATCACCCCCTTTCCTCACTATCAGCTGTTCAGGACCACACCTCTTTCTTTAGTGAAAAAATAAGCAATTAGACTTAACATTAAAGTTGCAAACAGATTAATAAATCTACTTTTCCCTGCCTTCTCTCATACACAATGCAAGAAGTGACCTGGATCGTATACACAGCCAGACCCTCTTCTTGTGTTATGGATCTTATTTCCTTAACACTTCCATGATGTAAGCATTGAGCATCTCTCATGTATCATCAATTACTCTCATTTTTACTAACATTAGCATACAAACAAACTTGAGAATCTCCTATCTTAATTAATATTTCCCCTTGATAGTATAGTCTTCTCTACCATGGTCTTATATCTCTTCTCCCATTTATACCAAAATTTATCTAAACAATTGTCTATAACCACCCTAACCATAATCTCATTTCTACTTCTGATCCACAATTTATCCTAACTAGGCTTATGTTTCCAATACTTCATTAAAATTACTGATGTCAAAGTCAACAATGACCACCATGTCCCCAAATCCAATGGTCATTTCTTCATCCTCAGCAATCTCTCAGTAGCATTTGACAGCTAACAACTCTTACTTTCCTTCTTTTTGCTTCTGTGACATTTTCCTGGTTTTTCTCTTATCTCACTGGACGTTCTTTCTCAGTGTGTTGTTGGCCTTCCCTCTTTTGACCACCCTTTAACTTAAGGAATGTCCCAGGAGATGAGGTCTTACTATGTTGCCCAGGCTGGTCTTGAACTCCCGGGCTCAAGCAGTCCGCCCATGTTGGTCTCCCAAAGTATTGGGATTAAAGCATAAACCACCACACCCGGCCTATGCCACCAGTCTAGCTGGTTCATTCATTCCTCAGTTTTAAATACCATCTCTTTATAAATGACTCCTAAATTTATCTTTCCCCTGAGTTTCAAACTGTTATTTCCAGTTGCTTAGTTGGCATCTTCACTTAAATAAGTAAGTGGTATCTTGGCATCTCAATTTTAACATGTGTCCAAAGAAAAATTCTTATTTTCAACATTCCCTACACGTTACAAAACTAAACAGGCAAAAAATACCTGCTCATTCCTCATACTTCTTGATTCTCACAAAAATCATGACAATCTATACCAGAGTCAGTAAACATTTTTTAATGATAGTTTAGTATATTTTACCAAAGAGTCTTTTACACAACCACTCAACTCTACCATTGCAGTGCAAAAGCAGTCACAGACAATACATAATGAGCAAGGCTGTGCTCTAACAAAATTTTATTTGTAAACATAGACACCAGGCAAGATTTGGTCAGCAGGCCAAATCTTGATCTATGTAGCTACTGTAGCAAAAAACAATCTATGATCATTCTTGATTCCTTACTTTCCTTCACCTCCTATTTCCATCCTAGCAACAAGGCCTGTTTTGCCTTCTAATAATCCCCAAATCCATCCGCATCTCTACATTTCCAATGCCAACTCCCTTCCACCCCTAGTCCAAGCCACCTAATAGTCTCTAACTCATCTCTGTTTCTATTCTTGCTCCCTTATAGTTCATTCTTCAGAGAGTAGCCAAAATGATCTTTTAAAAATGATAAAGCAGATTGTTACTTTCTGCTTAAAATCTTCCAAATAAACTTGTTTAAAGGAAACTCAAACGCCTTAACATAGCCTGTCAAGTCCCTGAAGTAACAAGGACCTTGCCTAGCTCTCTAACCTCATCTTCGACAATCTTCCCTCTTGCTCACTGTTCTCCAGCCCCATTTTCATTCTGTTCCTCAAAGACATCAAGCTTCATCCACCATTTGTTCTCTCTACCTAGAATGAACTTCCCCAAATCTTTACATGGCCAACTACCACCCAGCGCTCCACTCAAGTAACACTTTCTCAAACAGGCCTCTCCTGTAATCCAATACTTTAGCCATCTGCCTCATCCCTGTCACTATCTATCGAATAGCTTTATTTATTACTACTATTTTTTCTTCTCATTTACAGTTTGTTTCTCTCCAGGAAAGTAAATGCTACAAGAATAAGCACCATTGTGCTCTTGTTCATAAATGTATCTCAGGGTCTGTAACAGTGCCTTTCACGTAACAAATACTTAATCATGTTTGCTTAATGAATAAATTTATTTAGACAATAGGTATAAAATGCCCTATGTATATGAAAACCTATTTGCTAGCAAATGGTCAATATGTTCTTGTTTAACATGGTATAAATGTATATTGTTCATAACTATTTTATAAAAATTTGTGATGAGGTATAAATTTTAAAAATATAATTAAGCCACAGACAAAATGCTACTTTCCTATTCCCAAAGACACATTCTCCAAACTTTGCTATGTTGATAGAAAACTTTCTAGATAGTACGTCACAACTCTACTTTGCATATATGTCAGGATAAGTAATCTGTTAATTTCTAATTAAGTCATATGACGTGATACGATGAAGTTTACAAATCATTCTGTTTTCTCAGATTCACTTTAGGTTTTTTTCTAAATTCTATAGCGGTAATCTATCTAAAGCATAATGCAACTAATTATTTTTTTCAATTGTATGTTTTAAAAAGCATTTCTCCTAACAAATAAAACACTAACCAAAAAACTGCTTAAATCTGGAGTTAACAGATTACTCATGGGCTCAAAAATTAAGACATTATAACCAAATAAAAGTACACCACACAGTGAAATCTCTCCACAACTCACTGAGGAAAGGCGAGAAAAAAAATTTTTTTAATAACAACAAAAAAATCAAAACCCAAGCTAATTAACCCTAAAAAAGCCAATTTATACATTTTTAGATACTAAGTATTCTTTCTCTAGTACCTTAGTATACGGTAACATACTGGCATTATTACAGTTGACTATAAATACGTTCTACCTGCAAATCTATACATTATTATTTATAAGTCTCTACTGGAAATTTAAAAAATACATAAAATATTTATTTATTGAAAATAAAGTTATAATGCAGCATGATTTCAGTTGCAAGCAGGTGATACCACGTTTTGGCCGTGTTTTGAGAAAATGATTCTTACCTCTTAGGAGTTGGTGATGCAAAACGCAGTTCTTCAAATGAATAATTTTCATAAACCTTTAAGACAGAGACCAGTAACAACTGTAAAATCATTACAAACATTCTCAATTAATGAACAATAAAATATTCAATAAACAGTGCTCAGATAGCTGGTTATCCAGGTAGGAGAAAAATAAAAACTCAATTATCTACATCAGACCCGTTTACAAAAAGCAAATTCTAGGTGTATTAAAGATCCCAAAAGTAAAGAAACAAAACTTTAAAAAAGAGTAGAAGGAAAAAAATAATATAACACCTTCTAAATACATTAACATTTTAAATTTATCTAAAACAAAGAAACTATAAAGATAGCCTCTACCCGGTAAGAGATTTGTAACTCATATAACCCCAAGGGAGTATGCATCCTTATTGTATAAGGAAAGAACTAATCCATACAATAGAGAGAAACAACACACACAAAAAAAAATGAGAATAAAGAAGATTCAATGAAGAAGAAATCTGAAAGGCCAAACACTGGAAGAGTTATTCAATTAAACTGGGCATCAAGTAATGCAAATTAAAACAACAAAATAAATCATATCATAGTTATTAAACTGTTGGTAAGAATCAAGTGTAGCACCTGGTACTTTCATATACTACTCATGGGAGGGTACACTTTGGCAGTATTTAATGTAGGTGAAGATGTACATGCCTTACAGTCTAGCATCTCCACTTCTAAGAAAATAGCTCAGAGAAACTAGTTCATGTGCAAAAGGAGACAAATACAAGGATGTTTATTTCAATACAGTTATTTGTTTAAAGTCCATCAATGGGAGAATGGACAGATTATGGAACAGTAACCCAAAGGAATACTTTAAGCCAGTTAGTATGAATGAACTAACAAGGTACATGGCTAAACTTCTAAAACAATGTTGAGCAAAAAAACAGAGAAAATAATATGCATAATACAAACTTTTGGAAACTATACTGAACAATTCTAAATATCTTGTTTATGGATAAGTCTGTATTCAATAGAAGTATGAAAATATATTTGGGGCTGAGAACCATTACACTCAGGATAGTGGATACCTCTAAGGAAAGGTGGGCATGGGTCTGGGAAGGGATTACAGTCTTCAACTGTACCTGCAACAATCTGTTTTTTTAAATAAAAAATAACAAAAAGATCTGAAACAATTACGGTAAATAATAAAGACAAAAATGGGCTGTAGGTACATGAAACTTGGCACATTCTTCCCAATACTTTCATATCACTATAACATTACCAAGTTAAGCATTATTTTTCACAGTTCAGGTCAAGATCTCCAACTGCTCATCCGCTTGCAACTTTTTCTATTTTTATAGTAAAGAGAAGCACACTCACAAGTACTTTCTTTCTCTCCACCTTTCTGTTTACATGAAGGTGATTCAGAAATGATCTAACTACCTTTACCTACTCATAAGTTACACATGAGAAAAATGCAAGTTCAGTTCCTTAGCCATGCAAAGTATTAAAAGCAGGAAGATCCCAGGTTTCTAGACTCCCAGTACAATGTATTTTCCACTCCATCACTTTCCCTCAATTACATATTATCACACTGAATAACAAAAGAAGTGACCATATTTCACTTTTCCATTCTCCACAATAGTTGGCTCACTCCTGGGCAGGCACATAATATCTATGAACGGTTGATAAAACAATATCTGCTTTCCTGGAGCATGAATTAACACCTCAAAGAGACAGTTTGGGAATGGTTTTGTACACCTGTTCTAAGCCCGGGTCACTAAGAACATTCTTGAAATACTGCATTCAGTGTGGTAACTAGATTTTTTAAAAATTATACAAATTGAAGTATTTTCATATGAAACTAAAAGAATGATTAGGGAAGTAAGGAGACCAGAAATTAAGCTCCTTAAATGTATGTTGAAATGAAGAAGAATGTTTAGCTTTGAATTCTTTAATAGCCAGTGGACAATTCATCTAAAACTCTAACTTGTCAGTTCCCTTATTTTTTACCCAAATAACTTTAATTTCAACTTTATTTCAGTCACTCACACTGTAAGTCATAGAACTGTGACATTGCTTAGAACTGTTCCATCTCCAAAATCAAAATGCAATGGCCTGTTTTCTACCTCAATAACTCCTACTTTACCTATCCTGACTTCTAAGTTCCTCTTACCTCCTTGACTTTCTCTCTCTGAATCCTCTTTCTTTCCAAACCAACTGAGGCTCCAGTGTCCTCTCTTTAACGACCACATGCTCATCTCCCTTGTTTCATTGTTTTTTTGAATTACCTGGGAAAATTTCAATGCTAGATCAACCCAAATGATTATTTTTAAAATTCATGTTCATATGACTCATACAGCTATTGACATATGATCTTCAATTTCAACTAATTTCTGATCAGCTCTTTTTTTCCACCTCTACAGTAACTATTCCATTTTCCCTCTTTGTTGCAAAATCTTGACCCTAAGATCTATCACTTCCATAAAATACATAATTACTATTTTAAATAATTCCTTTGGCTGCAAAACCTAAAAATTTATTAGCATCTGAGTTAAACTTTCTTTTCCCTCTCCTAGCAGAATGAAACAAGCACTACTCCTTCTATTTTAGGCCAATCTGATGACCTAAGTCCTAGATGCCATTTTTATCTCTTAGAGCATCTTTAGTGGTTTCTTTCTCATAGTTGTCTTCTAGACGGTATTCAAACATGTTTTTCTACGTATACTCTAAACTCCAAAGCCTTCACTCACCTCCACCTCCTCCAGTTCTTTCTATAGTCAAAGGCCTGGATCAACTTACTAACATTTACTTCAGCTATTCTCTTATCTATGTCTCATCTCTTTAGCTAGTATTCTTACCAATATGGGTTTTTCCCCCCATTTCCTTTTACTGCTCTTGTAAATCAATGTATCTCAAAGTATAGACTTTGAATCTGAATCACCTTGCTTGTTTATTTTAAAAGCAAATTCCTGAATTTCTCTCCAACCCCAATAAATCTAAATCTTTGGATGGTTGAAAAATCTTCTTATTTAAGTAAGTGCTCCAGACAATTCTGAAGTAAACAGAAATCTGAGAATCACTGACACTGGTGTTTCTGAGGATCCTGTCCTGGAACTTCTCTCTTCGTTTACACAGAAGATATCATCTATTCCCATGACCTCATAAGTAATCTAAGTGTTAATGATTCCCAAATCCTTTCCTTGGGGTCAGGCTGTGATCACTCGGGCCTGTACATCTAACTTCCTTTTATACATCTTCACATGGATATTTCAGCATTTTAGATAAAACTCATCTCATTCAAAATGGAATCTATTGACCTTCTCAACCAAAACTTGCTCCTCCTCATGATCAATCTGACTACTCAGGCTCAAAATGGAAACTTCATCTTTTATTTCCTATCATTTATCTCTTTATCCCATCCCCTAGCCACCAACTCCTATTGATTCTACAACTGAAATATCACTTAAATCTATTATGATTGACGACGCAATAGTCCAAGTGACCAACATAGCTCAACAAGATTAAGTCAATAATTTCCTAAAAAAACCTGAATGCAAGCTATATTTCTTGATCATCTGTCCAACTACATTTCTCCATATTCCACCAAGATCTTTATAAAATACAAATCTAATCATGACATTCTGCCCAAAAGCCTTCAATTGCTTATCAGTGCTCTCTGAAAATGCCACAATTATCAACTTCAGCTTCAAGTAATGAACCGCTTTGATAATTAAGACTAACACTGCCTCTAAAGATAACTTAAATATCCAAATATTATTTAAATCTGATTAAAGAAATTGGAGAGTTAAAAAGCACAAAGAAGTAGGAAACTGGCTGGGCTCGGTGTCTCAGTCTGTAATCCCAGCACTTTGGGAGGCCAAGGCAAGTGGACTGCCTGAGCACATGGGTTCAAGACAAGCCCAGGAAACTTGGCAAGACCTTGTTTCTAAAATAAATAAAAAATTAGCTGGATGTGGTAGCATGCACCTGTAGTTCCGGCTACTCAGAAGGATCGCCGGAGCCCAGCAGGTCGACACAGGGGTGGCTGTGGATTGCCACTGCACTCCAGCCTGGGTGACAGAGTGAGACTCCACCTCAAAAAAAAAAAAAAAAAAAAAAGGGATAGGAAACCTAAAGAGATGCACCTAGCCTTTGAGAGAACCCCCAAATTGAAGGTAGCCTGGGTAAACCCTAAAGAGCTACATCTTAGCAGTAACAGTAAATTGCAAATAGACAAATATTTTTGCAGGAAATGAAACCCAGCCTAAACCACCGCAATCTGACCGGATTAACCAACTTATAATTGGCAATCTTCTCTAGTCATCTGCCAAAAACCAATGAAAATCTTCTCTGAAGGAAGCTAGCATTATCTTATAAGTGTTACTGCAAGTTTAACATCTATCAACAGCTGTTTAGATCTGTAATTTTGTGTCTGCATTGAAATCACTGAAACTTTTTAAAATGAATAAATGCTGAAAACTAAAATTCTCTGATAAGTAAAATAAATTACCTTCATCATTGTTATGGCAATATATCGAGCCTCTTTCACTATCATTGGTTCATATGAAACATCCAGCTTTGGTGATGCCAGCCCACCAAAAGTCATGTCAGTATTAGCAGATGTAGCTGTTACTGCAGGACTGCCAGGAATCCTTTGAGATTTCTTTACTTGATCTTGTTGTAAAGATGCTTTTTTCTGAGAAACAGGGACAGCTTTCACTTCCACCTAACAATGTTGTTATAAAAACCAAATACTATTATTATATAATTGTCCTTGATGGTAAGAAGCACCTTACAATTATAAACTCACAATTATATAAACTTTATGTTAGCATTGGTCTATTCTCAGCATTCCCTTCAAAGTCTTATTTAATGGAGCCTTATCACAGTATAAAACAGAGGGCTCATTTATGGGTAAAAATAACCAGAGGTATCAAAACATAAAACAAAAAGAAATGCCACCATTAAAAAAATCACAGGAAAGGATAGTAGAATAAATCCTCATTGAATTCTTGCAAGGACTACCATTAAATTATTTTAGCAGGTAATTTGAGTATTAATACTTTCCCACAATCTCAGCATATTTTAAAGCACTAATCTCAATTTCAGCTGCACTGTTCTGCAGAAGAAAATGCACTCCATTGATGTAAGTTTCAAAAATTAACACATAATAAAACAAATTTAGACCTATAATTTAAAGATGTTTCTTTACATTGCTGAGAAAAGAACATTACTAGACAGCTCTGTCACCAACATAAACCATTTGATTTAAGCAGTCTAATTAAACTTTGCAACTCAATTTCTTCAACAATAAAATATCTTTCATCTACTTACTCTAGTGTATAGATGCAAATAACAGATTTGTTAAGGCATGTTCAATATTGAAAATATAAATTGTCCAAAAATTTAAGAAATATTTTCCAGGAATTACAACAAAATACTTGTTCTGTTTTTGCTTGTTTGATAACGCATTGGCAGAAAGAAACCTCTGACTCCTAGGCAACTACAAATTTACAAACAATTTGAATGACACTTTAGCTTTTCATCAGGTATCATCATTCTGAACTTCACTTAAAGCCTCTGCTGTTCCTTATAGATACTACTTTTGTGGTGTCAAGAACAGGTAACTCAACAATAGGAATGTCCCAGAAACAGCAGCATAAATGAAGATGATAGCGTTATTTTATTAATTAAGAGATCTCAGAACTACAGAATGTCTTTAATGTTTATCATTCTTCAATTAATTTCAATTGTTATTGTTCTTACAAATAATGCCATTCAATGGAATCAGTAGTTTGAGATTTTCACTATCTATGTAAAGTGCAGCTGACAAATATGTTCCAGTAAGTTATTGTCAGCTGAGGTAACCAGAGATCAGTATTTGAACTGACATATGCCATAGAAATATTCAAAACCTATTACTATACTTAAAAAGTCATTTAAACGTATATGGTAAAATTCTTCAGCTCATATACCTCCACCATCATTAAAAGCTTTAAAATTTAAATGTAATTTTAAAAAGCAAATGCTTTCCAATTTTAAGACATTTGATTTTAAATTATAGACACTATTTTTTTATTTTTGAGTTGGAGTCTCTCACTCCATTGCCCAGGCTGGAGTACAGTGGCACGCTCACGGCAACTCCAGCGCTGATTTGCTGGGCTTGGGCGATCCTTCTGCCTCAGTCTTCCAAGCAGTCAGAACTACAGGTGTGTGCTACAACACCCAGCTAATTTTTTGATTTTTTGTGGAGATGAGGTCTCACCAAATTGCTCAGGCTGGTCCCGAACCCGTGGGCTCAGGCAATCCTCTCAATCCTCAGCCTTGCAAAATTCTGGGATTACAGGCTTGAGTCACTGTGCCCAGCCAACACTATTTTTTAATTTTAAATATATGGGATACAATTCAGGGTTAGGTATACAAATGTTCATTATGCAGGCACCCTTGTTGATAAGGTATGCCCACCAGGTCCAACGACCCTCCCCACCACCCAACCCGGCAGTTTCCCACTACTGCCAACCCCTTTCTTATGGTATTAGGATAGTTGTTCAAGGTCCGCTTATGACTGAGAACATGTGATACTTGGTTCTTTGTTTCTGTGATAGATCACTAAGTATTATAGCCTCTAAGTCCATCCAAGTTGCTGTGAAGTTCATAATTTTGTTATAGACACTATTTTTTAAATAAAAAGTAGTTTAACATAATCTTTCTCTAAACAACTATATTTACCCTAAGTAAATTAGCAGTAGAGGTATACTTGTCTATGGACCATAAACTTTATGCTCTAAGAATACTGAGACATTAAGGAATAATAAACATTCTGCAGTCTTTTATTAAACTGTGCTGCTTTCAAAAAATTTTTTGTTATTCTTTTATTTTCCATGTGATTTTCTCTGGTCATTAAATTTCCTTGAAATAATCATTTTATAAGTAAAAAATTAGAACAATAACACTTGCTAAATTAAAAAGCATTTTGGAACTCACTACCAACTTTTGTGTTTCAAATCATTAGCTATTACTACATAAAGATTTTAACAATTTTTGAGCAGTCTAGTATGCTCCCCAAGACCTCACATGCTATCAGAATGAAAGTAAAATAGGTTAAATTCATTTTGTTTCCACCTAATATGATGATATTAATACCTTAAACATAATCAAAACTATAAATCACTTCTAAACAGTATTTAGAGGAGTTTTCTAGATAAATTTCTAAAATAAAGATAAATCCGATATGGATTTTGAGTACTGAGTTTCAGGCAAAGTAGGAAAAAGAAGGGGAGAGAGAGGTAAAAAGGAGAGGAGAGTAAGAAAGTAAAGAAAGATCCATTGTGTGGTTAAAAAAGGAACCCAAATAGGAAAACAAAGAAAGATAAAGTATCAAATCTGGCTTTATAAGCCAGATACCAAAATAGAGACAACAAACGGTACAAAGGAGAAAACATAAGAAAACTTCTTTAGAAATGCTATAACCAAGCCGGGTTCGGTGGCTCAGCCTGTAATCCCGTGCCTTTGGGAGGCTGAGGTGAGTGGATTGCCTGAGCCCGCAGGTTCGAGACCCGCCTGGGCAGCAAGACCTCATCTCTACAATAAATCAAAAAATCAGCCGGGCGTGGTAGCGCATGCCTGTAATTCCGGCTACTTGGAAGGCTGAGGCGGAAGGATCGCGGGAGCCCAGCAGGTTGAGGCTGCGGTGGCCGGGAGCGGCCACTGCACTCCAGTCTGGGCGACAGAGTGAGACTCCAACTCAAAAAAAAAAAAGAAATGCTATAACCATAATAATATTAACATTAAAAAATGTCAATGTTAAGCTAACCTGGATAATAGTTTGCAAAGTTGTCATATGAATAAGAATTTAATCTTGTTGGTTTAAAGAATGAATTTGACAACTCACTCCATACACTTAAGTAAGAAATTCATCAGTGAATACACAAACCCTTCAATATCTTAATGTGTATTGCACAGTGATCAAAATTCAGTCCTTAGGTAGTCTTTTTGTTTTTCCATCACTATCAGGATTACTTTATTCTCTATTTAGGTTTTTTCCTATTAATTTGTGATACTTTTTACATTTCATAGGATAATTCAGAGTGGGCATGAAATCAATTTGTGTATGACTTGCCTTAAAAAATAAAATAGACGAGAAAATATGAGAGTATAGCATATTGCATGTGTGTATATGTGTTTAAGGATACTGTATGTAAATATTCTTCCATCATATACCATATTTGTATGTTTGGATCATGATACAAATCATGGCCAAAAATTTGAAAGAGGCTGCTAAAGACTGATTTTTATTTAGTATCAAGGTCAAATACTGGCCTTACTGGCCTTAAGTCACATGAGCAATGTGCTCTTTTTACTGAATCAGGTATGAGGTTATACTGGCATTGTGCTTCTTCATGCTATAAATTTAAAACATGCATGAAGTCATTGAAATAATTCTACTGAAAGTAATATTGAGGTAAAATTAGCTACTTTGTGAGCCAAAAGGATTTTGTAGCATAATCAACTCTAAACTTCAAACAACCAAATCATTCTGTAATAAAACTATGAAGGGAGAGAGGGCTAAGGACTGCCTATACACATTTTCATTCAATATCAATCTTTTTTCAGAAATAAAAGTTTTAAGTTAGATATTTACCTTAACAGATATCACAAAGGACTTAATTATATGTAATACAATATGCTCTAAAACACCATTATTAATTAATGTCTCAGGTAAGAGGCAGTCAGAGAACTCTATATGCATCAATATAGTACACAACTATTTCCATTCCTCATTCTTTTACAATCTAAACTCCCATGTTTCTAACTTATTTAATAAGTATCAATACAAGTTTGAAAATATGGTTTCAATAATATCAAACACAGAATGTTCTTGAGTCTTTTAAAAAACATATACAAAATTTTAAATATATTCTGTCATGCATGTACTCTATTATTATGTATCGAGGGTCTTCCTTCTATGTGCCTAGTACTCTTTATATGGATTATTTCTTATTCTTCCTTACAATCATCACAGCATGTAGCAAAATGTAAAAAACAAACAAAAACACATATAACTTGGAAACGTGGGACTAACAAGTCATTTAAACAATTTTCAGTGTCCTCCAACATAAATAGATAAAAAGGGTAGAACAAGTAGAGAGCTTGTCATTTGGGGGCTCGGTGGCTCAGCCTGTAATTCCAGCACTTTGAGAGGTCGAGGCGAGTGAACTGCCTGAGCCAGCAGGTTCGAGACCACCACGGGCAACTTGGCAAGACCTTGTCTCTACAAATAAAATAAAAAATAGCCAGGCGGGGTAGCATGCACCTGTAGTTCCGGCTACTTGGAAGGCTGAGGTGGAAGATCGCTGGAGCCCAGCAGGTCGATGCTGGGGTGGCTGTGAGTGTGCGCGCCACTGCACTCCAGCCTGAGTGAAGGAGTGAGACTCCAACTCAAAATAAAAAAACAAACAAAAATCTTGCCATTTCTAAAATTTTATCAGTTACAGTAGTCAATGTACAGATGACATCTAATTTAATTCAGCTATAAGTACCTTCATATTGGGAACATGTACCACATCCCCATACTGGTCTTTCGTTTGGACCGTTATGGTAGTAGGCCAACCACAACGAATATCATCCTTATTCAGGATCAAAGATGTTTTCTGAGGATCAGCATAGGAATCTGGCTGAAGCCACCTAATAGCAATGAAAAAACCCCAAAATTCATCAGCAATTCAATGATTAACATGAAATTAAGCGAAACTGCAAAACTTTTATCAAATTCTAAAACAGTATCTTCATTTCCAATTCAGGGATAACCAACAAGTGTCTCCCTTGAAAACTGTTAATAACAAATTCATTAAAAAACATGCCAACGTATATAACATTTCTGATGTTTACCTATAATATAAAAATAATTATGAAATCAGTAAACTTGAAATTTTAACTATGGCTAATTTAAAATAACCAAGAAAATGAATTTAGGTTGTATGTAATTTAATGTCCCTGACACACGCATTCTTAGGTCTGCCTTAATTCACTGGCCTGAAAGCCTGGGAAACAGCAGTTTCTCTGTAAAAGCAGGGACAGAAAGGGCATCCTGCTTGCCCAAAAGCAGCTAGGTTCAAGGTGTACTATCTATCTTTTCTTCACACAATTTCTCAGTGTCTTCCTCATTACTATCTTTCCAAGTATAATTTGCCTGTGTTCTATGGTTTGTGATTATCTATTCCTAAAGTTATTCTGTGATCAATATCAAATTGTCCTGTCAGATGAGTAATAAGCAATTCTGTCAAGCATTAAATTGAAATGTCTGCAAAAGCAGCAGTGAGGCTGTCTTAAAAGATTTGTTATTCCCCTCCAATTATCACTGGTTTTTAAAAACTAGAGTAATATCTGTAATTGTTAAAATTAAAACCAAAAAAAGTTAGATTTTTATTTTTTTTACTAGTGAAATACCACAGGCCAGCATATTTTTTTCCTTTTCATTCTAAAGAAAAAGCAAATAGCCAACCAATTAACAATTATCCTATATTTTAAAATGCTTACTACTATTTTATACTTCAGCAAGTTAAAAGCACATAAACCAGCTTTTCCTAGGTAACATTTTAATATCTTAGTAACTCTAATTTCTCTTTAGAAATGAAGACAGACAAAAGCCTTAAGTAACTGTAGAACTTAAAATGAATTACCTTGCAAGCCTTCCGCCACTTGATCCTGGAACACAAGCAATAAAATCATCCAGAAAGGATTGTTCATTGCTTTGGATCTGGAGTGGTAAGTTTCCTTCAAGTGCCTCTAATATAGTTGGTGAATGAGAAAGAGCTAAACCCTTTCCAAGAATACCAGAATGGGTTTTGCACACCTGTTAAGTATAAAAAAATTATATATTTAAAAATATAAAACTTTACATAAAATTCTTCAATGTGCAGACAGGTTTAGACAGGCCTTTTTGTAGAAATAATTTTCCTCCATTCTCCAGTGTTACTTATTATAACCCATGAAGTATGAAATTTCTCAGAGTGGAAAATATGATATAATGTTTCCAGTCTTTTTCCTGCCTCAATAATAAGTAACTTATCAGAGATCTGCATGGTGAATAGAAAGGTGTATCTTCTCCCACACCACTTGCTGGAGACAGAGCTTCCTTCTGTGAGCAGCTGTGGGTGTCTCCCTCTTTTATAGTCCTCCTTCCAGGACACTATCCTAGGTAAGTCATGTCTGCTGTCTTGGGCAAGTGGGTGATCTCTTAGGCAAAAAAATGGGCGAAGCTTGATTGTGGTAGCACATAAACCTCATTAGTCTTCTAAGTCTTATTAACATTAAGAAAAAGACAGATAAAACTGAAATTTTAGTATTCACCTTTCTGATAAGCAAATCTTGTTTTTGGAAAAAGTTACTTTAAGTGCTAGAACATTAGAAATATTTTAATGACTATAAGATAAACTTCAAAAAAATTATTTTCATAGAAAATTATTATATTTCTAATACTATCAAGTTTATATAACAGTAACTTTTACATTCTATAACTATACAATATTAAAAATCATGATCTTTACAATCAAACAGACTTAAGTTCAAATCCTGGCCTTGGTCAAATTATTTGCTGTGTGCTCTCAAATGAACAAGTTACCATCTCCAAATCTGTAAAATGTATAAACTGGTGGTGAAATAGTATCTCTCTTACATGATTATTATAGAATTTAAGTTAAATAACATGTAAAAATACACTACATTGCCTAACAAATAGTATGCACTTAATACATGTTAGACAACACAATAATTACCTTATGTCCCAAAAAGATAGGCCATTTGGGACGTGATTTGTTTTTTGCTTAAATAGTAGTACTGAATAATAAAGATGTCTCCATATCTGACCTAAATGATACTTTCTAAATCGTAACAATCCCAGAAATGATAAACAATATATGAGCTCTTCAATGGCTCTACTTAACTAGAATGTTGCCTGACACATATAAGTGTTTATCAAAACTGCATTTTTATTTTTGAATCTTAAGGTATAAAGATTTAACTTAAAAAATACACATATACACACACAAATGCTAGTGGCTTTTTATAGCCCAAAAGTTTAACATTATTGATAACACTATGGCTCCCTATGCTCAGAAGACAGTGGTCAGACTCATGAAATTTTGTCATTCAACTGTAAGAGATCAAATTCTAGCCCAGTTGATTACCAGCTATGTGACCATGGGCAAGTTGTCTAAATTGTTTATGCCTTAGTTTTCTCACCTAATTCATAGGGTTGTTGTGATGAGTTAAAAATATGTAAAATGTTTAGAATAGTGCTTGATAAAATTAAGATGGAATATATGTTTTTATTATTATTGATTTGATGAATTCATCTCAGGAAATAAGTAAAATGCAAAGCATTAGCCTTAGCAATTAAAAGACCTAGGTACTAGTCTTTATCACCCAAAACCTCAGTTCTTAGATAAGTCACATGATTGTTCTGAAGTATAGCTATAATTATAAAACGCAACACACAATGACCTCAAAGTTCATTTATAAAAATAGAAAGAATATTAAAGTTACTATAAACTATGCAGTTCTCTACAGATGTTTAAATCACTACTATTAACTACATACAACTACATACACTTAGCACAAAAAATAAGTATGCTCTAGAACAGAACTCCCAAATGTTCTCAATGTTCTCTTGTTCATGGTGAAATTAGTAAAACTAAGCTCAATGTTCTCTGGTCCACAGTGAAATTAGAAAAACTAAGGCTACAATAGAGTTTTCCAATTATGAGAATATAATCTTTCCATTTTTGGAATAGAAAAATTTCCTTTACTTTATAAGACAGTGCTGATAATAAATTGTTAGTTTTATTTTTTAGAGACAGGGTCTTGTTATGTCACCCAGGCTAGGGCAGTGGCACAATCCTGGCTTACTGCATCTGAGCGCAAGCAATCCTCTGCTTCAGCCTCCCAAACAGCTGGGACTACAGGCACACACCACCGCACTTAGCTATTTTATTTTCTAATTTTTTGTAGAGACAGGATCTTGCTATGTTGCCTAGGATAGTCTCAAATTCCCAGTCTCTAGCCATCCTCCTGTCTCAGTCTCCCAAAGTACAGGGACTGCTGTCATGAGCCAGTGCACCCGGTCCAAATTGTACATTTGTAAAGAGTATATTCATCTAACAAAAAAAATTATCAGCCCTAGTTCTGAAAAATATTTCTGAACATTTTACAAATCTTTATAAAATCCTACAGTCCAGATACCACTGATCTAGTTGAGTGACTCTCAACTTTTCTTTTATCTTCACACCATTTCAATATGCAAAATATTCCCAATTTTTGATGGTCTAGGAATACAGTCTGCATTGTTACTCAATCAGCAGTAAATTAGAATCTCTACTCTGGCCTAGGGAGGTATTATAAATTAAAAACACTGCCTACAGATACCGATGTCTCCATCCTATTTGAAATTACTACCCGGACAAATTCAGGATAATGAAGTAAGAAAATAATATAATAGTCTCTTAGCAATTTTGAGTAATAAAATATTACACAGTGACATAATAGATCCAAAAGACACACCAATTAAATATAGTATTCATGTATTTCCATTACAGTGCAAAATATGCTAGTTAATTAGTGTCTAAACAAACTAAATAAATAAAGCAAACAGCACAGAAGCTCCCAATTGCCTATAAGTAACTGGTCCATATTAGTTGTCACTTAATATGACACCAAGCTGTCACAATTTAAACTCATCAACTATACCTGTCTCACCTTTTTCTACTTCCTATCCTATCTCCAGTTTATAATACAACCATACACCTCAAGTTTCCTTTGTGAAATGCTTTTCTTCTTTTTCTGACAAATTAAACTTGTTTCAAGATGCAATTTTTGCCCATGGCTCTGCAAAGTCTTCCCCTATACCCGGAGCACTTGGTTTGCTCTTCTTTCTTCCATAAGAATTCTTTTTTTTTTTTTTTTTTTTGAGTTGGAGTCTCACTCCATCGCCCAGACTGGAGTGTAGTGGCCGCTCCCGGCCACCGCAGCCTCGACCTGCTGGGTTCCGGCGATCCTTCCGCCTCAGCCTTCCAAGTAGCTGGAAGGCACACACTACAGGCACACACTACCACACCCGGATAATTTTTTGATTTATTGTAGAGATGAGGTCTCACCAAGTTGCCCAGGTGGGTCTCAAACCCGCGGGCTCAGGCAATCCACTCAACTCAGCCTCCCAAGGCGCGGGATTACAGGCTGAAGATTTTTTGTCTAACTCCAGAGTAAATACCCACCACACAGTATAGCAAGGGCTCACATGGGTCTCTCTCCCCAAGAGGAACAATGAGTTATTTATCTCTATAATACTTATTAATAGAATGAAGCACTTAATGAATAAAACCTATGCTCATAAAAATAAGGTTGATCTGAGTGAAAATATTGCTTTTAATGTATAAGTTTATTTTCACAGTGTTTGAGACAATACCTGCAATGCAGCCTCTTCAAGAATTTCAAGATCTTCCTCTAATTCATTACCTGTTGTGCAAATGAAAAATTTTATGAAAACATGTCAATGTTTAGTTTAACTTTCTAGTCCCTTACATTCATTATACATTTTTCACAATTCTGCTATTCCAGATTGAAAGGATTTATCATTCTGGGCAAATCCTAGTGGCAAACACTTTAATATATAAGATATTTTCAGTGAGAATATAATCTACAATTCTCAAGGCAATATTCAAGAAGCTTCCATTGGATAATTGCCTAAGATATAATTATAAATTATAAATGTGCTTCTTAACTATTAGTGTATTTACTTTTTTGCCAAAAATGGAGGGAAACAATTATTCTGAATCTGAGCATTCATATTTTGGTTACCTTATGAAAGAGTTATACCTTTAGTAAATAACAGTGACTCATAGAAACCATAAGGGAGTCACTGTATCCTCTAGCCATTTTTTCCTTTATTGCGTAAAGAACATTTTACTTACTGACTTTTCTTTGATAGTTTAATTATGAAATGTTACTAGACTTGTTTAAGCAGAAATATTCCAACTGTACAGAAGTGTAAAACAAAAAATTTTACCTCTCTAGCCAGTATCATCTTCCTCTCAAAGATATCCAGTGTCAACAGTTTCCTATGTACTGTTCTAGAAACTGTGTGTGCAAAACATAAGTATGCGTGTGCCAACAGACACACACATAAACACACATATTTGTACATATATAAGATAATGTATGCAAAAATGGGACCCTCTTCTGCAACTTGCTTTTCTCACTTTATATAATTTGGACATCTTTCTTTGTCAGGCCACATAGGTCTGCTTTTTTTAACAGCTGCATAGACTCCCACTGAATGGCTAGCGCTGTTACTTGTTTAACCAATTCCCAACTGACAGACTTTCTGATTGCTTCTAGGTTTTACAATCACAAGCACTATTATATTAATTCATCCTTCAACGTACATTTTTTCGAGCATTTGTGCAAGTATGTATAAAATTTCTATGTCCAAAAATACATATATGTAAAATTTGAATGGCTATTGACAAATTTTTTTCAAAGAGCTTGCTACTAATTGTTCTTATATGAACAAATACAAGGTCTCATTTCCTCACATATACACCAATACTAAGTAGGAGAAAGGGAATTGAGAAGAATGAAAGAGACCAGGAAGAGAAAAAGGAATGGAGAAGAAGGAAAGGGCAGAGAAAGGGAAGGGAGGAAGAAAGGATAGAGTTGGAACGGTCTTAGAGGAAAGAGTCTTAGATAAAGAAGGATATAGATGGATTTCTGGGGGTGAGAATTAAAGAAATACAATAATAATACCTTTTAGTCCCAAATACTGTGAAAATAAAATGTTAAAACCATGTATAAACATTATAGAATTCATAGGCATTTTTATTTTCATCTTTACTCTCTTGATTATAAATTAATCTATATATTATACAAATTTGCTTCATATAAAAAAGTACCATTTCTATCACTGCCTCATCTCAGTTTGCTCCACACAAAAACTCTTCTAAAGAGCTATCTATATTCACACTGATTGCCCTTCCTTACTTTCCATACTCTTTCAATCCACTCTGTAGGGACTTTTAGTTCTCTCATTTTACATATATACATATATATATATATATATATATATATACACACACACACATAAAAAAGATAAAAGCACATATCTATATACTCTTATCTTCTTTTTTTATTTTAAAGATGTGGGGAACAATTTAGGTTTAGGTATACAAATGGTCACTGTGTAGGTAAAGTAAGTTTGGGCCTCACTTTGGTTCCCATCACCTGGTTTGAGATCAGATACTCTTATTAAAGAGGTGTCACCTCCTTCCCTCCCTCCCCTGGCAGCTTCTACTACTGCCAATCCCCCTTTCTTATAGTATTATGATAATTGTTCAGGATCCGCTTATGAGTGAGAACATGTGGTACTCAAAATATACCCAATTGCATATTAAAAACTAACACGTTTTCAAATTCAATGATAGATTTTAATTGATTAGAGCATGCAAAAATCCCATGAATATCCACCCTCCTGGTTATTCTTCTACTTCACTGGCTGCTCCTTCACAGTCTTATCTGCAGCTTCCTCTTCATGTTTTGTCCATCTTTGAAATTTTGATAAGTCCTAGGTTTAACTGTAGACTATCTTCTCTTTCTCATCTGTGTTTTCTAGCTCATATTTTATAAAGTCTCATGTCTTTAAATAAAAACTATGTTCAAATAACAGTTTTTTTATTTTTGAAGAAAGATAGATTTATCAAGGGAAAGACATGTTGTGAAGGGCATCACAGGCAGAACAACAATGAGGGTGCCTGTTGCTCAAATGACATTTCTTTCAACTTCCCCCTTGAGACCTAGACAATAAATATACAACTTTATATTTCCACTAGGATATTTGAGAAATAACTCAAACTTGTAGTTTAATACTGTATGTCCAATGCTTAACCCAGCGTCTGGCATATAGCATGTATATACATAAGAAGGGTGTGCATATGTGTGTATAAATTTTAAAAAAACCAGTATATTAAACAGTTATTGTTCATAAGTATATGTGACTGTAGAATTCATTATGCAGATTTATTTCAGACCTTTTATAATAAACATATTCTACTCTTAAAATTTAAAATAATTATCAACAAACACCTAGTACTTGACAACACTTACCAATAGGAAGGGCTAGATCCTTTTTCATCAAAGCTGCAGCACAAACCCCACCAAGATTGGCTAATTCTTTTTCCAACTGAATGACTCCCTATAGAATTACATAAGAGTTGCTGCTTTAACAATGTTTAAAAGATAATATGAATTATCAACAAAATGTGATGCAAATTAAAGCATTAGTTGTGAAAGTCAAAGCAAGCATGTGAAGCTAATGGTTAAACTGAGAGTGAAAGAGATTCAAAATTATGATTATGTCTCAGGGTGGTTATAAAGGTTCAGGTTTACAGGTTTGTTGACCAAATAATTTCTCATTCATTACTTTGAAGAAAGATGGTCAGCTTGGACCTTGGTTTTATTTCATTGGATGATTTAAAATATTTAGACAAGATGTTACAATGTTAGTCCTTTTGTGAAATCAGGTAACATTATTTACTCAGAAAGGTATATACAGCCAGCCGCCTGGGCAGATTCAGGGCAGTAATAATTATACTTCAAAGGCTACTTCAGAGGGCTATGTTTTTAAAATTCCATTCTCCTTATGAATTAAAAATAGCAAAAACAAACCACTGCACACAATTAAACTATAAAATGTTTTGACTCACATACTCTTAGCTTAAAATCAATTTCAGACTTTTAAAATAAAGGCAACAATGCAAATTAAGTCAACAGTAGTCTCTAGAAATACATTCTTCCTTAATAGAATGAAAAGATAACAAAAGGATATATATTCATTCTTACCTCATCAGGTCCAGGGCTAAATTCATATCCAATTGCAAAACACTTGAAACCATAGAAAGAAGCTTTGTCATCTTTCACATAATCTGATGCAGTCTCCAATGAAAAAAGGGTCTCATTTCCTAAACAAACAAACAACAACAAAAAAAATTACCAGAAATGAGTTCAAAATCTCAAACAACTTTCTTAATATTTCCCTCTCTTTAGTCCAACTCAAGATAGGTAGCAATACAAATCAGATACAAATAGTCTAAATTTGGGGGGAAGAAGGTTTATCCTCTATTTGCTCAGACAGTGCTAAAAACAACACAAACAGGATCAAGTGAATTGTTAACTTTCTTTATAATCAAACTCTTCTTCTTAAACAAAACCCCTAGTTAAGTTACATGGGCAATCGTTTTTTAGTTATCTGGTTATCTGTCAATTATTGAGGTAACCTAGGTTAGGTTTTTCTGTTTCAAAGTAGGCAATCCTCTACCCTGGCATTTGGCTTTCTCTAAACTTTTTACAAACAAAGGCAGTTTAAAGTAGAAAAAAGTTTTGGAACTCAAATTGGCTCTTAGTTTGAAGGATCACAAGAGTAGTTATGGATAATAGATTAAAAATACAACAGACAACACATAATTTTAAAATTCTAACTGAAGTAACTTTCTTTTTAAGGAAAACATAAATACCAGCAATATAAGTGCACTTGTGTGCTCTCTCTCTCTCTCTCTCTCTCTCTCTCTCACACACACACACACACACACACACACACACACCCTCAGGAAAACTGAAATGATCACTTAAACACAGCTCAGAAGGGGGTTCGTGAATTCTCTTGAGAGGAAGGACTTGAGTACCTAGTTAAGTTCTCAAAATTTACCACTTCCTGGAATATATAGATTGAATCCATATTTTTCTACAGTTTGGTTGCAACTACAAAGACAGTCATTCCTCATTATTAACACTCTGCTCTGATCAAGCTAATATTTTTTCACAAATTCCTTAAAACAGTCTCTCCTTCAAAACTTGGATTAGGCTGTGCCCCTTACCCAGGCCATCTTGTTTATTTCTCAACTGCAATCTGAATACACAGGAGGTCTTTCATAAGTTCCTTTAAAACTTTGACAAATATTTTTAGTGATGTAGCCCTACTGAATATACATAAAAGCACATATTTTACCATATAAACAGAAAAGAAGAGCAAAAACTCACCTGGCAACACTAAAACCATAGTCGGCCACCCAGAGGATCCCGAAAACTTCTTTAATTCTATCCATGAATTAAGATTTTCATGAACAGATGTCAATTTTGGTCCATATCCTGAATTTTGAATGGTTCTGACAGGAATCAACAAACGTAGGACATCCTCTGACTGTGCAGTGCCACACTGAGGGTCAAATTCTATTGTCATCCACCTGACACATTCTGGGAATGTCACCTGAGGTCAACAGGCAAGAGGACATGAATAAACACACATACATACCTGCATCTATATACGTGTGTATGCCTGTGCTTTTACTGAATGACACAACAGAAGGATAAACTACAAAACTAAAATAAAACAAAATATTACCTATGATAGAGAAGGAGGGAACAGAATGGAGGAGATAGAAATAAAAGCTAGATTTGTTTTATAGATTTGACTTCAGACTATAATTATTTTAAAAATTATAAAACAAAACCCAAATTTAAAAAGCAATTCCTAAAGATCTAAAACAAAGTAAAAACAAATGACCCAAAATGTATATCCAATTAGTGTATAATCACACAGAGAGGGATTATTCCAACTTACTTTAAAAGAGTAATTGAACCCATCAAATTACCAACATCATTTTTCACAGACCTGGAAATGACAATACAGAAATTCACATGGAAACAGAAAAGAACACGAATAGCCAAAACAATCCTCAGCAAAACGAGCAAACTGGAAGGCATCACCCTTCCATACTTTAAACTTTATTATAAACTTACAGTAACCAAGATGGTATGGTATTGGTACAGGAAAAGGCACATAAACCAGTGGAACAGGACAGAGATTCTGGAAGGAAACAGTCCCTCAACCCCAACTCACCTTCCACAAAGTCAACAACAACAATCACTGGGGAAAGGAGATCATATTTAGCAAATGTTGCTGGGAAAACTGGCTGACCTCATGAAGAGGAATGAAGCTGAACCCCTACTTATTACCATATACAAATATCATCTCAAAAGAGATCAAAGACCCAAAAGTAAAACCTCAAACTGTGAGAATCCTAAGAGAAAACGCAGGAAACTTCCTTAGGCACATTGGAGTAGGCAGCAAATTCTTGACCAAGTCCCCAAAAGCGAATGCCATAAAAACTAAGTTAGTCAAGTGGGACCTCATTAAACTGAAAAGCGTTTGCACAGCAAAAGAAACCATGAAGAGAGTAAGCAGACAACCCACAGAATGGGAAAAAATATTTGCAAATCATGCATCTGACAAAGGTCTAACATGGAGGATCTACAAGTAACTCAAACGAAGTGAAAGGAAAAAAATAACCCCATTAAAAAGTTGGCAAAGGACATGAATTGATACTTATCAAAAGATGAAATACAAGCAGCCAACAGACACATGAAAAAATACTCAGCCTCATTAATTGTCAGAGAAATGCAAATCAGAACTACAATGAGATACCACCTAACTCTGATAAGGATGCCTATCATTAGTAAGTCAAAAAACAACAGGTGCTGGTGCAGGTATGGAGAAAAGGGAACATTTCCACACTGTTGATGAGAGTACAAGCTAGTTCAACTTCTATGGAAAGCAGTGTGGTGATTCCTAAAAGCCTCTCCTGGGAATATACAGAAAGAACGTGAATCATTGTATCACAAAAGACACATGCACATGCATGTTTACTGCCGCACTATTCACAATAGCAAAAACATCAAACCAACCCTGCTGCCCATCAAAAGAAAATGTGGTATATATACATGATGGAATATTATGTAACCACAAAGAATAACAAAATCATGGACTGTGCAGCAACTTGGTTGCAACTGGAGCCCATCATACTAAATAAACTGTCACAGAAACAAAGAACTGAATACCCCATATTCTCACTCATAAGTGGACCCTGAACACTAGTCATATTAGCACAAGGGTGGGATTGGCAGTCACAGGGCTAGGGAAGGAAGGGAGGGAGAATTTTGGGGGGAATGTGACAACACAAAGGGTACCTGGTCCACTACCAGGGGAACTGAGGGGCAGTTGGAAGCTCAAACTCCACCTGCAAGTAGCCTACTTATGTAGCTAATCCTCACTTGTACCCCAAAACTCTTAATTAAAAAAAATTAAAAAACAAAACAAAACAGTAATTGATCATTCTAGCTTACTTTAAAACACAGTAATTTGACCACACATCTTAGGTGAGATATACCCAAAGGACAAAACACACACACATGCACTCATACAAACAAAGCAAATGAATAATTAAGTGATTTTCTAATTGCAATATTCCCAGTATCATTGATAACAGCAATTTATATGTAAGGAAATGGCGATTCAAGTGTCCCTGTGGTCCTTATTTTGAATTAGTATCAAAATAAAATCATAAAGTATTTTTTCTTTAAGAAATTACATATACACATGAATGTATCTATACATAAATATATATGGATATACATGAATGTACATATATATAAAAATGATATACATGTGTATATCAATATATGTGTGTATATGTATAAAATAAATTAGAGCACTTTGAAAAAATGACTGGTTCCAAATCTGAGGCAGGAAAACATTTATGATGTGCCTGGAACACCTCATCTCACTAGAGGGCAAGGAAGCCAGGAATGAATATAAGCAGTGTGTCTAAAGGACCCAGTAGGTAAGCTGAAGAGGATATCATTCAACAAAGATATATGTTCATTTCTTCAACAAATAAAATTCAAGGGAACAAAAAAGAGGGATAAAAGGGGATCCATAGGTTTAAAGGGATTTAAGATTAAAGAGGACTTAGATTTAACCAATTGCAACGTATGGCTCTGCTTTGGATACGAATTCAAAAAACTATAAAAATTTGCATGACATTGGACAACATTAAAAAATTGTTTTTCTGATGCAAGAATATTATGGATATTTTAAGGGCCCTTTTATTTTGGAGATATACATAAGGAGTTATGAATGCTTTAAAACAACATCGGAGGGAAGGAAGCAGGTAAAAAAAAAAGTTGGCAAGATTTGAAAACTGTTGAATTTGGGATGATGAAAAATGGGGTGCACTGTACCAGTCTGCTTATGTTTTTATACTTAATATTTTCTACAATAAAAAGTTGAATATTTTCCAAGCAAACAAAACATAAATTTATAATTAAATTGGTGAAGTGGATGACTCCTTTTCCTCCTATAAATACATGGTACAACTTAAAGAAACAAAGAATAAGAATTTTGAGTACTCTATAATAATAACATTTTAATTTATAAATGTAATTTTTTTTTACATTACGTATAGTAGAATACTTCGAATCCTACCTTGGGTATGCAAATTTTCAGAGCTCAAGGTGAGGAACGAATAGTGTCAGTTCAAATATATGATTTAAAATTTATAATGTTTATATCCACTACCATTACAAAATACATGAAATTAGCATTATATAATGTGCTATATTTGTAAAAAGATTTCAGAACAACTCTCATAAACCTAGAACACTTTATACTCTTTTTAAGGTGAAAATTCTATCTTAAACCCTTTTGTATGTCCAACACTGCCTAACCACCTGCTGAATCCTATATTAAATACTATAAAGAAGTCATACTTTTGAATACAGGCAAAGTTGTCTTTAAGATATCATTAGAGAACCTCAAAGCACTTTTTTAAAAGTTAAATTCGCACTAAGAATCAGTGCCTACCTTGTAATGCATCACACAGGCAGGTTTATATGGGTGCTCACTCTCTATGACAGCATAGTGGTTAGAAGTTGTACAAGCAGAGAGGCCTTGTTCAGGCTGGTTTCCTGTGGTGCTATCTGTTGACTGATTAGGGTTGAAGGCAGGGGGTGCGTACTTTTGATTCAAAACGGCTACTGATGGAAGCAATTGTTGGACAAGGCCAAAGACTTCTACAGCCACCTAGTATACATATAAAAATGATTAAATAAGAAAATAAATGTGAAAGCAGTTTTAAAGTTATGAATTATTATAATTGTTATTTATCCTCATGAATAACAATTTCCATCTAGAGTTTCTGCTAGCTAAGTTTTTGTTCAAAGAGAACTGTTCTGGGTTTTTGTTCAAAGAACTACTCTACAGATAAAAAAAGATTTCTCTTATATGTCTTAGATGTTATATGAAAATAACATAGTCTATATTTTTGCTTTCTTTTGACCTGAAGTAAATTAGGTTTTACTCAATATTTAACTATGCCAAAGAATTAACAGTTTATGATTTCTTCCATGCATGGACTATTTCACTATTTTAAAACACTCCTATCTTTTTACATTGTTATTGTTATTTAAGATGGAGAAGATCTGGCATCAATCTCATAAATTTTTTAAAATCTCAGTTAACTTAATCATTCCTCATATATATTTCTAAAATATATTTCTCATTCCCAAATTCTTCAAATGTAAAGCCAGTATGTAAGTATAGTAATCCAGTAAAAAATATTAACAACAGAGCTTTAACTAATAGTTTCTACCATTTAACATGGCTATTTCCTCTTGACATATATAATCCAGATGCCTCAAGGATTAAAGTATTTTTAAAGACACAAAACCTAGAAATAGATTTTTAAAAATTCAAGTTATAGCATTAAATTACACACCTTGGGAATAGCAGCAGCTACTGGTCCTATGTAGGCTATAATAAGGGGAAGCAGCATGGAAAACAGACTGGAAGAACTGAGCAGTTCTGGAATGTCATCAGCTAAAAGAGGGATTAAAACCATAGTTAGAAAGTAATTTCATTGTACTGTACACATGCCACACTAAGCCTATGTTCTGTTCTCTTGAGCAAAATTATAGTTCACACGGAGTGGTTTTAAAGGACCTGGTACTATTCTAAGGGTTTTATGTACATGTGCTATCTCTGCTTATCACCATAATAAGATACTTTTATTATTTCCATTTTTTAGAAGGGAAATCAAGGCACATAGTGTGTAAGTATTTTACCCAAAATACTTAACGTGTATTAAGTGTTTGTACCTGATAACTAATGGGGCCAGGATTAGAACTAGGGTAATGGAGCCATGATTTTAAAGTGCTATTCTGGAAGCAAACATGGCTCTATGAGTGACATTAGGCAAATTATTTAATCTGTAACACAGGATAATAACAGTATTTCCCTCATTTGGGTGTTGTAGAAATTAAATGAGTTAATATATATGAAACACTCAGGCCAATGCCTGCGCATACAAAGCATGCCAAAAATGTTTGCTGTTATTAAGTTATACTGCCTTCTATTTTGCTTATAAAACTTTTAGTCATTTATCCAGGAACATGGTGCTGGAAAGAAAAGTTGAGTCTAGACTATGAAAACCATTATATTATAGGCCAATTATCCCCCTCCAATACAGGTTTCCAGATCTGCTGTTGCATCAGAATATGCTGGGTGCTTATATAAAAAATACAGTTTCTGTTTAGCCTAAGCTCCTGAAAACAGAAAGAAATATTCTTTCTTTGTAACAAGCTTTCCAGGTGATTCTGATGTGAAACTGGGCTGAGGAATGAATGCCATAGATAACAGTAAGGGGATGAGAACGACAGTAAAATGTTTTCTAATGATAACTCTGCTGCCACTGTGGAAGCTGACTAGATAAGTAGATGAGAAATGGGGAAAAGGTGGCATTTTGAGATTATTAGGACATTATCCAACCATTAAAAGGACATGCACATGCACCATGGCAGCCTAAACTATGGCAGTGGGAGGATTGAAAGGGGAGAATACAAACTGGAGAGTTTCCAGAGGAAGAATTTACAGAACTGAATTTAGACAAGAGAATCTGGAAGACATTTAGGATTACCCAGACCTTTGGACAAACAGCAATATATTACTGGAAACAGAACAGAGAGAAAGAAAAAGCTTTGTGACAACTAAAAGAAGAATGCAGAAAAAAGTTTAACCAAGATGCAATTTTTCTCTTATTAAAGAGAAAATGAGAATATCAGATAATTGCTTTGAACATTCTAAAAAATACTGCATTAAGAGTTTGGAGAGTATGACTTATCCAAAATAAACGAGTGTGTAGAGCTATAATGAAGAAAACACTTCAGAACTCTAAAAGTTGGTTCCTTGTCAATAATTCTGTGCACAGTTAGGGAATAAAGAATCCAAAATATGACCACTGAGAAAGAAAAAGTAGAGACTTACCATCCACAGCAAGAGCTCTGTGCAAGAGGTCTTTAGCAGCTCGAACGACAGTGCTCACCACAGAGAGAGCTCTGCTACAGTTTTTATCTTCTTCATTGGCTTTACTCAGAAGTTGGGATTGTAAATCTCCATCAAATTCACTCCTGTAACATGAATAAAGCATGAACTTATTTTACCATGGTAAGAAAAATGTGATCTAACACTAAAATTATATCTAGATAAGAGCTCATTGAATTTATAGTTAAAAAAAGCTAATGTAAAATTTAAAAAGTAAATATGTAATATATAATTTCAAGAAGTGATAAAAGCTTTGAGGAAAAATAAAGCAGCAAAGAGCATGAAGTAAAGGGTGTTCTTTATTTATTTATTTATTTTTATTGTGAAGTCGTGGGGTACAGTTAAGGGTTAGGTATACAATTGCGTTTCATTCAGAAACCCTGTTGATATGGGGTGTTTCCCCGTTCCCAGACAGATATTTGCTACTGTTAATCCCATCTCCCTCCCCCCACCATAGTTTCCCAGTACAGTCAGTCATTTTCGTATAGTATTGCATTGGATGTTTAAGGTCCATTATATGAGTGAGAACATGTGATACTCGGATCTCTGTTTCTGTGAGAGGTCACAATAACCCTAGTAACAGTATGCCTAGATGTTCAAGGGTTTTTATCAAGAAGGGGTGCGGGATTTTATCAAAAGCTTTTTCTGCATCTAATGATATAATCATGTGGTTTTTGTTTTGACATCTGTTGATGTATTTAATAACATTTATGGTTTTATGAATGTTGAACCAGCCTTGCATCCCAGGAATGAAGCCTACTTGGTCATGATGGATGATTTTTGAGATGTATTGCTGAATCCGGTTTGCTAGGATCTTGTTGAGAATTTTAGCATCTAGGATCTTGTTGAGAATTTTAGCATCTATGTTCATCAAAGATATTGGCCTGTAGTTCCCTTTCTTTGCTGGATCTTTACCTGGCTTGGGTATCAATGTGATGTTGGCTTCGTAAAATGATTTGGGGAGCGTTCCATCTTTTTCAATCACCTGGAATACCTTCAGTAGGATTGGTATCAGCTCCTCCTTAAATGTCTTGTAGAATTCTGCTGGAAAGCCATCTGGTCCAGGGCTTTTTTTTGTAGGAAGTTTTCTTATTACGTAGTTGATTTCCTTGATTGTTATTGGTTTATTTAGGGTCTCAATTTCTTCTTGTTCCAACTTAGGTAGGTTGTGTGATGTCAGAAAGTCCTCCATTTCCTTAAGGTTTTCAAGTTTGTTTCCATACAAGTGTATGTAGTAGTCTCTAATGACCTTTTGTATTTCTTCAGGGTCAGATGTGACTTCATCTTTTGTGTTTCTGATTGTGCTTATTTGGTTTTTGTCTCATTTTTTCTTGGTCAGTCTAGCTAGGGGACCATCAATCTTGTTTATTCTTTCGAAGAACCAGCTTTTTGTTTCATTGATTTTTTCTATTATCTTTTTGTCTTCTATGTCCTGGATTTGGGCTTTTATTTTGGGATCTGGATTCTTCTGCTGAAATTAGGGTTTTTGTGGTCTTGCTTTTCCAGCTTCTTTAGGTGGCTTGTTAGGTTGTTAATTTCTGTTCCTTCCATTTTCCTCATGTGTGTTTGTAGGGATATAAATTCCCCTCTTATTACAGCTTTTAAGGCATCCCAGAGATTTTGGTAAGATGTTTCTTCATTTTCATTTGTTTCCAGGTATCTTTTGATCTCTGTTTTGATGTCATCATTGACCCAGGAGTTATTTAGCATCATGCTGTTTAGTGTCCATTCTTTGTGAGTTTTGGGGGGACTTTGTTGGTGTCAATGTTTATTTTTATTCCACTGTGGTCCGAGAAGGTGCATGGTAGAATTTCAGTCCTTTTAAATTTGCTTATACTTGATTTGTGTCCAATTATGTGGTCGATCTTAGAATATGTTCCATGTGGTGATGAGTAGAATGTGTATTCTGTGGTCTTTGGGTGGAGTGTTCTATAGGTATCAATTAAGTCCATTTGGTCCAGAGTCTCATTGAGGTTCCGGATCTCCTTGCTGATTTTTTTGTCCTGATGATCTGTCTAGGGTTGTGAGTGGTGTATTAAAGTCTCCAGTTATTATGGTGTTAGAGTCAATGTCTTTCTTTAGTTTTCCTAGAAGTTGCTTTATGAATGTTGGCGCACCTATGTTGGGTGCATATATGTTTAGGATAGATATTTCTTGTTGATGGAATGAATCTTTTATCATTATATAATGGCCCTCTGTATCTTTTTTAATTTTTGATACCTTAAATGGTATTTTGTCTGAAATTAAGATTGCAACTCCTCCTTTCTTTTGTGTTCCATTCGCCTGAAAATTTGTTTCCCATCCTCTTACTTTGAGTCTGTATATGTCCTTTCTAGTGAGATGGGTCTCTTGAAGGCAGTATATTATTGCCCGGTGAATTTTATCCATTTTGTCATTCTATGTCTTTTCAGTGGTGTGTTTAGTCCATTCACATTCAGACTAATTATTGAAATGTGAGAGTTCGTCCCTATCATGGAGCTCTTATTTAGTTGTTGTTCTTTCACTTGGTTTTTTCTTTTTTCTTTTTTTTTTTTTTTTTTTGTCTTTCTTTTGGTTTTGGGGTTGGTTCGTGTATATTTTATTCGTTTCCCTATACTCTTGTGAAGAACATTGTTCTTTTTTCCTTTTCTCCTGTGTTTAGTACTTTCTTAAGTGTTTCATGTAGAGATGGTTTGGTGGCAGCATAAGTTCTTAGGGATTGGATATCTGGGAAAGATTTTAATTCTCCCTCACTGATGAAGCTTAGCTTGGCCAGGTAGGTTATTCTTGGTTGAAATTGTTTATCTTTTAGGACTTTGAAGATAGGGCTCCAAGCTCTCCTAGTCTGCAGGGTTTCTGCAGATAAATCTGCTGCTATTCTGATTAGTCTTCCATGGTAGGTGATCTGGTCTTTTTCTCTTGCTGCCTTTAGGATTTTTTATTTAGTGCCTACTTAATTTAGGCGAATTATTATGTGTCTAGGAGTTGGTCTTCTCATTTGTTGTCTTGCAGGGGTTCTCTGAATCTCTTGTGTTTGAATTTTTGCATCACTGATTAGATAAGGGAAGTTTTCTTGAATGATCTCATGGAAAGTTTGTTCCAATGTGGTCTCTGTTTCTCTTTCTGCCTCAGGGAGTCCGATTATTCTTTGGTTAGGCCTCTTGAGGTAGTCACTCATGTCTGTGTTTTTTATGAGTTTGGGTTATTTCTATATTTTGGTCCTCAATCTCTGAGATTCTTTCTTCTGCTTGGGTAATTCTGCTTTCCATGCTTATCAATTTGTTATTTATTTCATTCACAGTATTCTTTATTACTGTTATCTCAGATATCAGCTCCTTCCTAGTTTCTTCTTGTGTCTCCTCAATTCTTTTTAATCTCTCCATTATTATTTTGATATCTACATTTGCAGTTTAAGACCCTTCATTCTGGGGGCTTTTCATTGTTTGCATTCCAAAGTCAGTTTTCTCAGTGTCTGCTCTCCCAGGTATCTGGGAGAGACCCATACTCTTCTTTTGGCTTTTCTTCATTTCTGTAGATTTTTCTCCCTCTCCCCCTTTCCCTCCTCCTCTTCAATTCTGTTTTTGAGGGAAGGTAGGGTTGCTTTTATTTCTCTTCTGCAATGACCTGTTCTTCCTTATGAGGGTCTTCTGGCTTTGTTCACTTTTCCCTCTGCTTTACAGTCTGTCTATTCAGCAGTATGCAGTCTTGGTCCGTTCAGAGAATCTCACCAGTTCACCTATGCCGTCGCCATCTTGCCCGATCTCCAAGAGTGCTATTTTAAATAAGATCAGCGCTCTGAGGAACTGATATTTAACAAAGAGCCGAATTATGCAAAGAATGAGAGAAAAATTTCCAGGGCAAAGGGAACAGATTATAAGTTCAAGAAACAGAATGAAGACGAGTATGGCTGGAATGAAAGGAGAAAGAATGAAGGTGATAGGGTAGGAAGGGAAATAGGAGTCAAATCAAGTTTGTAGGCCTCAGTAACCACTTCACATTTTATATTGGCATGAGAGTAGAAAGCCATTAGGATTGGGGACAGGTAAAACTTGGTATGATTTATATTTTTATCAGATCACTTTGGCTGCATGTAGAGGACTGTAGAAGAGCAAGAGAAAAAGAAGGGAGACTAGTTTAGAGCCCATTACAGTTGGCAGGTAGAGGTCACAGTGGCTTGGACTAGAGGATTAATTATGGAAGTGATAGGAAAAGTAAGATTAAGAACATTTTCAAAATACAGCTGCTAGGACTTGATGCACTAGATGTACAGTGTGAGGGAAAGAGAGAAGTCAAGAATGACTCTTAAGGTGTTTGGCTGTGAATGAATGAAAGAATAATCTGGACACATTAAACCTAAGATGTCTACTAGCTAACTACATAGGAGAATGTGCAACATAGTGATTAAAAGTGTGTTGTCTAGAATCTGATTTCTTGCCTACAAGCTCCAGTACCATAATATACTAGAAGAGTGACTTTGGGCAAGTTATTTAACCACCTAATTCTGAATCTGTTAAAGTAGGGTAAGAAAAGTACCTACTCTCTAGGGATGCTGTGAGGACAAGCTGAAATAACACAGGTATCACTACCTGAGTAGAATCTATCTGATATTAATTTTAGGCATTTTACAAAAAGAAATCAATAAATTCCATTTAAATTAGAAATTTTTGCAGGTCAGAAATGATAAAGTAACAACAGTACTACGCCCAACATACAAAAATTTCCATGATATTAAAGAAATAATGGCAAAAAAATATTTTAAAGCATTCACCTTTGTAGTAATACTCAGTTTGTATATTAAAATTAGACTTCTTCATAACTGCGCAAGTGTGTGCTAAGGAGATACAGTGTATAATTTAATTACAGTCATCCAGTTAGCAATTTTACCTAGTAGTAAATCTCTATGTTCTACCACTGTAAAGCATTTCCCTCATCTCTAGCCATACACCAACCTGTAGTAGAGTATCTGAGGAATCTGTCCTCTGGTTTGGTTTGTGCCATTACTACTCAGGCTACAGGTGCTGAATGTAAATGTGACGCCATCAGGACACTGAACTGTAGTCATTCCTCCATCTCCATTGGCTGTACGGCTTCCATAGTTCCTCAAGCGCACGGCATATTTAACATTTTCCTTCACAATAAAAATGCAAAACATGTCTACACTTATTCATAATGTACAAAGGAACTCTAACAGTAAACTGGACAAATATACTGACATTCTCCATCATGTTTACAGATGTTGTTATTGAGTCAAACATGATGATAGCTAGCCTTTACTAAATGCCTACTGCATAACAGAAACTGTTGTAAATACTTCAAGAACTTTAATTAAATTAATCCTTGAAATGACCTTATGAGGTAAGTATAGTTTTTATCCCTGTTTTACAGATGAGTAATCTGAGGTACAGAGAGATTAAGTAACTTGCTCAACCTCACATAGCTACTAATTAACAGGACCAGGTTTGAACCACAAGCAGTATGACTGGTGCTTGCTCTTCATTACAATGCAAGAGTAACAGCCATAATAAGATTTTAAATATATAAGCAAATATTTTTTATTGATCTGTTTAACTTTTAAAACAATTTTAAATGTGAGGAAAAAAACATGGTGGCCCCATAATATTTTTTTTTAAAGAAACACTCAAGAGACAGAAACACATAGACAGACAGACATGAGAAAAAAATACCCCAAGAAAAAGTTGTCTAAAACATGATGCACTGTGTTTTGAAAATGTAAGCTATAGCTACTAAGGCTTTGTGATCCATAATATAAACTTCACAATGAAGGTTTTTTGGTTTTTCAGTACCTAAATTCTTTTTGATGAAGTCTCTGATAAACCTACCTTATCCAAAATTCTGTTCTACAATGGAATTTATTTTAAAAATACTTTAATTTTACTTTAACATTAATAACTAATGTGGTAAAATTTCTCCATTTTGCCCAATACTTACTTATTGTTAGAAAATTAATCTATCTAAAGTAATAACTTCATTAACAGTTAATAGTAACTATAAAGATCACTTATTTTTTAAATGAATTTTGGCACAATATGAGAAGAAAAGACATGGACTAATATGTCTTTCCATACTGTTCTAGACACAGAGGCAAGTGTTTTGTTTCCATTATTTAATTTAATGTCAACAACACTCCAATGTAGGTATTATTATTCCCAATCTACAGCTAACTCTCAAAGTGGTTAAGTGATGACTTGCCAGTGTCTTAAAGCTAATATGTGGAAAAGCAGATAGATATCCCAAGCTAGATCTGTTTGACTCCAAAAATCTAACATACTTCCTACTATTCCAGACTTTAAAAGATATTATGCAGAAACAGAATATAGAACAGTACAATATCAGGCACACAGTACACAGTCCATAAATATTTGAAACTCCACATAAAGGATAACTTTCAAATAGGTATGTCTAACAAAGAAAATTCAAGGAATATTTTTCACTATTTTTAACTACATGATAATACCTCTTATTTACAACAGCAACATATGGTTGACATTACCTTTAAAGGAACAACTTTGTCAAGTCTGATTTCAGCTATATCACTGGGTGAATCATCTGTTGTATATGTGCCTTTGACTAATTCTAGAGATGTCCATCTGTGGGAATGAGATGAATCTCCTGCATGTTCACTCTAACAACAACAAGAAAATTTAACAAGCTCTTAATTTTATTATGTGAACAATTTTGATTTATAACTCACTATTTTTAAAGTTTATTTTTTTGTATATAAAATTAACCATGAGTATTTCATACTAAAGAAAAAATTGAGGGTATTCTATTCCTTTTTATCTGATTTCCTGAGGAGACTACAGCATAAGTTAGCTTTTCTCTTTGATGACTTAAGCTACTTCCGCTTCTTCATAATAAGAGTGTTATATATAAGAGTGTTATAAAGCCTAATGAAGTAGGATCTAGAGACAGAGTGTTGTTTATTAGGAAATGAATGATTTACATGCTATCTTTAGTAAAATTTACATTTCAATAAAACTATGAATACTCAAGTACTTTAAATAACTTAGAGAACATAGAAAGGTAACAGCTAAATCAATCAATTAATACAGTCTTTACAAGGAATTACCCATTAGCAATTTATGACAAAATTGCTTAACCACTGCAACCTACTCAAGATCTGTAATCAGAGGCATAGCTAAATACTTTCTAGACTAATTCCATTTAAAATCTTTGCCTTTTTGAAAGTACAAAAAATACGAAGTAGGAGTGATCCAAGATGCCACTCAAGCAATCAGGTAAAATCATTCTCTCAATTTATTTAATGTTATCCACCTACAGTTGGTCTGCTAAACGCTCAAGGTTTAGACCCATTATATTATGACAACTTTAGTCCCAATACATAACCCACATAGAAGGAAAAACGTTGTAAGAGCGATACTTACATCGTCAACCAACACCTCTAATTCATATTCATGAATTCCTCCTCCTCCATAGACAGAGAAACCAACCACAACTATTCCAGGTTTGTCTACTGAAAAACAGATTGCATCAGGGGACCCATTCCCAGTGTTCCAACTTCTTCCTTGGCTTGTTTTTGTGAATCGGTTAGCACTAGCTTTCACAGAATGAAGAGAATTAAGTCCATCAACCTGTGAACAACAAAAGCAATTATAATAGTCTTTTATATACTTTTACAAAACTACCCTAAGGTTTCTAACAAGTTCAATAAAACAAGCCATACTTAATAAGTGGATATGGCACATTCTGTTAAGAGACTAACCCATAATAAAACTAGATTTTATTATTCTAAATTCACAAATCAATGTCACTTGACAGTATTTTCTCCTTTTAGTCACATTAAATGATACATTTAACTTATTTTACAATGCCAGAACTACAAACTTATGTTGTCAGTCATAATATATAAATGAATTATCACTCACTTTGAAAAGAGATGCCAAAATTTCACCAACATTCTAAAGAAGAGGCGGATTCAAGGTTCCCTTCTTCAACCAGACCATCTTACCTCTTACTTGTGAGTTTCAAAGTAAAACTTTGTTAAAAGAAAATGGATTGTATCCTAAGTTCAAATACTAATAATACATACAGCAATTTTTTTTATAACTTGGCATTCCATATTTGGAAAAAAAAAAAAAAAAAAAAAAAAAAAAATATATATATATATATATGCACAGCCACACTAGAGACTCATTAGAAAGGATCTGAAACTGCTCTTTTTACTTATAAAACCTGCTTCTAAATTAAGCTGGTGTAGAAATTTGAGAGACTAAATAGAGGAAAAAAATGGAAGTTTATGATTCTAGCAAGAATTATAAACTTATCTGAGAAGGAAAGAAGTATAGCTATCTAAGCCAGGACCTCTGGGAACTCCCAAGGTTGTACATTAGGCACCCTATAATTTTTGGCATTCCTTTTCTTGAGAAAGTTAAGTTCACATGGGATAACTCTTTAGCAAACTTTGGAAGAGACTCTATGCATTACAGAGTTTCTTGCATCCTCCAGGATCTAATTTTTTTTTTAAATGTTGTGGATTGAATGAATAAATTTATTAAAAAATTAAACATTTTCTGACAAGGGATCCCCTTAGGACAAAGTGAAAGCTAACCAAGAAACCTAGAAAGTAAGAAACCTAGGGTAAAACACTAAAATTTGTTAAATCAATCAGAAGTTCTAAAGGCTAAACTGTCACTAGGAATCAGCAGTGAGTGCAGACTGGATGTGTTGATTCAGAAGATGTTCTAAAATAAATCTGTAAGTTAAAAAAAAGCAAAGACTAGGGATTATAAAAGTAAAATATAGAAAAGAAGTTCCTTGACAAGAACTTGACAGCTGGGGTCACTGCATATATGCTGGTTATTAAGCATTCATTTGAATAATATAAGATATTTCACAACAAGACACGATTTTTAAAAGTAATCTACTATCGGGTTTATGGGGAAAAAAAACCAGAAACATTCACCAAATTCAATTTAAACATTCAGATATGTTACAAATCAGAGTAAGACAGTGAAATGGAGAAAAACAATGTTACTTTACAAAATGTAAAGGCACTTTTAAATGTTTTAAAGTGATTTTCTCAAACATATTTGATACTTTACAAATGTTGTAATAATGGCTGAACAAGTGCATCAGAGTGAATGTACTTAATGCCATCGAACTGTACACATAAAAATGACTAGAATTGCATTTTATACTATGTAAATTTTATACTATGTATATTTTATCAGTTTTTTAAAACCTGTGATATAGGTGAGATAAAATTATTATTTCCATTTTACATATGTATTTGTCTAGAGTCAGTCAAGTGGGCAGAGCCAAGGTTTAGAACCTCTTTACCACTTCCACACCACATGTTCATTAGCAGCTTGATTTCATCTGCCTTACATATCATCCAGCAATGAGTACTATTTTGGCTTTTACTGGGCCAAGGCAGTGGGGTTGTGTGGTGAGGCAGATAAGAACCCAGTCAAAGAGGAAAACATATATTTTAAATTACTGTGAATGATGGATAAATTGATGAGGAAGAGGAAGCAAATAAAAGCGGACAAGATGCTCAGGAGAGGGCTAGAAAAAAAAAGTTTGAAGAAATTATTTTTTTAAGGAAAAAAATGCAGTGAGACTGCTGACCCATTTTGAAGTGAGCTTCCCCAAAGCCAAAATATATGAAAAAGGAAACTATGTGAAAATGTGCTTGCTATCCAACCTAACAATATAACTTATTACCTCAGATCCCAAGGCTGATGCTGTGAGTTCACTGACAATACTAGCCAGCAGCCCACAGGTGTTAGAGACTAGGTGAGAGGAGAAGAGTTCATTTTCCCTCCTCAGGCTGTTCCTGACAGGTAGCACAACGATAACCAGCATCTTTTCCAGAACTTCACGGAAGCTTGTCATCCCTGAGATATTCTCTTCACTCTATGATACATGAGAAGGTAAGTTCCAGGGGTATTCCTTTATCTTCCTTCACATGAGTACTCAGTTGCAAAATTCCGTCATTCAAATGACACCCTATCAGACTTGAATTCAGACTTGAATCAGTTTATGTCTACAAATTTATACAGTTGTATGCTGAATCAATATATATACTTTTCACTTAGAAGTTCTTTTTTTTGAATTATTATCATCATAGGAATACTGCACATTTACAAGATGTTTTATGTTTTTATTAGTTTTGATTCATTTTGACACATTCACTTATTTACCTTTTCAGTCACAACCCTAAATGACAGAAAACTATTCTTTCCTTTTAAACAGCTTCTTCTATAGGATAAGATTCTAATCTGAGATGATTATTTTAGTATATTTAGAGGTAAAGCAGCTCCAAGTATTCTGTGCAAATCAATTTTCTAACAAAATTATTTCTGTATATACATGTTATTCCTATGTAGTTTTACAATTTCTACCGTATTTGATGTCCTAAGTGAAGATAAGAAAATGCCAAGCTCTCCCGATGGAAAATTTTTAAGAAAGAAAATTGAGTCCAATTAAAGACCAATGGAAAAATACTTTTTTTTTTTTTTTTTGAGTTGGAGTCTCACTCGATTGCCCAGACTAGAGTGCAGTGGCCGCTCCCGGCCACCGCAGCCTCTCCTGCTGAGCTCTGGCGATCCTTCCGCCTCAGCCTTCCAAGTAGCCAAAATTACAGGCATGCGCTACCATGCCCAGCTGATTTTTTGATTTATTGTAGAGATGAGGTCTTGCTGCCCAGGCGGGTCTCGAACCCGCGGACTCAGGCAATCCACTCACCTCAGCCTCCCAAAGGCGCGGGATTACAGGCTGAGCCACCGAGCCCGGCTGGAAAAATACTTTTATTTTCAGAAAAAAAAGATGATTAATGTAGCTGATATCCAGCATAAAAATTATTTATCCTCTTTATCATCCTCTCTGCTAATCCACTGTAGACAGAGAACAAATAATTTAATCTCATGAGGAGCCAATTGTGACCAATGAGATTTTCCATTTTACTATGAACTAAAAAAGAAAAAAAACTCAAACAACATGGGATCTAGTTCCAGTTCTGTTTTAATAGTGCTTCAACTTCATTTGTGAAATCAGGAAAACTATTTGCTATGATTCATTTATCAAAAAAGCCTTGTTACCAAGAAAGCAAGTTCTTCTACCATTTTTATATTCCACATTGTTTTACAAGATACTAAATGTACAGCAAATTCAACAGATGTCATAAAATCATAAAATCTCAAGATGGAGAGGGACCTTAAAGTTAAATCAAATAAGTAAATGAATACAGTTTCAATCCATTTGGAAATTAAGTAACTTTTCCATTAAAATCATCATGAATAGAATTGTGTATCCCTCTCTGCTTCTTTCCTAACGAACAATTTTAAACTGAAACACAAAAGTCACTTAGAGATTATCTTTCATTTTTAAGTAATTTCTATTATCATTTGAATAAAATTACTATAAAATTTTAGTTAATTTCTTATGCAATTACTTTTTCTATATTTAAAATAATCATTCTTGATTTTCTTAAAACTCTAGCTCTTTTATTCCTTATATCTTTTCATTCTCCTGGAACTTTACTTCCTGAAACATTCAATCCCCAATTGTACTCCATAAGTAAAAATCTTGTGGGGCAGTGGGGGAGTGGGGTAATTTATTTATTTTTGTTTGCTTAGTTCCTAATTTGTAGTTGACAAGATTAATATTAAAAGCTTCCCATATAACCTGAATACGAAGTTAATAGTTATTATAATATGTTTTTTGTATTGAAAGATAAAGAAAATTATCCCACTGGCCACTAACATTTTTTAAACATGTACTCTTTCTTATTCACTAGGATAGGGAATGCAAGCTAACACTAGCTTCCGAAATAGTAGTGTAACAAACCTTTATCATACTTTCCTTTGACTTAAGAATTTTTCTTCCCTAAAGATTTATACTGGGAAATTAATCATAGATATGCATGAAAATTTAGTCAATGATATTTTCAGCAGTATTGTTTAAAGTACTGAAATATGGTGAATAATCTAAATTGATTAAATATATTATGCTACACTCAAATAGTAGAAGGTCATAATGTTCATTTAAAAAAGTGAGAAAATATATACTAGTCAGGACATATTTTCATAAACCATTATTAATATAGACAAACAAATACACAACTATTAATTATTGACAAGCATTAAATAGTTGTCAAAAAATGTTTTTAAAATTTTTTTTAAAAATTACTATTTAAAAAAACACTAAAGGAAATTCTGAAAGAAAAACACCAGATTACCCATAACTTTATCATGCAGGCATTATTTTCATTTCTCATTATTCACTTCTAATCAACAGCCTTCTGTATATGTATTTTACATAGTCATCATTGTGTATGTGTGTGTGTATATATATATATATATATATATATATATATACACACTTTCGTTCTTGATTTTTGATTAAAATTTTTTTTTAACTTTTGCCTGTTATTGCAAATATTACTTATTTGTAATGGTTGAATTATATTCTATCAAGTTGATATACTCAAATTCAGCTACTTCACTTAATGAACATTTAGGGTTCTGATAAAAGTTTCTAATTTTTCTCTTTACTATAATATGCACAGCTTTAGTCTTTCAATTATTCCCTTAGACAGTTTTTTGTGAACATACTCATAGTGCATAATAGTGAACTGACAATTTACCTTCTAAAGATACCTCCTAGCTTATAGACCCACAATTCAAGGACTGTATTTTTTGCACTGCTGTCTCAACCAGCACCTAATTAAAATCCCAGTAAATAGTAGGTATGTAATAAATATTTACTAAAAGATTGAAAGAATTATTTAGACTAAGTACATAATGCTATGACTAGTTTATAAGCTTAGTATGTCTCCTCATACTCACCAGCACAGAAATTTAGAAGAAAAAAAACTATTTTTCCTAATTTTTTAGAACTACATTAATTCCTCAGCATTACTTAATTCACATTTAATTACTAGTAAGGTTGAAATTTTCCTGGCTTCCTCTCTTATATTTACTTTTATTATTTCTACTGAGATCTTGCAAATATATTACATTAACTCACTGCAAATTTCCTTCCATTCTGCTATTATCCTTTTTTGTTTCTATATGTTATTGAAATTTTCTTCATTAATTTTCTGTTGTTTTGGTCAACATAATTAGATGTACATAATCAGAATAACTTCTATTTTCTACTCATCAACTGTAGCAATTAATACGGTTTTATGTGTTAATTTTTCTCTATAGTACTATCTAATAAAACAGAGGCAGTTATTAAGAATGCTCCCTACACCTATTGTTTTACAGTGCTATTTTAACATACCAAAATGTTATTCAGAAGATATTCTAAAAATTCAATATTTCCTTTTCTATCTTAGAAATCTAAAAGACTATATCAGAATATAAAGGATTGCTTATGGTATCCACAACTTACTTCCAAGTGATTTAGCAAAAAACAAATATGCAGCTATTCATTATATCACTCTCCAATTTTTAATTATTCAAAACATCAGAGAAAAAAGACTGCTTATTTTATATTTACACTGAAAATTTAAATATATTTCATAATAGCTTATGAAATAGATTATTATTTTTCATTTGTTAAGCAATCATTTGGTAAATACACTTGCCAATATAGAAGAATAAGCACCAAGCTAAATATACCTCCATTTACAGTTTTATTGCTTCATTACAAAAGAGATTTCAGAAGAAGACCTACCTGGCTGAGTTTTTCCATATGTGCCACCAAAAGGGGGAAACGATGAACAAGTGTTGAGTCGTTCTCTGTGCTAACTTGTTTAACAATGGATCGTAGGAGGACTTCTCCATCATATGCAATAGGGAAGATAGAAGTCAGCTTAACAGAAGTGTGACACAGAGCAGACATAACAGCTGCAAGGAGTCGGCTACTTGAAGTTTTGAAGTTTGCTTCTTGAATGTCCTTTTAAAAACAAAAACAGGCCCCACCACCACCAAAGAAATACTGCATCAGTATAATCCAAGTTCCTGAATGCATAAAAGGTAAAACAACTACTTAAATCATGCCAACATTTTCTGTCACTTGGTCATTTAAGGCGTTTTGTTATAGAATACTGTATCGATACTTTAAAACACAATTGCTTAAGTTACTATTCAATGAAGATGGATAATTAAGTAGTATGGTCAAGAAAAATCATTCTGCTCTTCTCTAGTAAATTAGAATTTATATATACTTACATATCTTCACAATAATAATCCTCTCTGGCATTGTTTCAAAGGGAGACACTAAAGACCTCAATTAGAATATATCTGAGCCGGGCTCAGTGGCTCAGCCTGTAATCCCGCGCCTTTGGGAGGCTGAGGTGAGTGGATTGCCTGAGCCCGCGGATTTGAGACCCGCCTGGGCAGCGAGACCTCACCTCTACAATAAATAAAAAAATCAGCCGGGCATGGTAGCGCATGCCTGTAATTCCGGCTACTTGGAAGGGTGAGGCGGAAGGATCGCCGGAGCCCAGCAGGTCGAGGCTGCGGTGGCCGAAAGCGGCCACTGCACTCCAGTCTGGGAGACAGAGTGAGACTCCAACTCAAAAAAAAAAAAAAAAAAGAATACATCTAAGACAATTTCATCAGCACTGAAACTATTTTGTTCAAACAGTAAATGATACAAGTTATATACAAATTATTCTGTACTATTATAATCACATTCACTAAGGTCACAAAATTATGTAATCACATTCCATAGTTTATCCAGAAAAATTAGTAGCACACTGAAACAATTTTATAACAAAGAATTAAAAGCTTAGCAACACAGGATATTTTAACTCACAAAAGTCGAGTAACCGCTACTTAGTGCATCAAACATCTGCATTACAAAGTCAAGCATAAAAGCAGAGCAACTTTCCATATGGTAAACCAGTGTTTGCAAAATCTACCTGTTACTTAGCACAGAAAGAAAAACCAACAGCCAGACAGAAAAGGTTGAGAGAGAGACGGTAATTAAGTTATGCATTAGTCCAGGCATAATATTGTCCCTGGAAACTGGGTGGCAAAATACACTATCCTGCTACATGAATCCAAAGTCCTAGGTGATGGCAGTGAATTTTTTGGGGGGCAGTAGCGGTGACTAGAAATTATGGTACAATGTCGAAAAGAAGTGAAAGCAGACACCTTGTGCCTTGTTTCCAAACTTAGGGGAGCAGTCGGTATTTCACCATTAAGTAGGAAGTTAGTTGTAGTTTTTTGGTAGATATCCTTTATCAGATTGGGGAAGTTTCCTTACATCCTAGTTTGCTGAGAAGTTTCTATCACTGAGTAACTCCTAATTGTATCAAACATTTTTTTTCCTGCAGTTATGAAGAGGATCATACAATTTGCCTTCTTTATTCAGAGAATTACACTGGTGAATGATGAATTACATTGATTTTCCAATGTTAAACTAACATTTCTAGAATAAATCCCCCTTAGTCATGATATATTACTTATATTGACAGACTTGGTTTGATAATATTTTTAAGAACTTTTAGGTTTCTGACATCCATCTGTAATTTTTTTCTTGTGATAGCTTTGTTAGGCTTTGGTAGCAGCATAAGGCTAATAATCTCATAAAACTCATAAAATTTTTATATATTTTCTATATTTCTATATACTTCTGTATTTTCTGAAAGAATCTGTAAAAGATTGATATTATTTCTTTCTTTAATAATTAATAGGATTCATTAATGACAATATCTGGACCTGAAACTTTCTTCGTGGAAAAGTTTCTGGTAATAAATTCAAATTTTTTTAATTGTGAAAAATACAAGGCAATTCAGATTTTTCTATTTCTAGTGTCAGTTTTGGTTAAGTTGTATTTTTCAAGGAATTTTTCAACTTCCTCTAAAGCAGTAAAATTTATTGGGGTAAAGTCATCCATAATTTTCCCTTATTATCATCATTTTCTAATGCCAGTAGGATCTATAGTGATATATCCTATACCATTTATGATAATGGCAGTTCATGTCCTCACTTTCTCTCTCAATCTGGCTTACTAGGAGTAATCTTTTTTTTCTTCAAAGAACCAGTCTTTAGCTTTGTTAATTTTTTCTATGTTCTATTTTCTATGTTCTATTTTTGCTTTTATCTTTATTATTTACCTCCTTCTTTTTACTTTGAGTTTGACTGCATTTTCTCTGGCTTCTTAAGGTAGAAGCTTAGATCCCTGAATTTTAAATCGTTCTTCTTCTTTGTGCAAGCACTTAAAGTAATAAAGCTCTCTCTAAGCAATGCTTTAGTGACATCCCACGAATTCTTGACATTACATTTTTATCTTTCCATATGAAATATTTTTAAATTTATTTTATGACTTATTTTGGAGTTGGCTACTTAGAAGTGTTGTCTATTTTCCAAATACATGGTGCTTTTCTCATTATCTTTTGTTATTAATTTATAATTTAATTTTATGTGGTTTGAAAACACATTCTTTAAGATTTTAATCTTTTGAAATGTGCTAAGATTTATTTTATGGCCTACAAAATGACCTATCTTGGTGAACACCCCATGTGTACTTGAAAAGAAATGTATTCTACATTTTCACATTCTGTTTCATAAATGTCAATCAGATCAAGGTACTAAATAGTGTTATTCAAATATGGATCCCTGATTTTTTTTTTTTTTTGTCTAGCTCTTTTAATTACTGAAAGGTGAATGCTGAAATCTTCAAACATCAATGTGAATTTGTCTATTTACCGCCTGCAGTTATGTCAGTGGAGATTTTCTCCCCTTCAGGTGTTTTGAAACTCTGTAATTTGGTGCACATATATTTACAAAGGTTATAGTTTTTTCATGAATGACTGATGGGAGGATGACTGTTCACTCAGTTCTCTCTCCTTTCTGTTCTGGCAAACAAGAGTGGCAGGTGCCTCCAAGTGATGTCCTTGCTCTCAAATGCCCACTTGATGCTCTTTCCTTCTCTCTCACACACTCATTCAAATTCAAGGACCAATCAGCAGCTGAACAACATGCCTGGCAATTTTACAACTAAAAGACGATATAAAACAAAGAGTAAAAAATTGTCTTAAGCTTTAATGATACAAGCTATATATACCAAATGATTTCCTGGTTTATCTTTTATAAAAGTTTAAAAGATCGGGGCAACTGCAATTTATTTTCTTGAAGAATATTAAGTAGTATGTCAGATGTTCAACTAACATTTTACAAATTTAAATGGCGTGATCCAGGGAATTGAGATCTCTATGAACACATATCAAGAAAATAAATAATCACAAGTTAACACACTAACATATCACTAAGGGAGTTGGAAAACCTAAACCCTAAATTTTAGCAGAAAATCCAGATTACCAAAGTAAAAGTCAAAATATGGGACATAGAAGACGAAAAACATTATAGAAAAAAAAACCCAATAAATCAAAAAGATGGTTCTTGGAAAGAATTAACAGAATTGATGGACCCTTAGCCAGAATGACCAAGAAAAAGAGAGAAAAAGCCCAAATAAACACAATCAGAAATGCAAAAGATCAAATCACAACTGATCCTGAAGAAATACAAAAGATTATCAGAAATTACTATGTATAGCTGTTTGGAAACAATCTCAATAACCTAAATGAAATGGAGGACTTACTGATTATAACACAACCTCCCAAGGTTGAAACAAGACACTGAGATGCTAAATAGACGAATAATAACACAGACAACTGACTCCATCTTAAGAAAAACTACCTACAAAAAACAGCCCTGGACCAGATGGCTTTCCAGTGAATTTCTACAAAACATACGAGGAGGAGCAGATACCAATCCTATTGAAAGTATACCAGGTAATTGAGAAAGATGGAATTCTCCCCAAATAATTTCACGAAGCTAACATCACACTGATACCCAAACCGAGTAAAGATACAACAAAAAAAGAGAACTACAGGTCAATATCTCTAATGAACAGATGCAAAAAATCTCAACAAGATTCTTGCAAATCAGATATAACAACACATCTCAAAAGCCATCCAACATGACCAAGTAGCCTTCATTCTCAGGATGCAGGGCTGGTTCAACAGCCACAAGACCATAAAGGTAATTAAATACATCAACACATTTAAAAACAAGAACCACGTGATTATATTGTTAGATGCAGAAAATGTTTTTGATAAAATCCAGCATCCCTTCTTGATAAAAACCCTCAAATATCAAAGTATAGAAGGAACATACCTCAAAATAGTAAGTGCCATCTACAATAAACCCACAGTCAGCATGTTGCTAAACAGAGAGAAACTGGAAACATTTCCCCTAAAAACTGGAACAAGATAAGGCTGCCCACTCTCACCCCTCTTGTTCAACATTATGTTGGAAGTCCTACCTAAAGCAATTAGACAAGAGAGGGAAATCAGGGGTACACCAATAGTAAAAGAGGAAGTTAAGTTATCCCTCCTTGCAGACAACATGATTCTATACCTAGAAAACCAAAGAGAATCTGTCAAAAACCTGCTTGCACTGATAAAGAAGTCTGGCAAAGTCTCGGGGTATAAAATAAATGTGCAAAAGACAAGTGCATTCATATACACCAACAACAAGCAAGCAGAGAGTCAAATAAGAAGCATAATCCCATTTACAATAGCCACAAAAAATGAAACACCTCAGCATCTTCCTAACCAGAAAGATCTTTACAATGAAAACTACAAAACTCTGATCAAAGAAATCCAAGAAGTCATAAATAAATGGAAAAATATTCTATGCTCACAGAGAGAAAGAATGAACATTGTCAAGATGTTCATCCTACCCAAGGCAATCTACAGATTCAATGCAATACCTATTACATTAACAACATCATTCTTCTCAGACCTGGAAATGATGATATAGAAATTCATATGGAAACATAAATGATCATGAAAGCTGAAACAATCCTCAGAAAAAGAAACAAAGCAGGAGGTATCACACTTTCAGGCATTAAACTTTCCTATAAGGCTAAATAATCAAACAGCCTGGTATTGGTACAAGAATAGGCATATGGACCAATGGAACAGGACAGAGATTCTGGAAGCAAAATCTCAATTTCTCAACCAACTCATCTTCGACAAAGCCTCCACCAACAATAACTGGGGAGAGGAGAACCTATTCAGTAAATGGTACTGGGAAAACTGACTAACCACAAGCAATAGATTGAAACAGGACCCCTACCTATCACCATACACAAAAATCAACTCCAAATAGATCAAAGACCAACGTAAAACCTCAAACTGTAAGAATCTTAGAAAATGCAGGAGACAGCCTTATGGAAACTGGAAGTGGCAACCAATTCCTGATCAAAACTGAAAATGCTCATACCATAAGAGATAAAATAGACAAGTGGGACCTTACTAAAGTGAAAAGCTTCTGCAAAGCAAAAGAAACCATCAAGAGAGTGGGGAGACAACCCACAGAATGGGAAAAAATATCTGACAACTGTGTATCTGACAAGGCCTAAAATCCAGGATCCACAAGGAACTCAAACATGCCAGAAGGAAAAAAACAAAGAGCCCCACTAATAAGTGGGCAAAGAGCCGGGCTCGGTGGCTCAGCCTGTAATCCCGCGCCTTTGGGAGGCTGAGGTGAGTGGATTGCCTGAGCCCACGGGTCTGAGACCCACCTGGGCAGTGAGACCTCATCTCTACAATAAATCAAAAAATCAGCCGGGCGTGGTAGCGCATGCCTATAATTCCGGCTACTTGGAAGGCTGAGGCGGAAGGATCGCCGGCGCCCAGCAGGTCGAGGCTGCGGTGGCCGGGAGCGGTCACTGCACTCCAGTCTGGGTGACAAAGTGAGACTCCAATTCAGGAAAAAAAAAAAAAGTGGGCAAAGGACATGAATAGACACTTCTCAAAAGAAGATATACAGGCCGCCAACAGACACATAAAAAAGTGCTCAGTCTCACTAATCAGAGAAATGCAAATCAGAAATCTTAGGCTCACGGGGAAGCAGCACTCATCTTCTCCCATTTGCCCCTCCATCCACCAATCCCCTATGCGCCCCTCCATCCCAAACCCACAACCACATACTTCGCTTAAAGCTTCCTGGAACCTGCAGGCAGCTGCCAAGAAGGGCCAGACAGAAACTTTCCAGCACATGCCGGATGCGACGTTTTGTCTCCCGGCTTTACTGCCGCCCCCACCACCCTCCCGAATACAGCACCCGTAAAAACCCAAGCCTGTCCCTCCTTGGGCGTGACGCCCCTGGTCCATCTTTCCGGACCACAGGACCTCGCCCAGGAGTTTCTCCCCCAATAAATGCTTGGTTTATACCAGCCCTTTGTCCTGTGCCTCTTTCGGTAACTCCAAACGTTACATCTTGGTGCCGAAACCCGGGAGGTGACTGAGCCACACAGGCCTCACCTCCCGGCTCAGGGGCCTCCCGCCCAGGCGCCTCCAGCCTGAGCTGCAAATCTCCGATCCGCTCCTCCACTCAAACTTTCGTGAGGTGAGTTCCCCCCGTGTCTGTCTCTCTTTCCCCCTCCGGGCCTCCCTATCAGAAGTCACAGCTGTGCTAGGGAAAACCCTCCATTCCGGTCAGCGATAAATCCTGGGAACACCCTGTTTATCCTGACCTTCACTCTGCCCGGCCGGTCTTTGCCTGAATTGGGACGCTTTTTCAGACACAGACAGGCCCCGGAAATTTAGATAGACATGGGTAATCAAGCCTTCAAATCTAATTCTAAGACACCTCTGGGCTGTCTTCTCAGTAATCTCGACAAATTGGGATTAACCCCGGACATTTGACGCAGATGTCTAATCCATTTCTGTACTGTGACCAGGCCTCAGTATAGACTGGAAAATGGATCCAAGTGGCCCCCCAAGGGAACTTTTAATTTTAACACCCTCACTGACTTAAATAATTTCTGCAAACGCAATAAAAAATGGTCGGAGATTCCCTATGTTCAGGCCTTCTGGCTCCTGCGCTTCCGTCTCTCCCTGTGTCAGTATTGTTCCACAACCCAAATCTTGCCGGTAAAGGGAGACTCCCGCCCCTTCCCTGTCCTCTATTCCCGACCCCTCCCTCGTTCATCTGCCCCAGTCCCTCCACCCAAATATGACAAGCCTCTCCCACCTGATCCGGAGTCTTCCCCCCTCATAAGTCTGAAAAACTTAACTGCGCCAATCCTTTGTCCTCCAAATTCTCCTCCTCCTTCCAATCCGCCCCTGTACAATCCACCCTCTCTCTACTCCCATCTTCCTCCTTCACCTTTCGAGTCTCCCCTTCTGCCGCCCTCCCTCCCCTCTCCGGTTAGCACACATACTCGTTCACACTGCATGCACCACACTCCCCACCCCCCCGTTCCTGCGCCCATTTGTCCTCTCTGAGAGGTTGCTGGCCTGCATGGCTTTGTTCGGGTACACAGCCCACCATTCTCGCTACCCATTTCATTACCCAATCTGCCCCTGATAGTCACAGAAAGCTAAAAAGGCAAAAAATGGCCCTCAGACCCATGTCCGTACCTGGCAAACATGGCCTTTAAGGTTTTTAATGCCCGCAAGAAATATGCAGAAACCACTAGGCAGCAGTGCCTCCAGGAGGCTGCTAAAGCATAAGCCCATGCCCTGGTTGCAGTCCTGCGGCCAATGCAACAGGGTAAGGGGGTCTCGCGACATCCAGAGACGAGTAACAAAGTTCCCCTGGAAGCCTGTTTCAAGTGTGGCCAGGAGGGCCACTGGGTCAAGCAGTGCCCTAACCCGCGTCCGCCAAGTAAGCCATGTCCTATCTGCAAGCACTTGGTCTGACCGAACCCCAGTGCCTCCACATATGGGTGTAGCTGAGCCACCTGCTCTGCTCTATGAGCTGCTCGGACTGGCGGAAAGCTGAAGATGCCCTGACTCAAGGACCCCAATTGCCCTCGCCAAGCCCAGGGTCTTGCTCCAGGTAGTGGGTAAGTCAATCTCGTTCCTCGTGGACACGGGGGCTGCCTATTCGGTTCTGCCTTCCTTTTCGGGGCCTCTATCTCCTTCCCAGGTCTCAGTCATGGGTATCAACGGCCAATCTTCTGTCCCCCACCAAACTTCACCCTTACCTTGTTCGCTAAGTGATTGGATGTTTAATCACTCCTTCCTTATTGTCCCGTCCTTCCCCATTCCGTTGCTTGGCAGGGATATCCTCTCAAAACGAGGGGCCACTTTAATGCTGCCGGTTCAATCGGTGGCCCCACTCCTTGCCAATATTGCTCTATTCTCTGTTTTTCCCAATTCAGACCTGCCGCCTCCCTTCCTACCCCACCTAGTCAACCCCGATATGCAAAACATAGCCCAGCACCACACCCGGGTTTGCATAGTTTTGAAAAATCCCTCTCACTTCCCTTCTAGACCCCAGTTCCCCATTTCAGCCACACACCGTAAGGGTCTTAAACCCATCATCACTCGCTTGCTTTCTCAAGCTCTCCTCATACCTGTTAACTCTCCATGGAATACCCCCAACCTTCCGGCCCATAAGCCCTCTGGAGACTACCGCTTGGTCCAGGACCTCCGTCTCATTAATGAGGCGGTGGTCCCTCTCCACCCAGTGGTTCCTAATCCCTACACTCTTTTATCTCGGATATCGCCTCAGACAACACATTTCACTGTCGTTAACCTCAAGGACGCTTTCTTTACTATCCCCCTACACCCAGACTCTTACCCCCTTTTTGCTTTCACCTGGGAGGACCCGGACATGGAACAGGCACAACAACTTACGTGGACGGTCTTGCCACAGGGCTTCCGGGACAGCCCCCACCTCTTTGGCCAGGCTTTTGCCGCTGACCTAGCTGATTGCCCTCTCCAACCTAGCCACCTCATCCAGTACATGGATAATCTCTTACTTTGCTGCCCATCTGAGGTGCTGTCCCAAACACACACAACCGCCCTTCTCAATTTCCTGGCCTCTAGGGGATACCGGTCCCCCCAGAAAGCCCAGCTCACAGAACCAAAGTTGTCTACCTTGGCGTCCGCCTTATTCCCACCACTAAGGCCCTGACAATGGACCGCCTCCACGCTATACAGCAGCTAACACCCCCAGAAAATGATGAGCACCATGGAATAGCTGTGGGGGTCCTAACACACCCGAGTCCACGAACTATTGAAACATCGGGTGCTCTCTCTCCTAGGCCCCTCCAGGATACAGAAGTTCCATTTGTTGTTCCTGGACAACCCGGGGTAACTCTAAAGCCTTCACCACCCTTAACCAGCGTCCCTACTCCCTCTCCCCTCCTCTGATGCAGGGCCTACCCACTCTTGCCCGGAGTTGGTGGAGGCCCTGACTCTGCCCAGGAATGGACTCTCAAATCAGCCACTTCAGTTCCCAGACCTCACTCTGTTCGTGGATAGTAGTTCTGTCTGCACCCTGCAAGGCCACCAGCGGGCGGTCTATGCTATAGTCTCTGCTGACTCTGTTCTTGAGGCCCAGCCCCTTCCTCTGGGCACCACTTCCCAAAAAGCGGAACTTGTTGCTCTTACACAGGCTCTCAAACTATCTAAAGGGCATCGGGTAACCATCTACACCGACAACCAATATGCTTTCCTCATTGCTCATTCAGCTCCTACACGTGCAACATCTCCAGATCTGTGCCATCTACTCTATCTGCTCCAAGGGGTGGGTTCTTTTGGTGTAACGGCACCCTCTTCAAATCTATCAATAATTCTTACCCTTGTTGCTATCCGGTAACGCTTGTGCCACAGCTTACATTCTATTCTGAAGAAAAACTCTTACTCAAAGTCTTTCCCACTCTCCGCCATGCCCGCTGTGTGGCATTTCTCCCCCTCATGATCAGTCTCACGTTTGCTACGTCCTTGGCGGCTGGAGAGCTGGGCAGGGGAGCACTGGGACACAGCCTCCTTTCTTCCCAAAATCTGGAAGAAAGGCTCCAAGCCGCTCTGGAAGCATCCACAAACTTCCTGGCAACCCTGCAGCGGCAAATAACCTCTCTAGCCCAGGTTACTTTACAGAACCGCAGGGCCCTTAATCTCCTTACAGCTGGCCAGGGTGGAACCTGCATGTTTCTCCAGGAAGAATGCTGTTTCTACATTAATGAAACAGGGCTGGTAGAGGAAAATGTCAACGTCCTCCGAAAGCTGGGAGACAAACTTCACCAAAAAAACACCGCAGAATCGCCCTTCTCTGCTTGGTGAAACTCGGGCATCGCCCAATATGTCATGCCATTCTCGGGACCTGTTCTATTTATCTGTCTTTTACTTATGGTTGCACCCTGTCTAATTTTTTGCATTCTCTCATGAAAAAAATTTCTCGTGTCACAGTCAATCAGCTACTCCTGCACCCCTATCCATATGCCCCACTTCCCTCCAAGCTACCCCATCCCGGCCTCCCCTAAAACTACACCCCCCTACAGCTTGAAGAAGCCAGATTGAGTCATCACCCCTTATTCCAAAGAGGTCGGGATGTTAGGCTCGGGGGGAAGCAGCTCACCTTCCCCCATTTGCCCCTCCACCCACCAATCCCCTATGTGCCCCTCCACCCCAAACCCACAATCACATACCTCACTTGAAGCTTCCTGGAACCTGCCGGCAGCTGCCAAAAAGGGCCAGACAGAAACTTTCCAGCCTACGCCGGATGCGACCCTTTGTCTCCCCGCTTTACTGCCGCCCCCAACACCCTCCCGAATACAGCACCCTTAAAAACCCAAGCCTGCCCCTCCTTGGGTGCAACTCACCTGGCCCATCTTTCCGGACCACGGGACCTCGCCCAGGAGTTTCTCCCCCAATAAACACTTGGTTTATACCAGCCCTTTGTCCTGTGCCTCTTTCAGTATCTCCAGACGTTACAAGAACCACATTGAGATACCACCTAACCCCAGTAAGAATGGCCATCATTAATAAAACAAACAACAACAGATGCTGAAGAGGATGTTGAGAAAAAGGAACACTTTTACACTGCTAATGGGAATACAAACTAGTGCAACCTCTTTGGAAAATATTGTGGCTAATGGGAATACAAACTAGTGCAACCTCTTTGGAAAACATTTCTAACAGAATTAGAATTGACCTTCCTTCCATGATCCAGCAATCTCCCTACTGGGAATATACCCAGAGGAACTCAAATCATTCTACAAAAAAGATACACACGCATGTTTATTGCAGCACCATTCACAATAGCAAAAACATGGACCCAACTGTGCTGCCCATCAAAACTGGACTGGATTAAAAAATGTGGTACATATACTCAATGGAATATTATGCAGCCATAAGGAAAGACAAACATATGGACTTCACAGCAACTTTGATGGATTTAGAGACTATAATACTCAATGATCTATCACAGAAACAAAGAACTGAGTACCACATGTTCTCACTTTTAAGTGGACCCTGAACATTCACCATAATACCATAAGAAAAGGATTGGCAGTAGTGGGATACTACCAGGATTGGTTGGGGGGTAGTCCACATCAATAAGGGTACCTGATCTCAAACCAGGCAAAGTGGGGACCAAAGGGAGGCCCAAACTTTACCTGTACAATGACCACTCATATAACTAATTCTGAATTGTACCCCACATCTTTAAAATTAAATTAAATTAAAAAAATTTTTTAAATTACCTGATCCAAACAATTCAGTAGATCACAAAGGCAAGCCCACTGTAAGGCAGGAGTTGGGTAGAAAGAATGAAAACAGGCAGTAAAAGTATTATGGCATTCCTGAAGGACAGCTTCCAGGAGACTCAAGGGTTGACTAAGATATCCTTGAGGATCATTATCCAACTTCACCATACAGTGATCAACTCCTTCTGATAAAATTTTCCTTAACAAAGTTCTGGTTTTTCCAATACACTCTGCTAACTTGCTAGTTTCTTCTACAACTGCTTTTCCTGTAGCTTTGAAGAAAAAAAGCAGATTGCTAATTAAGTAAAATACTAAATATGTATGCAAACAATCAATATAATTCAATAATTTCCTATATAGCCCCAAATCACAAGTACTCATTTCCTATAAATGAAACAACTTAGAGATTAAATGTAGTTCCAAATTATTTCTTTAATCTAAATGGAAAAAAAAACATCTGGTTTTCAGCATTTAAGTCCAAATCAGTTGTTCAAAATATTTCTATTAGACAGAATTTGTTTAAAATAACTTTATTCGAGAATTTAATTTTAGCCCATAACTTTCTGTCATTAGAATGACTGATATGTGATCTATTTTATTCTTTGTAAGCAAATACACAAGCATTATAGCAATCTAATTTTCTCTTCTCATTTTAGAAGCAATTAAGGGCAGTTGGGGATCTTAAACTCTTGGTTATCTCTATAAATCTTCTCAAAGTTTCAAATGTTTTCTCTCTAAAGATATGTAAAAAATGAATCATACCTGACACTGGGTAAATTTCACAGGTATAGACACGTAATAACCTCAGACAACATGTTCCCACAAAGCGCAGTCTCTCTAAATCTAGAAGAGTAGCTGTGAACTGGAATCCTTTTAATCCTCTAAGTTCTTCCACTCCTAAAACTAAGGTGGTCCAGCTCCAGTGAAGAATACTCAACAATGACTCAAAACATTCCTAATCCAGAATATGAGAAAACAGACAACAATTAGTTCAAATGACACCTTAGTTGAATCAGATGGAAAAACAATGGCATACAATTTCAAAACATCATCTCAAACTTTTTTTTTTTGAGTTGGGGTCTCACAGCTCACCGCAACCGCGGCCTCAACCCCCTGGGCTTAAGCAATCCTTCTGCCTCAATCTCCCAAGCAGCTGGAACTACAGGCACACACAACACCCAGCTATTATTTTTTATTTTTTGTAGAAATGAGGTCGTGCTATGAGGCCCAGGGTGGCTTCGAACTCCTGAGCTCAAGTAATCCTTTTGCCTCAGCCTCCCAAAGTACTGAGATTACAGGTGGAAGTCGCCAAGCCTGGTCACATTTTCTTAAAACTTTTTCCTGAGTTTTGTTAGCTCAAATAATATATACCTTTGTAATTCACTTATTAAATTACCATTAAGAGTGTCTTTGTTACAAAAAAGGTAAAGTAGTTTAACATTTACTAGTCTATGTGCTTTATCATATAAATCAGGGGAAAAATGTAAAACACTTATAAAAAACGCATGTTTACTTGAAAGGACTAAAAAGTTACTGTAGTAAAAAATAAAATAAGTGTTTTAGTATTAGATAGTATTAAATAACTTATTTTGTATCTACATATTAAAATTTATAATGCAAACTCTAGTCAATTCTTGATAAACAAATTGACAAGATAAAAATTGATTATAGGCCAGGCACAGTGGCCTGCAATCCCAGCACTTTGGGAGGCCGAGGCAAGAAAATTGCCTGAGTCCACGAGTTCGAGACCACCTTGGGCAACATGGCGAGACTTTGTCTCTATAATAAATAAGAAAAAAGTAGCCAGGCATGGTGGCACGCACCTGTAGTTCCAGCTAATTGGAAGGCTGAGATGGAAGGATCACCTAAGCTCAGTGGGTCGGGGCTGTGGTGGCTGTGAGCATGCCACTGCACTGCAGCCTAGGCAACAGAGTGAGACTCTGACTCGAAAAACAAAACAAAATGAAACAAAACAAAAATTGACCGAAAATACTAAAACATCCTCATTTGATTTTTTTTAAATTCTAGAATATGAATGTAGAGTGAAGGACTTTTTTTTTTTTTACAGTTCTAGCTGGTCTGCAGATTTTATTACACTTACATGATGTCAGATACTACATGAATCTCAAAGCAGAGTACTTATTCCCTCATTCCCACCAAATCCCAAACTTTTCAAAAATGAGGGTTCATAGTTTAACTTTTATGACTAAGTTTCTTACATAAAAACTATAATACCTAAGGGCCACAAGAACCACTTAGACACAAACACAAAAGGCAAAGGTATAACAAGCACAGAAAAATGAGATCACTGAGGAAGACACAAGAGAATAAAAGATTCTTATCTGGATAAAAGATGCCAAACTCATCTTAATACTAAAAGAATGCAAAGGTACCAAGAAGCTGAAGTTCTTGTGGTCTCTTATTCAAAGCATACTCTCTGTACACTGCTATGGTTCTTTGGGAAGGACAATTTGACAAGACACAGTATAATTTAAATAGCCACATATCCAGTAGAAATATGCACATTAAGTACAGAAGTAGTCAAAACACAGGTGAGTGGATAACCATGAAGCAAAATGTTACAGTAAAAAACAATGAACAAACTGGTTCTTTGATAGGAATAGGTTGATAAATTAGAATAAAACCATTCTTGGGATGCTATGAAAACAGAAAAGATTGAGAAAAAGCCTAATATATTGACAGGGAAAATGTCCATGGTGCATATTTTGAAATTTTTAAAAGGAAGATGAAAACTTTAAGTATCAGCCTGGGGAATGAGACTGTCTCTTCAAAAAAAGCTATGTGCAGTGGTGTGTACCTGTAGTCCTAGCTACTCAAGAGGCTGAGGTGGGAGGACCTTAACTTAAAGACTAGCCTGGGCAATGTAGTGAGAGCTCATTACTGCAAAAAACAGAAAAATTAGCCAGGTGTGGTGTTGCGTGACTATAGTCCCAGCTACTGGAGAGGCTAAGCCAGGGAGCTTGAGCCCAGAAGTTTGAGGCTGCAGTGGCATATGATAGTACCACTGTACTCCAGCATGGGCAACAGAGATCCCTGTTTCAAAAACAAAAGAAAAAAAAATTCTATAAGTATCATAACAAACAGGAATGTTGCATACCACATTGTATATATAATACATACTAATAAACTTGTTTGCATATAACAATGGTCTGCAAGGATATACACCAAAATGTAAGTAGTAAGTATATATGGTAATCACAGGGGAATGGAGAAAAATTTTGTAGTTTTATCCCTGCTGTACACCATTCTTACCAGGAAAAAGGTATTAACTTTGTGGTTTAAAATGAATAAATAAAAAAGAAAAAAATCATTCTTCCTATGCATTTTACCAGCTTGAAAGACTACCAACAACATAAATCACATAAATCCTTTTTAGGGCCAGCACCATCACGAACTTTTCCTTCAGTCATTTTCTATGTCCTTTAGCATATCCACCCATATATGACTTATTAGAAAAGTTATTTCAGAAACAACAAGGCCAATTCATCTGAGCATGTTAAAATCAATTTATCTCCATTTTCCATTATTTGAAGTATACATTATCTATGTTCCAGGATACAAATGCTAACACCAAACCAAATCTGAGTTTATAAAAGCTATGCTGGAATAAACTTTGAAAAGCAACTGAATTCTAAATATCAAAATGAAACTGAGCACTGAAAAGAAAAACTAAAGTATTTTATAATGGCCTACCACTGAGACAGTTCTTGCAAAAGATCTCTTTAAAATGTGCACAGGTTCACTGGTTTGCTGTTTGCCTTTGGAAGCACTGCCATCACTGGTTGGAAGTCTGAAGCAGAAGACATGCACAAAGTTATGTTAGAAAGTCCAGTGACATTTTTTCTTTCTAAAATTTCCATTTTGTAACAGCAAAAAAAATTATAGATTTATATTTTTGCCAGGTAAAATGACAATATGGGGCTGTTTGAAACACTTTTCAATGCTAAACTAAGATTTTAGAATATGAGCACTTCCTTTAAATTTTACCTTCGCAAGATTGAGTAGTAGAGACTTTTTCCTCTTATTAGAGAACATATGTAACTTATATTCTTTAGTAATGCTACTACTAAATGCTACTATTAAAAAGTTATTCAACCAATAGTGCCCAGGAGTAGCCCATGCAACTTGTTATGCTTATAAAGCTACATACTATAAGCAATAGCTAAACAGATTGCATATTACATAAAAAATGAACAAACAAAAATCGCTTCTTAGAAAAAATGAGGTTCATTACATACCGATTCCTTAAGTGATTACCAGAAAAAGACAGGGAGACAGAGAATCACTGTTCTAGAGTATTTCCTTAGAAACTTAGAATGTTTCCTTAAAACAGTTTTTACGGCTGGGATCGGTGGCGCAGTCTGTAATCCCAGCACTTTCGGAGACTGAGGCGGGTGGATTGCCTGAGCCCGCGGGTTCAAGACCAGCCCAGGCAACTTGGCAAGACCTCATCTCTACAATATATCAAAAATGAGCCAGGCATGGTAGTGCACGCCTGTAGTTCCAGCTACTTGAAAGGATCACCGGAGTTCTGCAGGTCAATGCTGGCATGGCCGTGATATGCCACTGCACTCCAGTCTGGGCAACAGAGTGAGACTCTAACTCAAAAAAAAAAAAAAAAAAAAAACAGTTTTTTACTACTTAAAGTTAAGGATGATAATATTTTTTAGTAAGGGTTTATATCCATTTTAATTCCTTATTCTAAAACTACTGCAGTAGTCTAAAAATAAATAGACACACACACAGGCATATTCCTCCATACATGTGTGAGTTACTATGAATTGAAGTTCTTACATAGTGTTCAAAATACAATAAATATTATCATATGAGTAAGTCATTGTTTGATATTTCAATTAAAAAGTGGAAATTTATCAACAGTAAAAGACATTCCATTCTATCACAAGATCAACATATTACTACAGCATATCAATCAGATCAAGTCCTTCCCCCATTTCATTTCTCTAACACAAACTGTATTAATTTGTAACATTCTGAAACTGGTAAGAAAATCAATAAACAGATTATAAAAACAAGTTATTAAAATACTGTTACTGGCATAATACAGGTAACCAGAATCATTAGGCAAAGTTTAAAATTAAGTCTGATGTAGAAAATGCTCCAAAACATATAAAACATTAAATGTTTTTGTTAAATAAACTGATATATACTATTATATAAGTTCTACACATTTCGAATTTATATTTCTACTTGTGTATTATAATTTGCTGAATGCTTCAAATGATTCTTCCCTCTTAAGTTGTATATTCTGTAGTGATTTTACCTCACTGTAGCAAAATAATACACCATATGAATTAACCATACATATGCTATATACCTGTATAATAACTGAGGTATCTGACCAGCATTAACATCTGTACCGTTATTTGATTTCTTTGAACTCTTAAACTGGAAAACAACCCTGAAAAGAGGAAAAAATAACAGTAATACCAAAACATGATCTGAGATTCATTAAAAGAAGTAAGGAATTTAACAAACATGTTTTCAAACCTTATGTTAATGAAAATGATTCATTTTTTAAAAAATAAATAAAAAGGTACTGCCCTGATTTTTTGTTCTAGCTCTGAACAGCTCAATGAGTAAAATGAAGGAAATGAACCTGATTGGGACTTCTAGGTGAGTAGCTGTCCTGGCCCTCCACCTCAGCTTCAGCCAGCAGTAGACTTCTAACGAATGCTTTCCATTTAACAGGTAGTACATGATCTACTCAACTAGATGCATGATAAACTTGAGCCTCAAAGTGCCATGACACACCAAGTTTGAATGTACAGTATATGAAAAATCATATAGTCTCAAGTCAAAGCAGTCTCCTCAGTCTAGCATACAATTTTAGAGTAAGCTGAAAGGGATACATACAATAGACCTAATTTTGCTACAGCAGTTCCCTTGAACATTCAGCAACATGTAATTCACCTCATAAATCAGTCTGTTCCTTTTCTGGTCAGTTCTATTATGAATTGAATCAAATTATATATGCTATTATATAAGTTCTACCCATTTCAAATACTTTATAGTCAAGAGTAATAAAGAATAAACCAAATTTCTCTTACAAATGGTAGTCCTTTCAATTATATAAATCAGAGTAATCAAGTATTAAAAAAATGTTAGATTTCAAGCCAATAGATTCCAGGTCTGGATTTAGTTCTATTATACAGTAACCATATGACTTTATGCAACCCATTTTACCTTTTTATTTCTCTAACTCCTTGAGTAGAAAATGGGCTAATAACAAAGTTACTGAGGGCATCAAATCAGATAATACATATGAAAGTGTTTTATAAACTGAAAAGGAATCTATAAATGAAAGTTATTTTTAAACAGTAAATTTTTCCCTATATTTTATTGAAATAATACTATCTTATATGCTGAAGCTTTGCAACTTACTGTTTACAAATGTAGTTTTACACCATCAAACTGAATAGCAAGTGTCTACTTTTTTATGGCTCCAACCTCCTCACCATCCTTGTTACATTTCTCTACATAATTTCTAATTTGGTAGTAAAGCTATTAAACAATACCTAGAAATATCTACAAATGCCATCTTATATGAGCAAAGTACAATAGTCTTATTACCTCCCTGTTCTGCATAGACCTTAACTTGCCATGAGATTACATGGCTCTAAATTTTATCAGTTATATTATGCTCTAGTCTTCCTAAGTTTTTTATCCATCAAAGGTCCTCTGAACTTTCACACAATATTTCACTAACAAAAATTAGAGATGCTTATATAATACTGGAACATTTTGCTTACCCATCATCTGTGGTAATAGATGCTTGCCCATGAGATCCACAGTCACTACTAGGTCCTGACACTCGGGCCCATGCTACATACCACCATCCAGCTTGCAGGAGAACTGGCTCATCAAACATCATTGCATATTTTTCTCTGAGAAAAATTAGTGAGTCAAAAACAGTACCTTTGCACTTTCAGTTAATTCTATTGTAAGATTCTTATCAAACAACATTAAAAACCTTCTATTTTTAAAACTTGGAACAAGAACACAAATAAGCATTATTTGTGCTATGGTGACAGAATTACATTTCTTCCTCCTCTTGAATTCCCTTTTTTTTTTTTGAGTTGGAGTCTCCTCCGTCTGGAGTGTCACGGCACACTCCTGGCCACTGCAGCCTCGACCTTCTGGACTCCAGTCATCCTTCCACCTCAGCTTTCCAAGTAGCTGGAACTACTGGCATGTGCTACCACAACTCGGCTAATTTTTTATTTATTGTAGAGACGAGGTCTTGCCAAGTTGCCTGGGCGGGTCTCAAACCTGCAGGTTCAGGCAATCTACTCGCCTCGGCCTCCCAAAGTGCTGGGATTACAGGCTGAGCCACCAAGCCCAGCTCTTGAATTCTATAACATGCTTAAATGTTACAAAACTTTCATACTAAAATAAGACAAAATGTTTTAAATTAATATAAACTAAAACATGAAAATAGTACTTGAAAATAAAAATTTAAACCTTAGTTTTAAAGCTCATTTATTCAACTAAAGAGATGTGAGAGGTAGCATGTTAAGAAATAGCTCTGAAGTCAGGCAGGTGGGTTCTAGGCCTGGCTTAGTGATTTGCTAGCTAGGTGACCTTGGGCAAGTTACTATATCCTCTCTGTACCTCAGTTTCTTCATCTGAAAATTGGGGTGAAAATAATGCCTGTCTCATAGGGTTTTTCTAAGCACTAGGTTAATTCTGATAAAGTGCTTAGACCTGCCACAGAGTAACTACCCCAAGAAAGTATTAATTTAGGAGGAGAGAAAAAGTATGCATATAAATAAGGACATCTGCCAAAGGATACAGGCAAGTTACAAAGTTCTAGGTAAGAGTGAAAGAAGCATATTCGTTGTAGTTGGGATTGAGAGAAGAATAAAGGGCATTTAAGGAAGGACAGAATGTGATAAAAAGATCTGATGTGTAACTACAAGACAGGCCAGAAAATGGCAAGGTGTCCTCTTTTCTTAATGTATTAAGACATGTAGAAAAGTAGAAGGTAGAAAGTCGTGACAGATTACAGAATTCTTTAACTCTCCTAATGCCTTAGGTGTCTGGACTTTGTTAATTAATAGGTAAATTTTTTAAAAACTAGATGATTTGTTAAAAATTAAACTATACTATTTTTTGACTCATAATTTTATGCTCAAAAATAAATGGTAAATGAAAATGGGATCTTAAGGCTTTGTTGAAAATTAATTAACTTATCAAGTCACTTTCCTGAAGCTTTTCATTTAAATAAAACATTAAAAGTTAGTGAAAAATACTTTGTGAAAATAAAGTGATAAAATGGCCAAAATTTTCTTTAGATTTACTCTAACGAAATCTTAAGATATCACATTGTGAAAAGTGATACATTGCTTAATATGTAACTTAATTTTTCAAGCATCTTCTATTCATAAAAATACTTAAAATTTCCTTTTTAAGCCAGGCTCGGTGGCTCAGCCTGTAATTCCACACTTTGGGAGGCTGAGGTGAGTAGATTGCCTGAGCCCGCGGGTTCGAGACCCGCCTGGGCAACTTGGTGAGACCTCATCTCTACAATAAATCAAAAAATTAGCCGGGCGTATAGCGCACGCCTGTAGTTCCAGTTACTTGGAAGGCTGAAGCAGAAGGATCGCCGGAGCCCAGCAGGTCGATGCTGCGGTGGCCGGGAGCAGCCACTGCACTCCAGTCTGGGTGACAAAGTGAGACTCCAACTCAAAAAAAAAAAATTTTCTTTTTAAGTTATGTTTATTCACTCACAATGAATTTTTAATTTTATGTATGCAAGGATTACACTGAATAATAAGCAAATCATTTACCTGGCAGCACAGTCATAAGCCAAAACATCAGTCTCTGCAAGAAGGTCTCCATCTGTTTCATGATCTCCACCATCGGGACCCAACTCAAACAGCTAGGGAAGGAAAAAACCATATTTTTCCCAATTATTTAGTTATGTAAATCTGCTGAATACTGTGTTTATAATTTTGTTTTTGTCCTATATATGCTGGACTATATACCAAATGTATATACCAAAAAAAAATCAGAGTATCTGCTTTTTTAATGTTTACTACTAAGTGAAATACACAATCATATATATGTAAATTTAGAAACAAATACTGTACAATGTTTTATGTTCTATATTAATCTTAGTATTTCTAAATTACATATTTATCTGCTTATATCAAATACTCTAAATAGCTCTATCCAAGAAGTTTTGTACCTTTAAAAACATCTGAAGGCGGTAGGATAATTCAACAGAAGCATTTAATCTTAGAGAGTTTCTAAATAAGGTAGAATCTTACTTCAATACTTATTAGCTGTGAAGTCCTGGGAACTAGTTTCCTCATTCATATAAGGAGGGAAGGGGGTTGGATACAAATAGTTCTCACCTCACACTTGTGAAAATTAAGTGAATTGATACTTGTAGAACACTTAGAAAAATACCTAGGAAAAAAGACTAGAAAAATATTAACCAGAGAAAGAGAGGAATAGAATATAAGGATCCTTAAAAACAATAGATTTTTAAAATCTGAAATTTTCATTTATATGCTAATAACTTGGAAATCTGCCTCCTGTGCAGATTTTATTTTCAACAGTCACTGATTAGGTGACCAGCTCTAAATGGATAATCTCTCCTTCCTCTTCCCTTCCTTATTCTGATTACTGGCACTTTCATTTACCTAGTCGCTTAGATAAAAAAATCTAGAATAACCTTTTTTCTGTATTTCTCTGCCATCACTATATTCTACTGCTGGTACCAAAGCTTGTCAATTCAACCATATTCCCTGCTGCTGGCTAGAATACTTCAATAACAACTAGTTAATCTTATCTCCATTCTCTCCTTGCTTTAACTAATATTCTACAAAGTTGAGGATTTGTGCTTTCATTTCATGAAAATTTGATCAAAATACTTAATCTAAAATTATTCGCTGGTTTCTCTCCTCTGAAGCATGATGTAAATGTCCTTAATAATTTGCCCCTAACCTGACTCTGCTGCTTATATTTGAACACATACTGGGTATACAAGGGTAAATGATAGAAACCAAAAACTGGGGGCTGCTGGAAGTAAGTCTGTGGTAGGGAGTAGCACAGTTTTTTGGTTTTTTTTTTTTTAGTTTTAAATAGGCTCACCAAGGAGTAAAGACCTGAAGGTGATAAGAAAGTGAGCTATACAAGTGTATGAAGTGAAGTGAATTATAGTTACAAGAAATAGCAAGTACAAAAGTCTTGAGATTTCACTGTGCCTGGCATGTCTGCAAAACAATAAGCAGGCAAGTGTGGCCAAATTAGGATAAAGCAACTATTATAATAAAAGGTCAGAGAGGTGAAGACAATCAGCTTTGATGGGGAATTTGTAGGTTCTTATAAAGCCTACAAGGCTTTTATTCGAATATAGGAATACATTACGGGACTCTGAACAGAGGAATGATAGTCTGTTGTACATTTTAATAGAATCAATGAGAAGGGAATGAATGGGGTGAAAGTTGGGAGGCTCCTGTAATAATCCAAGTGAGAATGGCTATGGCATGGACCAATATGGTACCAGCAGCAGTTTTCAGAAGAGTTTAGATTCTAGATTTATTTCTAAAGTGGAGCCAACAACATTTGCTGCTGAAGTGGATGTAGGATGTTAAAGAAAGAGAGGAATCAAGACCGACCCCAAGATTTTTAGCCTGAGTAACCAGAAGGAGGGGGATAACTCCATCCTGAGTCTCTTAACTAGGATGGGAAAGAATGTTGAAGAGCAGGTTTAGAGAGATCATCAGAACAAATGTTTTGAGCATGCTACCTCCAAAATGCCTATTGTACATTCAAGTGAAGACACAGAGTAGAAGTTGTTTATATGGGTTTATGGGTCAGAGAAGTCTGTAAGTTCGTAAGTCATCCAAGAAAAAATATGTAAAGCCATGAGGCTGGGTGTAGGCCACTATGGTGGATAAGTATACTTTTTAAAAAGGTGTCCAAAAATGAGTTCTGGGCACTCCAATATCTAGAGGTCAGAAAGAAGATGAGCAACCAACAAGAAACTGGAGCAGTCAGTGGGAAATAAGGAAAATGAGGTAAGGTATCTTGAAAACAAAGTAAAGAAATTATTTTAAAAGAGAGTAAAGTTGGATTAAATTCAGTTTACTGGTTAAGGAAGATAAGAATTAAGATTGACCTCCAAATTTAGCAATATAAAAGTTATCAATGTCCTTGACAAGAGTACTTTCAGTGGTTGGGGCAAAAACATGATTGAAGAAGGTTCAAGAAAGAATGGGAAGAGAGAAGAATATGTACAGAAACAAACTAAGTGCTAGTCTAAGACAAATAGTTTTGACTAGGGTAGTGACGGTAGAAAAAAGAGATGAAAAACGTCTATCAAGAAAAATGTCTAGTTTTTAGCTTATTTAATAAGCATCACTAGGTGGTACTATTCATGAGAGATATCACTGGAAGAGGGTCAGGTCTTGGGGGAAGAGCATGAATTCAATTGAACTCTAATGACTGACAACTAATAAGTTTTAAAAACATTTATATGGAAATGCATCAATGAAGTCTGAGGTTAAGATATACAATGTAGGCATCATGATATGCTGATGGTTATTAAAACTTTTGGCTTAAAAGAAAATGCCTATGAGAAAATATGGAGTGAAGAAAGAGAACCTAGGGTTGGGTCTAGAGGAAGAGAATGAACCAAAGAGACACAAGAAAAAGTTAGAGGTATTAAACAAAAAAAAAAAAAAAAAAAAAGGAAGAAAGGCTTTTTAAAAAGTGCATACCTTGGAGAGGTGAGGAAAGAAACAAAAAGATAGGTCCTTAGTCCATTCACTGAATCACTGAGGTAAGATCATTTCTAGAAGATGGGAGGAGTGAGGTGGGATTTGAAGTTGAAAAGAAAATAGGTCCAATATAAAAATGACATATATGGAAAGCTTCTAAACTTCTATATCAAAACTCCCACTATGTTAGTAACTATTATAAAAAACTAAAAACAAAAAATACCTCTCAGAGTCAAGAAAAAAACAATCCTCCAGTGAACTTGTTAGACATTTTCAGTTATAACTTCATAACATATTGAGCTCGCCTCTCTATCAAGGATGAATCAAGACACCTTAAAATAACCATTTTGAAGCAACTCCACTGAAATGAGCCAAAGACTAAAACAAATGTTTTCCTCATTATCAAAATAAATGTGCTACAGGTATCCTAAATCATGATTCTGTCTCTATAACCCACATAACTATAGAAGCTTTCAATTTTTGCTTTATTCATTCCTGTATTATCTGCATTTTTAAGCATATATATTCTAAATATAACCAGAACAAGGAACTATTTCTTAATGTTTGTCAGTTCTGGTTGGACCCTGATGGGGAATTCCCCAGAAACCATCATTATAAGGGAGTCACAGTGTATTAATACAACTTTTAAGATATTATTGAGAAAACTTAAAACAAAACAAAACAAAACAAAAACCTCCTGAAATGACAACATTTAACTGAGAAGCCTGCTATTGAAATTTAAAGTTTTCTCTTTCACTTGAAGCACAAGATCAGGTAAATCGAGAAGTAGAACATTCAAGCTATTAGTGAATTTTCAAAGGATGGGATAATTGCTGGCATCTGTCAGAGATGAATGGGTATAGTAAACGAACAACTCCTGATTTCTTTTAGTTTGCCTACCAGATGGAATCTTCCCCCTAATACTCTTTCACTTCATCCCTGGTGCTCACTATAATGTCTGTTTACATAATATTTAGCACTAAAAATGTTAAAAAAAAATTTTTGGCTACAATAAAATGTCCCTAAATAGTTGTGCCTCCTGACATAAAAATGGCTATAAATTAGCAGCCACATAAAAAGCGCTGGTGTTGCTATACCACTAAGAAGTTCAGTACAAAGGACTGAGATAGGGCTTTTTTTTCAGTCTTAAAAACTTACTTTTCATTTCCTCCCTTTTTACTGAACTTTTATTTTTTAAAGAGTTACTGGTTTAGTACTACTGTATTAGATTTTTAGCAATGTTTCCTCTACCCCTTTTTATTTTATTTTATTTTATTTTCTTGAGTTGGAGTCGCACTCTGTGACCCAGGTTAGAGTGCAGTGGCACACACACAACCACCCCAGCGTTGACCTGCTGGGCTCCGGCGATCATTCTGACTTGGCCTTCCAAGTAGATGGAACTATAGGCGCGCACTACCATGCCTGACTAATTTTTTTTTTACTTATTATAGAGACGAGGTCTCACCAAGTTGCCCAGGCAGGTCTTGAACCCACAGGCTGAGGCAATCTACTCGCCTTGGCCTCCCAAAGTGCTGGAATTATAGGCTGAGCCACCGAGCCCAGTCTCTAGCACTTTTTAAAAGGAAGCATTTACAGAAACCAAAATATAAATCAAGTTTTTAAAAAATGGAGTGTTAAGTAATAACATAATAAACTAAGTCAAAACCAACAACTTCAAACAAAAAGGGATGACAGTGTCAATGATCCTTACCTTAATTTTAGCAGTATATTCTCCTCTACCTCCAAAAAGACCAAGACCACCAAGTAATATATCGGTGTCGGCGCTAAAACGTATGGCTTCCACTGAATGGGCAGAGTAACCCCAACCCCCTCCATGACCTATAAGATATAAATAATAATCTATCTTTTAAAATATCCACATATATTTCAGTTATAAGACAGTATTTCCGAAACCTAAGTATACATACTTTCAAACCTGTTTACTACACTGTAATCTTCTTTGGAATAAACTTTCATAACTGCTTGAGTTTCCTCCTCTGTACTTGCAACACCCATTTTTAAATCCTGCATAGCTGCCAAGGTATCAAGACAACCTAAAACAAACAAACAAAATTAAAATTTCCTATAGCACTGATGATATTAAAAGCTATAGGGGATAAATTTAAAATAAGTAAATAAACTCTGAATGTACTTAACAAATTTATTCCTAGTTTTAAATGTAATTTCATGGAAGAATATTTACAACCAATAAAATCTCTCCTCAGTGTAGATAATTATCATATTTAAACATATGCTATATGACAATGTTTTGCAAAAAACCATATCTCTGAAAAGTTAGAATCACTTAACCTTTGAGTCTTTACAAGGTTCTTCCTTTTATGAAACTCTGAATTACTTTAGTTTGATTCTTTTCAAAAATCAAACTAAATTACAAAAATTTGATTAAAAATCAAAACAAATTACTTTAGTTTGATTCTTTTTTTTTTTTAAAGATGTGGGATACAATTCAGGATTAGGTATACAAGTGGACATCATACAGGTAAAGTTTGGGCCCCTCTTTGGTCCCTACTTTGCCTGGTTTGAGACCAGGTACCCTCATTGATGCTGTGTCCCTACCCCCACCCCAGCAGTATCCCGCTACTGCTAATCCCTTTCTTACAGTATTATGGTAAATGTTCAGAGTCCGCTTATGAGTGAGAACATATGGAACTCTGTTCTTTGCTTCTGTGAAACATCCCTGAGTATGATAGACTCTAAATTCATCCAAGTTGTTACGAAGTCCATATGTTTGTCCTTCTTTCTGGCTGCATAATATTCTTAACGTACTAACTGAGGAAGACACATTAGCCCCCATAAGTTTCATCAATGCTAGTTTTGAATGTTTACAATAGGCTACCAAATGAAATTTGAGAAAAATTAAACAAGGGATTATATTTATAACCTAGTAATTTATTCAGGAATATGATTTCACAATTGCAAACTCTAGATAAACATGAATGAGTCTTTCAAGGATCATTTTTAAAAGCAACAAAACATGTAGTTTTGTGGATATAAAATTTTTAGTAATAGTTGTAAAAGTGCTAATTCTCAGAGTCATTAAATAGGAGTGATGTTGTGGAAATCTGTGTTAAGTAAGAAGAGACAAAAGAAGAATATAAAGTTTATACAATATGTATAGAATTTGTTATTTATATAAATTTAATATTATGATGATACATTTTAATATTTGATAAACATCTCTAAAAGCTTTCATTTTCACAAAAGCAAAAACATTACTTTTAATAATCTATCTATTGGGAAAATTATATTTAGGACTGCTTTGGTTTTGGGCATACATAAATCTTTTGTGGTGTTAGAAAAGTTCTCACATGTTTTCTGTAGGGAATGTTGCTTTCTTAGAGGATTTAGCACACTCTACACCTTGAATATTAGTATTGTTTAACAAACTTGACAAAATAACATACAAATTTAAATACGCTTAAAAAACCCAACCCTCAGCACAGCACACATTAATGCAAATTAACTGAACATTAAATAGCAGTTCTACCTAGAATGTGCAAAGCCGCATGAGATCGGGTGGTGAGAGCTGGTGACCCTGTTGGCAGGGCAAGCTCAGGACTTAGAATACTGCATCTGGACTGCATGTCTGCTCCCGAGGGAAGTCTGGCATCAGCAACCACTGCATTGTAACACCAGAGTTCTCTGGTATTTGGTCGAAACCTTTGAAGAAAAAAAATTACAGCACCTCAACATGCAGTTGTTTTAAAATATTCTTAAAAAATAACTACTAATACTAAAGAATAAATAATACAGTCAGCTTAAAGAGGATAAACTTATCTAAGCTAAACTTATTTTTAAAACTATATCACTATAAGTGAAATAACTTAACAAAACAGTAATGTAGATTACAATATTTCATAAATAATACAGCTACTAATTGTATATCTAATTTTGATACACATATATAAAAATGAAGTTTTTGTACAATTAAAAATGCGTAAAGACAAGGGACTAACTGAAAGAAAACATGTTTAAAGACAAGGGACTAACTGAAAGAAAACATGTTTAAAGACAAGGGACTAACTGAGAGAAAACATGTGAAGTGTACATATGAGACAAAACTAAAATATCCGCAATGTCTAAGAACTAAAGACAATCAACACAACAGCAAAAATGGGCAAAGGATATGGAATGCTATTTTCAGAGAGGAAGTACAAATAGAATGGATGCAGATATTCGACCTTACTAATAAACAGTAAGGCACCAATAAAAACCATAAGAAACCCACAATGTCCTCTTGTCTTTATCCCACTTTTCTTACCTCTTTCATAACAAAATCTCAAAAAGCTGTCTCTACTTCCTGACCTCTTTTAGGGGTTGAGGAGGAGGGAACAGGGAGCTTTGTTTAGTGAATTTAGAGTTTTAGTTTTCTAAGACAAGAAAGTCTTGACGCTCCATTGCACAATAACATAAATATACTTAATACTATTGACTATACACTTTTAAAATGGTTAAGATGGTAAATTTTATGGTTTCTTTTTTAAAAACCACAATTTAAAAAAAATTCTAAGCACTTAAGATAATACTTGGAACAAAAATAAATTATATGGTAGTCGTTTCTTTTGTTATTGTCTCTTAATCTTTAGTGTTCAATAGTTTCACTACAGCATCGACTGATGGTTGATAATGGAAACATATAGTTTCTAGTGTCGTGGAATCAAATCTTTTTTGGTTGTGAAAAATTCTTCATTATCTTTTCAAATATTCTATCTCCTCTATTATTTCTAATCTCTCTCGTTCTGGAATTCTAATCTCTAATATTTTCCTTATTGACTATCAATTTGAGTTTCCCATTATATTCCTCAATCTCTTAACTTTCATATTTTCATATTCTTGTTTCTCTGTGTTATTCTGGGTACTGTCGCTAGAAGTATCTTCTGGTTATTCTCTCACCTATTCAGACCTCCTGATTTATTCATCCATTTGTTTAAAAAAACGACTTTTCCTTTACAAAAAGCTGTCCCATTGTTTTTCAAGTACACTTCATAATTTTATCTCATTTTGGGTCACTTCTTTGCTCATTCTCGTGATTTCTAATTTTTCTTATCAAACAGCTTGTACATAATTTATACTGCTTCTGACCACCCCAAATTCTAAAATTATCTTACTGCTTATTCTGTTGAGTTTCATTAATAGTGATATTCCTTTCATGTTAAGTAATCCACAGAATTTAAACTTTTGTTTAATGAATCTTACGTCTTTCAAAATCTGTGAGCCTAAATAAAGGGACTTTTCTCTAAAGATGATTTTTCATTTGTCTTCTGCTGGAGACAAAGGTCCCACTTTAGCACCATTCAGAGCCAGAAGCTTAATCTGAGAGTTGCAGAAATAGTTTATAATTCCCTCACCTTAGAGCAGGCATAATGCTTGTGTTCCAGATTGCAAGGCTGATATTAATATTTACCCTCAGTGCAATCATGTGTTTCACATATGCTGACTGTTTACTACTCAAAGGTCACCTCATGGAGGTGTTGCTTCTATTTTTATGTTGCTTTAGGGGACAGGGACAGTACATTAGTGAGCTCTTGGGTAAGTGACAAGCAATGTATAAAATACAAAGTTTAAGTATAAGGTTTTTTGAAGTATCTATGTCTTCTGCTCGCTTTGGCACCACATATACTAAAATTGGAACAATGTAGAGAGTAGCATGGCCCCTTCACAAGGATGACACGCAAATTCATAAAGCATTCTTTTAAAAATTTTTTTTAAACAAAATATCTAGTTCACCAAACAGCCAGAATTGGAAATCCTCACTCAGTCTTCAAGTCATATAAATCTAGTTTGTACATATAATGCTTCAATAAAATTATTCTTCCCAAAGTTACTCCTAAGTAGTTGTAAAATCCAATGGAACTTTTTATCATCAACTCAGTCAACCCCTCAGCAGTGTCTAACACAACCGAACAACTCCTCTTCTTGGCTCACTCCCCTTTCCTACTTCCACATCAGCAACTCCTACTGGATTCCTCTTGAAGTTCATTGGCTACTGCTCCTCTGTCTCCTAACTAGTTCCTCCTCCCTTTCTGACATCTAAAGTTCAGAAGTTCACAGAGCTCCATTCTCAGGACTCTCAATCTACATTCTCTGTCTAGATTATCTCATTCAATACCACAGAGTTTTAGGTACCACCTGCAAATGAAAAATTGTCAAATTTATATCCCCAATCTAGACTAGTTCTTTGAGCCTGACTCATTTGTCTAACTGCCTGCTTAGTATCTTCAATTAGCTCCCAAACTTACCATGTCAAAAAAAAAAGTCTTGACAAAAAATTTTCTCTCTGTCTTTCATGGCTCAGTTAATGCCACCAATGTCTACTCAAATATCAATGCCAGGCCTTTGGGAATCATCCCTGACTACTTTCTTTCCTTAATCTCCCAATACAAATAAGACTTGTTGGTTCTGCTCCAAAATATATACTACTAACTACTTTTCTCCATCTTCGCCACTACAACCCGAGTTCAAGTCATCATCTTTCCCTTGTACTACTGCATGAGCCTCTACCTTGCTTCTTTCCAATCCATTTTCCACATTAAGTACAATCACTTCATGCCACTTCTCAATTCAAATTCCTACAAAGTCTGCCTATTTTGGACAAAATTCAAACCTTTATCTAGCCTATGAAGTTCAACATGTCTTGGTCCTGCCTGCCCTCTGATTTTATTTCATACCACTCACTCACTATGCGTTAGCCACATTGGTTTTTTTCAAATACCTAAAACACTGCCAAGCTCTTGCTTATAACAGAACATTTGGGCCTACGAAGCTCTCTCTACCCAGAAAAGGTTTCTGACTCTTCCAATGCCTGATTATTTCTCATACTTCAAGATCTCAATTTATATTGTTTGTTTCCATTATAGGGAAAAGAGGTTATTACTATTATTCTCAATCACAGCATCTTCTTTTTCCTTAAAGTACTAAGCAAGATCTGTAAATATTTATTCACCTTCATACAGTCTCCATCTCTGCTAAAAAATAAAAAAGACTTTCATAGGGCAAAGACATTATCTTATCCATCTTATATTATTCTTTACTTACCCTATAATATACACTTAATAAACATTAAATGATAAAACAAAATAGCAAAAATTGAAAACAATAGTATTGTGTACTGATGCTGATAGTATAAAAATATGTATACTCATATGTACTTAGAGAACTGAAGGGCAATTTAACAGTATACATGAACAATCTATCTTTTTTTCTGTTATCTTTTGACTCAGTAACTCCACTTCTTAAAAGTTATCTGGCAGAAATACTCTCACATTGTATAAAACTATGTATGGATACGTATGTGTGTTTACTGTGGCAGCATGGGAAACAGTTATACCACAATATTAAAAAAAGATCTAAAATGCCCACTAATGGGCAGTTAAGTATATTTGGTACTCAGATGATAGAATTCTATACAATTTTAATAATGAGGCCGTTCTTTAAACATTGACTTAGAAAGAGTACCAAATTATTTTTCAGGAAAAGTCTAACTTTTAGAATAAGCAAATTTTTATTTACATAGAAAGCACAATACCTGCATTTTAAACGGTGTCAAACAATACAAACCAAACTTAGTACTTGTAATCTATAGAGAAGATCAGTGACATTTGGCATGAAGCAGAAAAAGATGCTTTTTCCTGTATGTAGTTTTAATTTACGTATCATTTGTGTAAATTTTTAAGTGGGAAATAAAGCCACTATTCTTAACACTCATCTGCTCTTTACAGATATTAAATTTCCAATTGTTCTAGGACAAGTCAGTTCCTAAAGAATATAAAAAGAAGCAGATGCAAGCAAGAAGGAAAGTCAAAGCAAGCTAATACTGACTTCGTAATGTCTATGATAGCAGTAAGATGCATATACCCTACAGAAAAACACAAAGAACACAAAACAGACAGAAGTCAAGATAATGGAAAGAAATTCTGATACTGGTTTAAAGAAAAATACCTCCCCACCGTTTTACCAAAACACCTTTGAATCTTTGTTTTGAAACATTGATTATGGTGATGGTAAAGTATATGAAACCACCAAAGTGAAAAATAAAGGTTTAACTAGCTGGATATCATACTTCAGAGTTCCCCAGGGAAATGGCTCTAACTCAAGTACGTTTGTACTGCTAGAACCTAAAGGGTTTTTTTAATTGTTAACTTAGTGAATATATTTAGAAACAAATTCCATACTGCCAATTTTTATTTTTTATGCAAATTTTACTTCATTTAAAAATAAAACATAAAAACTACCAAAAAACTTTTAAAAATCGACTTACATCCAAGTCCAAACCAGAGCCTACCCTTCAGTAATTTAGTCTCTTGTACACTAACTTCTAATCAGTAAATAACTAGAGACAAGTCTATCTTTACACCTACTCTCATCTCTATCCCCTTCTGAGGCCATATTAACTTTGGTTGTTAGTATCTCATGTCTTCATAAGAATGACCGCAAAAGACCACTCACTCATCATGTCTTGTGACTTAATCTACTTTGTACAAAGCTGCCAAGGAGATCTAAAAGCACCACTCAATCCAATTCTGGCCTCTAGACCTTCTCACAAAATGCCCAAATAAGACAGTAAGCTGGTCAGCAACCTAGGAGGCACTACAATTTCCTCACGCTGAATGCAGGCCTCATGATTAGTGTCTGTTTGGAACAAAGAAAAAAATGATTAAGGAGTTGGTAAGACATTTGAGATAATCTGTCCTATTGCTACCAAGTAGCCTCTTAGGACTTGGCTGGCTGGTGGAAACGCAAGCAGGCATGGGTAGCAGAAGGACAAAAGTCTCCTCCCTCTCCTCACTCATGCCAGCTCAACATTTCAACTTACGGGAATCTCTCCTACTCAGGTCAGCCACAAGGAAAAAGAAAAAGTGCTTAGCCCTGTGATGAGCCACTCTGATAATGGTGGAATACCTCTTCTACTAGTATCCAAAGCTAAAAATGTTGGGAAGAGTAACTCTTTTCTTTCTTAATTATGTATATAAAGCACTAGAATACATTTTAAACAAATACAATATAATTTGTTTCTTGAACTTCTTGTATGCCTTTATCTATCTCTACATTTTTATAATTTCCAGAGTTTACATAACCCTAAACACTTCTCTGCCAATATGGGTAATGTTAAGTACAAAAGAACCTAAAGGGAAGGCTCTATTAACTTTTTTATCCTGTATTGTCTTTGGCATAATTTCTTCTACATAGTTGGTGATAATTAGATATTTACAGGAGCAAGAAGCAGAATGAATTCTATGCAATATACACAGAACTGCTGATAGACTAAAAACAATTAATTACAGAACTCCTGAGAGTAAAACTAATAATATGATGAGAGTAACAAACACTTCTCTATCACCTACTATGTGCTTCAGTATTATTATTATCCCCATTTCATAAATGAGAAAATTGAGGCACACAAGACTCAAAGTACCTTCTCCGAGGTGACACAGAAAGCAAACTGCAGAGCTGGAATAAACCTAGGCAGTGTGGCTCAAAATGTATGCTCTTAACCACTAAGCTATATTGTAAAGGTCCTTGTGAATCACTACAATAGAAGTGCAGTTACTTGTTAAACAGGAACATATTCATGTGCAAAAACTCTGCCTGCACACGAATGTTATATTACTGTAAGAGTATAATCTGATCAAAACTTATTTACTACTCTATTTTATAAACAGATGCTTACCTCCAAATTACATCATACACAGGATCAAGACACACACCAAATCCTTGTAGATCCTCTTGTTCTGAGTCATTAAAAGTTTTACAACTCCCATCCACTTTATTTATCAGAAGACATTTAAATGGAGGAGGTTCTGATATAGAAGCAGGTACCAAGCCTTGGAGAAAAAAAAAATTTTTTTAATATACATTATCTTTTTATATCCCCTGAAACCCACAAAGTAATTATTAATATCTCCATTTCCCAGATGAAGAGGCTGAAACTTAAGGAAAATATCTAAAAAATCTGGGAGTGGGAGAATCAGGACTAAAACCTCAAGATATCTAAATTCATAATACATCCTCCTAATCTCTATGCTATACCACTGTGTCATAAAATTATCCACGGGTTGATATCTTGGTCTTAATGAAACATCAAAGTTTGATTTATATAGCCTCCCATAAAATTAATTGCTATCATTTATTTAACAAGAAACAATGTAGAAAAATCTCTCACTTCAATACAGGTTTTATCCTACTACCATTTAGCTCATATTTACACTACTGTTTAACTTATAAATACTCTAATCTGGTTTCTACATCTCCTAATTATTCCACTCTTCCAGCATACAGACACATGTAAACACAGATACTAGGAAGCTTCATTTAAGTTTCTTCAAACAGGAGGGGAAAAAAAGCTACTATATCTCTTTACAGGGAAAGATGAACAATTTACTATCAATCAAGACAAGAATTTGGAAGGGGCATTTGTTTATTTTTGATATTACCTATTATATGTTTACTGGCAAAAATTTCTGATGTAGCAAGTACATGAGAATTAATAAGCGCTTCATCAATTCGTAAGAAAGTTTGGTCCCCGCTTGCACCTATCCAAGTGGCTTTTCTTCCATACTTTGATCCGATGTTAGGCATAGGAGCTGGTTTTGCATTCCAATATGGCACATCCAAAATCGGTCTGCCCAGTTGCCCTTTCTAAAAGATTAAATAGACCCTATTAACAATATTGCTGTATAAACAAATCCATAGTTATAAAGGTAAAAAGACAGTAGTAGATAAAAATAGTTCTGTGAGACTTCATTCTTCAACAATTGTTAGTTTGTTTTTTAAGTAAATAAAATACATGTGAAATTTAGACTGAGCATTTATAAAGTAATAAAATAATTTCTATTATTTCTGGGAAGTCTTTCATTCCAATAAAGCACAAAGTACACTATTTTTAAAAATATTTAAGTAATTCCCATATAAGAAATCTCCCCAAAATACTGTCTTTATCTACAATTCAATAAAAAGTATAATAAATATACAATATGTTAAAAAGTTAGTATTACAAAAAGTGCATAACAAAAATCACTGTGATGATACAAAAAAAAAATCACTATTTAGGCTCTCCAAATCTGAGAATATTTGGGTAAAAGACCAAAATAAAAAATACTGAAGCTGTGAATACAATTTTAAAAATACATAATGTAGTTTTTACATGATATGTTAATGAATTATTTCATTTATGTTTTAATATAAACAGCACAAGTAAGGTAAGATGCCTAAAGTAAATAACTGCTAGCCACTGAGAAAGTATGGCTGCCTATGAGTACCTGGTTAAGTAAGAGTTTAATTTTTAAAGTACTAGAAAGTTTTTCACTACTAAACTAGTGTCTGAAAAAGAATAAAAGAATGCTGATATTGAATCAGGAGCTCTCTCTCCTGATAGCATTCTGGAACGTGGAACCTGGGAGCACTCCAAACACTCTACTCAAGTTTTCATCCAACTACTAGGCTTACTGAGTTCTCCATTCTTTCAACATTACAGAAAGAAAAGACAGTCACAAACTGCAGAAGCAACTAAGCTTCAATCTTTGGGCAAAACCAGGGAAAGGGAACCTGGCAAACACATGATAGATAAGTAGCCAAAACATTCAATATTTATTCTCACCCTCTTTTCAATGCCTAGACTTATGTTTTGACAAGTTTAAAAAAAAAAAAGAGCATAAACAGTGAACAAAGCACATCAAATTCAGTGATATGTTCTACTTTTGGAGGAAATAGAAATTAGTTATATTTTGCATTGAGTTTTGAAATCA